>CM039601.1:25976062-26038459 GCA_022457205.1 Saccharum spontaneum | reverse complement strand
GTACGACGGTTTGGGGGTCGGACCCGACGCCGACACCGGAGAGGACGCCCCAGGGAACTGCTTCATCCGTCGGGTGGCCGCGCTAGGTCATTTTGCCCGGGAGAAGATACGGGACAGCCTCCACCACGGCGTAAAGAGGGCACTGGCCGTCGTTCGCTCTGGTTTTGTGTTCGACATGGAGCTCGTCGCCGACGGCTTCATCACAGACCCGGAGCGGACGGACGCGGAGAACGCAGATGCCTGCTTGGATCTGATCGAAGCCGCGGAGGAGCCTGGAGCCGCCTGGCCTCGCTCTTCGAGCCCGAGGTGGTGCCGCCTGCTGATGGACGAAGGCCTGTGAGCCAAAACTGGGCGCAGAGGCCCGTGTAACAAGTTAGTTATTTTGAATTTTGATCGTGGTGGCCCTGGGGGCATTAAGAACTCAAAACTAAACTAGTTTGTGACGAATCTAGTTTTATTCGAGCCTTTTTTTCCCTTTCGGCCTGGGTTGTGTTCTCAACGATTTACTTAACGCGCAGTCACGCCCTTTGGCGTGGGGAGTGAGTGGAGGTACCGTAGCCTTGGGGGCGTAAGCGATCTCGCGGCTCGACTACCCTCGAGCTTCAGGGTGCTCTTGCGGCCTTGTAGATCGTGTGAGAAACTGACCTAAGCGGCGGGGAGTGTGCTACTCTCTTTCAAAGTTAAGAACCGTCATAAGACCTACTTAGCGTGCGGTTGCGCCCCTAGAAGGCATGAGGGGTGAGTGGAGGTACCGTAACCTCCGAGGTTGAAGTGATACTCCTGACTCGAGGGGCCCTTTCGAACCTTAGGGTGTTCTTGCGGCGAGTCGATCGAAAAAACGGTTCTTAAATTTTTTGAAAGAGAGTACAAGTTTTTTCGGGGACTGGGGGGTCCCCCCCTTGTAGCCCCCGAGGGAGGGTCGATTCTGGGAGTGCAGAGTCGATCCTCCCTCACTGTGAAACGAAAGTTTGAACATCGCTGTGGTCTTTATTGACGAAAAAGGAAACACAAGGCCTCGAGGCTTTCTAAGGAAAAAAGCGACGTAGCTGTTCAATGTTCCAAGCGTTGGTGAAGATTTCGCCCTTCTCGTTGGATAGCTTGTAGGTGCCCGGCTTTAGTACTTCTGCGATGATGTACGGTCCTTCCCATGGTGGCGTGAGTTTGTGGCGTCCCTTGGTGTTCTGGTTCCGACGTAGCACCAAATCGCCGACGTTAAGGTCACGCCTGCGTATGTGCCTGTCGTGGTAGCGTCGGAGACTCTGCTGGTACCTGGCAGAATGCAACAAGGCCACATCTCGGGCTTCCTCGAGCTGGTCGAGGGCGTCCTCTCTTGCGGCGTTGTTATTTCCTTCGTTGTAGGCTTTTAACCTGGGGGATCCGTACTCTATATCTGTCGGAAGCATAGCCTCGGACCCGTAGACTAAGAAGAACGGAGTGAACCCCGTGGCTCGACTCGGCGTTGTTCTCAGGCTCCACAGGACCGAGGGTAGCTCGGCGGCCCATCTTTTGCCGTGCTTGTTTAGCTTGTCAAAAATTCTGGGTTTCAGGCCTTGTAGGAGCATGCCGTTGGCACGCTCTACTTGGCCGTTTGTTTTTGGATGAGCTACGGCCGACCAGAGCACGCGAATGTGATGGTGGTCACAGAAATCCAGAAACTTTTTACCAGTGAACTGGGTGCCGTTGTCAGTGATAATGCAGTTCGGAACCCCAAATCGATGGATGATATCGGTGAAGAAAATCACGGCTTGTTCGGACCTGATACTGGTGATGGGACGAGCCTCGATCCACTTGGAAAACTTGTCGATTGCGACAAGCAAATGGGTGAAGCCACCAGTAGTTCTTTTCAGCGGTCCGACGAGGTCGAGCCCCCAAACGGCAAACGGCCACGTGATGGGAATGGTTTGCAGAGCATGTGCCGGGAGGTGGGTCTGCCTTGCATAGTACTGACAACCTTCACAGGAGCGTACTAGCTTGACGGCGTCGGAGACCGCGGTCGGCCAATAGAACCCTTGTCGAAAAGCGTTTCCGACGAGGGTTCGAGGCGCAGCGTGGTGACCGCAAGCCCCCGAGTGCAGGTCATTGAGCAGGTCCCTGCCTTCCTTGTTTGTGATGCAACGTTGGAGAATGCCCGTAGGGCTGCGGCGGTACAGCTCCCTACCGTCTCCAATGATCGCAAAGGTTTTGGCCCGTCGAGCGATCCGTCGAGCCTCGGTCTTACCCGAGGGGAGGTCCCCTTGGATAAGATAGTCGAGGTACGGTGCGCGCCAATCAAGCTCGACATCAGACGGTGGGGTCGATCCCTCTACCTGCATGGCCTCGGCCCCGGTCGAGGGGGCCTCTGCCCCTGGTGGGAGGTCGAGTGATGACCCGTCGACCCCTCCGTCCGATCCAAGGTCGACAGATGGCCGTTGGAGATCTTTTGCGAAAACGTCGGGTGGGACCGTAGCTCGACTTGACGCGATTTTTGCGAGCTCATCGGCGGCCTCATTATACTTGCGTGCTATGTGGTTGAGCTCGAGGCCATGAAATTTGTCCTCGAGGCGTCGCACCTCTTGGCAGTAGGCTTCCATCTTGGGGTCGCGGCAGCTCGAGCTCTTCATGACTTGATCGATCACTAGCTGGGAGTCGCCTCGAACATCGAGGTGTCGGACCCCGAGCTCGACGGCGATTCTTAGCCCCGTGACGAGTGCCTCGTATTCGGCGACGTTGTTGGATGCAGGGAAATGGAGCCGGATGACGTAGCGCATGTGAACTCCGAGGGGTGAGATGAAGAGCAAGCCTGCGCCTGCTCCTGTTTTCATCAGAGACCCATCGAAGTACATGGTCCAGAGCTCGGCCTGGAGCTGTGTGGGGGGGAGCTGGGTGTCGGTCCATTCGGCCAAGAAGTCTGCCAACACTTGTGACTTTATGGCTTTGCGCGGTGCGTAGGACAGGGTCTCGCCCATGAGCTCGACCGCCCACTTGGCAATCCTACCCGTGGCTTCCCGGTTCTGGGCTATCTCTCCCAGGGTGAAAGAAGAAACCACAGTAACTGGGTGGCCCTCAAAGTAGTGTCGGAGCTTACGTCGTGTCAAGATGACCGCATAAAGCAGTTTCTGGATTTGGGGGTAACGGACCTTGGTTTCTGAGAGCACTTCACTAATGAAATAGACCGGCCTTTGGACGGGCAGGGCATGAGCTTCCTCGGCCCGTTCGACGACCAGTACTGCGCTGACTACTTGTGATGTCGCGGCGACGTAAAGTAGGAGCGGCTCTCCTGGGGTCGGAGGGACGAGTATTGGCGAGTTAGTGAGTGCGACCTTGAGTTTGGTGAGGGCTTCCTCAGCCTCGAGGGTCCAGGAAAAATGCTCCGATTTCTTCAAGAGGCGGTACAGAGGGAGCGCTTTTTCGCCAAGGCGCGAAATGAAACGGCTGAGCGCCGCTAAGCAGCCCGTGACCCTCTGTACGCCTTTCAGATCTCGGATGGGGGCCATTTTGGTTATCGCAGAGATTTTTTCTGGATTGGCCTCGATGCCCCGTTTGGACACGATGAACCCCAAAAGCATCCCTCGGGGGACGCCAAAAACGCACTTTTCTGGATTGAGCTTGATATTCTTTGCTCGAAGACATTTGAAGGCAACGTCGAGGTCGTTTACTAGATTGTCGGCTCGTTTGGTCTTGACTACGATGTCATCGACGTATGCCTCGACAGTTGGTCCGATGTGTTCTCCGAAAACGTGCTGCATGCATCGCTGGTACGTTGCCCCTGCGTTCCGGAGACCGAAGGGCATCGTAACGTAGCAATACATGCCGAAAGGGGTGATGAATGAAGTCGCGAGCTGATCGGACTCCTTCATTTTTATCTGATGGTAACCGGAGTAGGCGTCTAAGAACGAAAGAGTTTCACATCCCGCAGTTGAATCAACGATTTGATCAATGCGTGGCAAAGGAAAGGGAACTTTCGGGCATGCTTTATTTAAACTAGTATAGTCTACACACATCCTCCACTTCCCACTCTTTTTCTTAACTAATACAGGATTAGCTAGCCATTCGGGATGGTGAACCTCCTTGATGAACCCGGCCTCCAGTAGCTTGTGAATCTCTTCGCCGATGACCCTACGCTTCTCCTCGTCGAAGCGGCGCAGGCGTTGCTTCACCGGTTTGGACCCGGCCCGGATCTCCAAGGCGTGCTCGGCGACTTCCCTGGGTATGCCCGGCATATCCGAGGGACTCCACGCAAAAATGTCGATATTTGCGCGGAGAAAGTCGACGAGCACGGCTTCCTATTTCGGGTCGAGGGTGGCGCTGACGTTCAGCGCCTTCCCATTGGGATCAGCGGGGTCGAGGGGCACGAGCTTGACGTCCTCCGCGGGCTCGAAGCTGCCGGCGTGGCGTTTCGGATCGGGAATCTCGTTGGCGAGATCGTCGAGGTCTGCGGCCAAGGTTGCCGACTCCAAAACCGCCTCGCCGTGCTCGACGCACTCGACGTCGCACTCGTAGGCATGTTCGTATGAGGGCCCCACCGTGATGACGCCGTTTGGGCCGGGCATCTTGAGCTTGAGGTAAGTGTAGTTTGGCACGGCCATGAACTTGGCGTAGCACGGGCGTCCGAGGATGGCGTGGTACGTCCCACGGAATCCGACCACTTCGAAGGTGAGGGTCTCCTTCCTGAAGTTGGCCGGTGTGCCGAAACAAACGGGCAGATCGACCCGTCCGAGGGGTTCTGCCCGCTTCCCTGGCACGACACCGTGGAAGCCCCCGACGCTAGGTTGCAGGCGCGCCCTCTCGACCCCCAGGAGGTCGAGGGTTTGGGAGTAGATGATGTTGAGGCTGCTTCCGCCGTCCATGAGTACCTTGGTGAGGCGCGTGTTGGCGATGACGGGATCAACGACAAGTGGGTAGACCCCCGGGTTGGGAATGTAGTCTGGATGATCATCACGGTCGAAAGTGATGGCCACCGCGGACCAATCAAGGAAGCGAGGGACCGCCGTCTGTACGGAGAAGACCTCACGCCGCTCTCGCTTGCGCTGGCGCGCTGAGAGGCGGGTTGAGGGTCCTCCGTAGATCATGAAGCAGTCGTGGATCTCGGGGAATCCCTCCTCCTTGCCATCACCCTTTGGGTCTTCCTTCTTGTCGGCGGCCTTGTTGCCAGCGCCCTCGAAGTACCTGCGGAGCATATGACAATCCTCGAGGTTATGGTTAGTGGGCCCCTTGTGGTAAGGGCACGGTTCTTTGAGCATTTTGTCGAAGACGCCCCCGCCGGGGGGGCCTCGAGGCTTCTTGCGTTCGACAGCGGCGACAAGCTCGTCGGCCGGGGCCTCGAGCTTGCCCTGCTGGTCCTTCTTCTTCTTGCGGTTGTTCCTTTTGGAGCCTCGGGCGGAGCTCGCAGGATCGTCGGTCTTCTGTTTGCCAGTGCCCTGTTCGCCGCCAAAGATGGCACCAACTGCCTCCTCGCCGGCGGCGAAGTTGGTGACGATGTCCATCAGCCCGTTGGCAGTGAGCGGGGTGTGACGCCCCAACTCTCGGACCAACTCTTTGCAAGTGGTGCCCGAGAGGAAGGCCATGATTACATCAGAGTCGGTGACATTGGGCAGCTCGGTGCGTTGCCTGGAGAAACGCCGAATGTAATCCCGGAGGGATTCACCTGGCTTCTGCTTGCAACTCCGGAGGTCCCACGAGTTGCCGGGGCGCATGTAAGTTCCCTTGAAGTTCCCCTCGAACACCCTTACGAGGTCGCCCCAGTCGTGGATCTGTTGGGGCGGCAGGTCCTCGAGCCAGGCTCGAGCGGTGTCGGAGAGGAACAGGGGGAGCTGGCGGATGATGACTCGGTCGTCGGTGGCCCCGCCCAACTGACACGCCAAGCGGAAGTCGGCGAGCCAAAGTTCGGGTTTGGTCTCGCCGTTGTATTTGGCGAGAGTCGTGGGAGGGCGGAACCGTGCTGGCAGTACCGTTTCGCGGATTGCCTTGCTGAAGACCCGAGGGCCCGGAGGCTCGGGTGAAGGGCTGCGATCCTCCGAGCTGTCGTAGCGCCCGCCCCTGTGCACGTGGTAGCCTCGAGCCACACCGTCACCGTGCTTGCGCGTGCGGCGCTCGACGACGTTGCCACGGGTGTCTCGAGGTTCTTGGTCATGAGCGACGGGCTCGGGGGCGGGAGCCATCCGGATCCGTCGGGCAGGTTCGGGATGAACCGAGGCCTCCCTCTCCTTCCGAGAGGGCTCCGCGAGCCGCTCCGAGGCGGGCTCGCGTCGCCTCGAGGCAGAGCTCTCTGCCTGCTGCAGGGCAGCAGTCTCGAGGAGTTCTCGGATCTCATCTCGAGCCCGGCGTGCTTCGGGGTTCGACGGCTCGGGCATGTTGCGGAGGAGCATGGCGGCGGCGACGACATTCTGGCTGGCTCGAGCGAAGACCGGGGGATCGGTTATCCGGTCCTCATCGATGCGACGGTTGACGTCGCGAGCTCTTTCGCGAGCTCTCCCGCCAAGTACGCGTTCTGCGCGCTCATGCTCGAGAGTTTGTTGGAGTAGACGCAGATTTTCTCGTTCCTCGTCGAGCCTTTCCCGCAACTCGCGGACTTGGTCGAGCTGCGCCCCCTGATCCGCAGGGAGCTGAGCCTCGCCTTGCCCGGCAGGGTGCCCGTCGTGAGGAGGCGTGCGCCCTCCTCCGGCCGGCTGTTGCTCCTGCGAATCCGACGCGCTTTCAACATCGACGTTGAAACACTCGCGTGTCGGATCGTAGGTATCGTCAGCCGAGTCGGAGTCAGGGGCGCCGAAATAATAGTATGACGGGGGAATGCACGGTCGTCACGAGCCGCTACCGGGGTTGCGGCGTGGGGAAGCGGCCACACGGGGTTCTGTTTCTGGCGTCTCAGTAGAGTCCAGATAATCAGAAGCCGGCGTGGACGCGATGAGGTCAAGGGTGAAGCGTAGGTGGTGCCCAGGGAGTTCCTCATAAGCACTCATATGAGTGCTTACGGAGGAAGCGTATGCTGGGGCGGCCGGAACCAGCCCAAGCGGAAACGGCGAAGGAGATGTTGCCGCCCTCGCCGGGAGGGAGGCACGGGGCAGCGACGTTGCACCAGGCGGAGGAGCGGCGGGGTTCTCCGCTGGCACGCTGTCCTCGGCCAGGCCCATCGTGCCCAGACTTTCCACGAGAAAATCCGGGCCGGCGTCTGGCTGGGAAGCGCCGAACCGGGGAATCCCATTGCCCTCCGTCAGATGGAGATGATGGTTGCGCCGGGCTCGCCGCCGCCGAGCGGCTCGCGCCAGCCTGGAGCGACGGTACCGGCGGACTGCTCCCCCAGGCTGGGAGAGCTCGTAATCCTCGTCGGTAGGGTGTCTCGGCGGGAGCAGGACCATATCGTAGCCATAGCCGAGCGACATGAACTCCAAACTCCCGAACCAGATCACCGTGGCCAACGGGATAGGGCGTTCGGGGTCAGCCATCCAGGGAAAAGGCGGGAAAGCGACGTTAGCACGCAGCGCTCCCCTACCTGGCGCGCCAACTGTCGGTGTTCGGACCCCGGGGGGTCCTAAACCAACCAGTAAAATGCTGCGTGTCCCTTCCCTGGATGGTGATGCAAGGAAAACACACGGGGGTTTATCCTGGTTCGGGCGAAAGAAGGCCCTACGTCCAGCGGGGGTGAGAGAGGTTTGTATTTCCTTGCACCGGGGTGCTTGCGTAGGGGTTACAAGCTTGCGAGAGAGGGCGACGAGCCCAAGTCTCAAAAGGAGAAAAAGAAAGAGTACAAGGTGATTGCTTGAGATGTTGATCGCTATGTTGCGTGTGACTGGTTGTCCGTCGTCTTCTCTAGGGCCCTGGCCTACCCTTTTATAGGACGGGGTGAGGCCAGGACGATGGGAATGATGTTTTGTCGATCCTGTTGAGTCGACTGTAGCGACGTGCCTCAGGAATGGGAGGCCATCTTCTGGAACGTGATGTCGTAGGCGTCGAAGTGACCCGGAGCGTCGCGCCATACCGTCCTTTCTTCCCTGTTGCGCCGCGTCGGTGGTCGAGGTCGGGTCGAGGTAGGGTCGAGGCCGAACGGATAAGTCCGAATCCCTGGAATCCCGTTGTACAGGCCTTGTCGTATCCTCCCTCGAGGGTTAATAGTGACACACAGGATAAGGCATGGCGGGTATAGTGACGTTTTTCACCTCCCATCACGGAATGGGCGGTTGAACAGTGAGAACTGACGCTGGTATTGTTCCCACGTCGACTGTACGTGCGGCCATGCCGGTAGTTGGTAGTAGGTAATTGCATTAAATGCTTTGACTTTTCGTCCCGTGGTAGGTGGGGACTGAGGGGGTCGAGCGCCTCGACCCGGGCTCACGCGAGTCGGAACGCCCGGGGCGGTCGAGCCCCGTGCGGGCTGGAACGCGGTCGAGGCCTCTCGTCGAGGGGGGCTCGTACGAGTCGGAGACGGGGCGCGGTCGAGGCACTTCGTCGAGCCGGCCTCGTACGAGGCGGTCCTGTCGTACGTAGTAGGCTGTGCTTTATTGCGACTTCAATCGTTTTAGTTTTTATGATCGTTAAATGTGGGGTACCCCTATACTATTGGTACCGACAATCAGCATAAGTCAAATATCTTTTGTAGAGAACTGCATAGTTTTAGCATTAACTAGATGTTCTACAGGAGTCGCAATTGAAGAAAGCATCTGCACATACAAGGTAGAGACTAGTGAAGTGCTATAACAGCAAGCAGGAACACATAATATAGCAATGTAATCACAAGGTCAGTAAAAATTAGAACATAGGTGCAATCCATGCTCACAAACATCTACAATGATTTTTGGTCTGACAAGGCATGTACACGAAACAAATTCTCCTAGTATAGACCTGCAGGATAATTCTCTTTTCTTACTTCACTCATTAGACTAGAAAATTAATTAAATAGACAAATTTTATAAAGACGATAAAGCACCACTGATGATGTTCTGCAGGATAATGTTTCTCTTTTTTACTTCACTCATTAGACTAGAAATTTAAATAGACAAATTTTATAGACAATAAATCATAATTATTCAACCCATTGATAATGTTCAGTTACAGTTCGCATGGTACAGAGGCTGAAACTATCAGGCTTTTGATCACTGAAGGAAGCATAAACAACACATGTTGGTAAGCTAATAAAAGGAATGGTGCTAATCTTTTGATAGCTAAGGAAATGAAAGCTCACTAATTAACAAGCTGATGAAAGCTCTAATTAACATGTGGAAAAATAAACCCCTAATGAGAAGAAATATGCACAGCTGCAATTAAACAATCTAAGCACACTTTGCTGCCCACCCAGATCAAGAACAAGCTTTAGGATAAGCTGCTAAAAATGGGTACTTAACCTGCAACAAATGCTGCCCAACGGTGGTCTAGCTGAAGAAAACGTGAGTGACAAGCCCTTGTGCACGGGCATGGCTGACCAGTTTGGCATTTGGTCAGGGACCTTGTAGGCACTGCATGAAGTCATCATGTACGTAGGATTGAAAGCACAACAGCTGTCTCAAACAACTAGTGTTGAAACCTATTCCAAGTAGCCTGTAACTGCACAAAATCCTTCTGTTCGGCTGAGCTTATCAGCACGGCTTATCAGCCGTGGAACAGTGTTTTTCTCTCACAGCAAATCAGCCACAGCCGGCTTATAAGCCAAAAAAACAGCCTGCCGAACAGGGCCAATAAACTAGTAAGCAATCATCATCAGATTTATTTGTCATATATATATCATGCAGAAATTACACTGTGTATAAATACTGGATTTAAACAAGCTCTCTACTCCACATGGTGATCTAGTCTACTGTGTTTTAGGATTATTCTAGCTTTTCTAAACGATACGTGATCCAACAATTTGTAGAGATAGGCACTTGGTACTTTGGTAGTAGAAACCCAGATGTGGATAGTAATACTCCTAGTCTTATCTAGGTTAAATAGACTAACATAATTACTATCGCGGAAGCAATTATCTGGAAAAAAACAATAAGAAAGTTTCAGTACTCCCTCAGCAAAAAGCAGCTTGCTTTCAACTGCACAAGAACAGTAGATGAGTATATAAAGGTTCAGGCCCCGTTCGGCTGTGCTAATAAGCCGGCTGAAAAACACTGTTGGCTGATTTGTTGTGAGAGAAAAATACTGTTCCGGCTGAAAAAACAAGCTGAAAAAGACGGATTATAAGCCGGATGAACAGGGAGAGGGTAAGTTCACATTCCTTTAGACAAGACAATCTGTAGAATGAGTCATACCATAATATAGTCAGATTTCCAGAGTTGCCGAGAGAATATATGTACAAGTTCGACACGAGAAATGCATGACTCCTCTAGTGTAATTGCATATTTTTAAGCATAACAGGGAGCTACTAGTTAAACCTACAATCACTACTACACAAATAATTTTGCAAGACGGTACCCTTTTATTAATGGAGGCGGTCACAAAATTCAACCGCCTCCGAAAATTCTGACAGATTAACAGAGGCGGGCATTTTGATTTACGGAGGCGGTCACTTTTGCCCGCCTCGTAAAATCGATTTACGGAGGCGGGCATTCTAAGACAACTGCCTTCAAAAATAGCCTATTTTCGGAGGCGGTCGTCTTATAATGCTCGCCTCGGTAAATCGATTTATGGAGGCGGGCAACTTTAAAGGCCCACCTCTAAAAAGGGTGAGGCCCAAAAGGCCAAGACGAGGCCCAATCTAGCAGTCACCTATATAAGACGGACTTAGGGTTTCAGGGTCACTCACTCCCTCCCAAATCCTCAGCCGTCGCTTCTCCACTCCTCCCTTTCGCTCGCGGGCAAGCGCGCGACTCTTGGCGCGAGCATGCCTGACTCCATCTCCTCCTCCTCCGTCGTCTCCTCCACGCGCAGCTCCCTCTCCTCCCTCTCCTCCACGCATGGTTGCCTCTCCTCCCTCTCCTCCAGGCGCATGGCTTCCTCTCCTCCTCCACCTCCCTCTACTGGATGGAGGCGGCGTGTGCGGTGGGGTGTAGCGGGGAGGAGCCTGACGGTGTGGTGGCTCGCGAGGGCGGCGGGGCTAGGCCATGGAGCCCTCTAGCACGGCGCCGGACGGTACTGGCCGGGGAGCCGTCCACCACGGCGCTCGGTGGTGGCAGCGGGCGCTCGATCCGGTGGAGGAACGCGCCCGCGGCTCGATCTGCGGTAGATCCAGTGGAGGAATGCGTCGGTGGCTCGATCTACGGCAGATCCGGCCAGGAGGTGCCAGGATCTAGCGGCGGGGCTTCGATCTACACTCCCCGACGACGGATACGATGATGCGGTGGCGTGGTGCGCCTAGATCCGGCGGATCGAGCTTCCCCAATGCGGATCTAGCCACCACTGACGTAGATCTGGCAAAGAGGAGGCCGGCTGCGCCCGGATCCGGCGATGGCGGCAGCCTACGTCCCTTCTCCTGCGTGCGGCACGACGGGGCTAGATCCAGGTAATGGGTTGAGAACAGGCTCGCCGGTGGGCTCGGGAATGGGCTCGCTGGCGGGCTCATGATTTTTTTTGTTTTTTTTTCGATCGATTAACCGAGGTGGGCGTTCTAAGGTGTCCGCCTCCGTAAACAGATTATCCGAGACGGGCAAGGCAACCACCTCCGTTATGCCACCGTTAACGGTGACCTTTAATTGGAGGCGGTTGCCTTTGCCCACCTCCAAAAATGAAAAACACCTGCCTCGATAAAGTTTTGTGTAGTAGTGAATCTTAACAAAGCAGTAAGCAAAAAAAATGTCCCATGAAAATGCCCCATGAGTCTCTAGGACGGGTGTATGTACCCCATGAAGGTCGCACGAAGATCAGCCCAGCTGCTGATGCAGCCTGTGTTCAGCTGTTCGAGCCACGTTCTCGCAAGCTTGACAAGAGTAGAGGAAGGTACTGGATCACGATGTCGTCATTCGCGCCTTCTGCCCTCATCGCAAGCTAGTAATCTTTAAGCCAGTGGTTGGGGCCGGTCTCGCTGTCATACTTATCGTTGTGGCTCGAAGGTCAGAAGCGCTTGCGATAGCAAGCCACCTGTATCCTAAACCCAAATGCCTGCAGACCGGGTGGTAGTAGAGAGCAGGTACCAAACGCTTCTTCATTTACGGGAGGTGGGAACTAAAAAAACCTGCTCTCCACTGCTCTAGAGTGGACCCAAAGCGCCGTTTTTATTCACAAGTGCCCGCCTCAGCGTGTCTTTTCAAAAACAACAAGCAAGTTAATTTTCGAATCGCACAAATTCAACACGCTCATGTTGGAGTTCACAGTTCATTGATTCATTTAGATCGGGTACGGATTCGTTGTAGGAAGTAGTCAAAATGATTCACAGTATATAAAACGATTCTAGGATATGAACAGCAGAGGCACAGAGGGGGAAATGGTAAAGGTCGCAAACCGTCCGACGGCGCAGGTGTAGCAGATCCGGAGGAGGCGCCGGTGTTGGAGTCATTCGCTGGAGGAGCCATTGACGCGACGAAGAAGTTTCACGGTGGAGACGGTGGCGGCTTCCCGTCACTGGCTGCGCCCCTCTCAGATCGGGAGTGGGGAATGTCGGTGGGAATGGCGGCTGAGGACGACCTCGTGTTCTGAGCCGGCCAGCCCCCACCTCTATTTATGCGCAGTGTGACGGGGGCCCACCAACCATGTAGGGTTGGGCGCCCCCGATCAGGGCGCGAGAAGCAAGGCCCAAAAGGCCGTTGGGCCTAATGGTAGGAGATCAAAACCCAACATTCTCCCCCTTGATCTCTCATCATTTTCTTCGTTCTTTAATTTCATACTCAAACCTTCGGTTCATATTTCCTTGTTGCTTTCCTATTCCATTGTAGATTAGTGCATTGAACTGTTTCATCGTCACAGCAATTAGTGCCGTTAGACTAATAGCTACAACACATTTCTCTGTTTTGGAATGAAGTTTCTTCTGGGCCCTTCGTATGTTCGGGAATCATAGGCTTTCCCTTAAACCCATGCCGGCTACGTGTTCTCTGAACACGTTGGGTGGTAAGCCCTTTGTGAGCGGATCCGCGAGCATTTTCTCTGTACTTATATGCTCAAGATTTATAATATGATCCCGAACTTTATCTTTCACAACATAGTACTTTATGTCAATGTGTTTGGCAGCACCACTTGACCTATTGTTGTAAGCATATTGTACTGCTGGGTTGTTATCACAATACAACCTCATCGGTTCATTTATATCATCAATCACTTTCAATCCGGGTATGAATTTCTTTAGCCAATTCACCTGCCCCGTTGCCTCATAGCATGCTACAAACTCGGCATACATTGTTGAGGATGTAGTTATGGTTTGTTTGGAGCTTTTCCACGATATAGCCCCTCCTGCGAGAGTAAATATATATCCTGACGTGGATTTTCTTTCTTCTCCCGCATAATCGAAATCTGAATACCCCTCTATCTGCAGGGAATCAGATCTTCTATACGTTAGCATGAGGCCTTTCGTACCCTGCAAATAACGCATGACTTTCTTCACCAATTTCCAATGTTCTATTCCTGGATTCTTTTGATATCTGCCAAGTAACCCAGTGACAAAAGCCAAGTCAGGGCGTGTACACACTTGAGCATATTGTAAACTTCTAACTGCTGAAGCATATGGTACCGCTTTCATTCGATTAATCTCATATTCATTCTTGGGACATTGATGCTCCCCAAATCTATCGCCCTTGACAATAGGAGCAGGTGAAGAACTGCATGCATGCATACTAAATTTCTTCAAAACTTTTTCTATGTATGCCTTCTGCGACAATCCTAGTACCCCTTTCTTCTATCTCGGTGAATCTCTATTCCCAAAACAAACGAGGCCTCACCGAGATCTTTCATATCGAAGTTTGAGGACAAGAATTTCTTCGTCTCCATTAGTAGACTGACATCACTGCTAGCAAGCAGGATATCATCCACATACAAGATTAGGAATACATACTTTCCATTCTTGAATTTTGCGTAAACGCAATTGTCCTCAACATTCTCCTTAAACCCAAAACCTTTTATCGTTCTATCAAATTTCAAATACCACTATCTTGAGGCTTGTTTCAATCCGTAGATTGATTTCTTTAGGCGGCATCCCATATTTTCTTTTCCTTTTACAACAAAACCTTTCGGTTGTGCCATATAAACATTTTCTTCCAAATCCCCGTTAAGGAACGCCGTTCTTACATCCATTTGATGTAACTCCAAATCATAGTGGGCCACAAGTGCCATTATAATTCTGAAGGAATCTTTACATGAGACTGGAGAAAACGTCTCATTGTAATCAATTCCTTCTCTTTGCGTGAAGCCTTTCGCCACAAGTCGCACTTTAAATCTTTCTATGTTCCCTTGGGAGTCATATTTTGTTTTGTAGATCCATTTACAACCTACTGTTTTGGCTCCCTTAGGAATAATTTCCAAGTCCCAAACTTTGTTGGTACTCATTGATTTTATTTCATCTTCCATGACCTTAAGCCACTTTGATGAGTGGTCGCTTCTCATGGCTTCTTCAAATGAGGTGGGATCATCCCCCATCTGAAATTCTTCTATTTCATAAACTTCATAGTCATTAGAAATAGCTGACCTTCTTGTTCTTTGAGACCTTCTAGGGGCCTCTGGCACTTGTTCCACATTGGGCTGTTGTTGTTCTTCCTCATGTGCGACGTTTGGTTCTATGGGGTCCTCAAGGACAGCCTCCTCAAGGACAGGTTCCTCATGTTCATTTATTATCGTCACGGGAGAACTTGCAACAGGTGTTGGCTCTACAGTGTCATGCACTGTCGGCTCAACAGCAACAGGTAGTGTAAAGAATGGTTCTTCAACCATCGGAGTGGGTACATGTACCTGTTTCTCCTGTAGGCTTATTTCTCGTGCTACCATGCTCCCCCTGATCATGTTATCCTCCAAGAACACAGCGTGTCTTGTTTCCACAATCTTTGTATGTCTGTCAGGACAATAAAATCGATATCCTTTCGACCTTTCTGGATAGCCAATAAAATGGCAGCTGACTGTCTTGGAGTCTAACTTTCCTATGTTTGGGTTAAACACTTTTGCCTCAGCTAGACAGCCCCACACACGCAAATGGTTAAGTGAGGGTTCCCTTCCTGTCCATAATTCATACGGTGTTTTAGGCACTGATTTGCTTGGTACTCGATTAAGTATGTGAATGGCGGTTTTCAGTGCCTCCATCCATAAACTAATCGGTAAAGTGGAGTAACTTATCATGCTTCTTACCATATCCATTAGGGTACGGTTGCGTCTTTCAGCCACTCCATTCTGCTGAGGCTCCCCCGGTGTGGAGTACTGAGCGACTATGTCATTTTCCTGTAGAAACTTTGCAAACGGTCCAGGAATTTGGCCATATGGGGTATGTCGCCCATAGTACTCTCCACCTCGGTATGATCGTACTATCTTTATTTTCTTATCATGCTGATTTTCAACCTCAGCTTTAAATATTTTGAATTTATCCAATGCTTCCGATCTTTCTTTAATTGGATAAATATAACCATAACGAGAGTAGTCGTCTGTGAATGTTATAAACGAATCATAACCATCCACGCTTTTCATAGGAAATGGACCACATATATCAGTGTGGATAATTTCTAAAGTTCATGTGCTTCGTTTGACATTTTTCTTAATTTTCTTGACATACTTTCCTTTTATGCAATCAACGCATTGTTCTAAATCTAAAAATTCTAAGTGCGGAAGAATTGATTCTTTAATTAGCCGTTCCATTCTCCCCCTCGAAATATGGCCCAAGCGATAGTGCCATAATTTCGAAGAGGCATCATCAATTCGCTTCCGCTTCTTAATTACATTCGCAGATGGGGAATCATTCATATTCTCATCGCATACATTGTTCGCATTTTCATCAAGAGATAACAAATAAAACTTGTCTTGTCGGAAGGCAAGACCAACACATTTATTGTTAACGAGTATCTTACATTTGCCATCACCAAAATGGCAATCAATTCTGTCATCATCAAGTTTTGAAACACTTATCAAATTTCTACGCAAAGAGGGAACATAAAGTACTTCTTTAAGTCTAAGTACAAAGCCGTTGTTCAATTCTAAAGATAAATCTCCAATCGCTTCAACATCGGCTTGTACTCCATTTGCAACTTTAATCGTTCTTTCTCCTCTTTGCAAGGTTCTCGTCCCACTTAACTCCTGTAAAGAATTTGCAACATGAGTAGTTGCTCCTGAATCAACCCACCAAGTGGATTTAGCATAACATAAATACCGGGATTCATCTATAAATGTAATAAATTCATCACCTCTTTTCAGTAGAGATTTCAGGAAGTCTGGACAGTCTCTCTTGTAGTATCCCTTCTTAAAGCAGTGCTTGCATTGATCCTTTTCAGCTCCACCATAGGAGTTGCTCTGCTGATTTTCAGGTTCCTGGGGCTTCTTTCCCTGTGAGTTTGAGGAAGAGGCCTTGTCTCACTTGGGTTTCCCTTGTGGTTTAGAATTCTTGTTATTAAAGTTCTTTCTTTTATTATCCTTCACAAAATGAGCGGACTCACTCTGTGAGGATTTTATCCTCTCCTCTTCTTGAGCACACAATGAGATAAGTCTTTCTATGCCCCATCTTTCAGGCTGCATATTATAGTTCACAATGAAAGTATCATATTCTTTTGGCAGGGAAGCAAAAATCAAATGAATCAGGGAATCATCTTCCTTCAAATTCATCTCTTTTAGTTTAGATGCCGTGGTGTTCATCTTCAAAATGTGCTCTCTGATGCTACCATCAGTATATTTTTCATTCACAAGCTTCTTTATCAGTGAACTTGCTGTGGTCTTGGTAGACCCAGTAAACTGACTCTTGATTTTATCAAGATATTCTGTGGCAGTAGCACATTCAGGGATTGAGCCCCTTATCTGTTCTTCTATGGTGGCCTTAGCTACCAATAAGCATTTGCGGTTGGAGAGGGTCCATTGCCTATGTTCAAGATCATATTTCATTCTTATCTCAGCATGATCACGCTTTCGAGCAGTGAAATCAGCGTCAGATTCATTTTCTTCTCTCACCGGATCCACAGGTTCAGTGGGACACGGTGAGATGATGGCATAATCGACCTCTCCCAACGCAAGTTCAAGTTCATATTTCTTCCGCCACACACGGTAATTGGTCCCGTTGAGTGTCGGAATGTTCGCGATGTTCACAATGCATTTGACTCCTGAAACCACATCAGAGTAAGTGAGAAATATTTATATACAAAATCATATGCTTTAACTCAACGTTGGTCAAATTAAAACATATAATTCATCTATGCAATAATTTTACATCACCGTTGGGCAGAAATAAAATTAATGCACAATTTTCATGAATCAAAATTATAATATTGTTATTAACAACGTTGGTCAGAAAATAACAATACTACAATTCATCTTCAATTATTATTCATTTTTCAAAACCAAGTTCTCCCGTTGGTTCGAATTTGATAATGAAAATAATTATATCAAGTACGCAGCGGAAACAATAATAAAATTCTCATAATGTTGTTTTCCAGAAGCACTAAAAAAATTTCATTATTTTCTGAGCAAAATGTCGTTGGACAAGATTGCACGTAAAATTCTTATTCAAATTCATTCAAATATTCATCAATTCATATAAATATTGCTTCTGAATTTTTTTTTTGAAAAACTCTTCTTCTTCTTCAATTTTGGCCCGTAGGCCTTTCTTTTCCGCGGCCTGGCCTGTGGCGCGCGGCCTGTCAGCGCAGCCGGCCCATGCCAGCGACCGGCCTGGTTTGGCCCAGCCGCTCCGGGCAGTGGCGCACGGCCTAGCGGCCCAGCCAGCCCGGCAGCCAAAAGCGCTCGGCCTGCCAGCCAAGCACGCGCGGCCCATCAGCGGCCCGCCAGCTGTATGCCCTAGGGTTTCAAAATTGCGGCTCAATCCTGGCCGTCCGTTTGATCCAACGGTTGAGCTCATTTCTCGGTGGTATAAAAACCTACCCGGCCGGCCTTCCTTCTAACCCTAGTTTCATTCTTCTTTCCTCCATTTCCTGCATGGCCGCCGGCCACCACCGGCCGGGGAAAAAGCTGCCGGAGCTGCTCCTCCCCATTCCCGCATGGCCGCCGGCCACCACCGGCCGGGGAAAAAGCTGCCGGAGCTGCTCCTCCCCATTCCCGCATGGCCGCCGGCCACCACCGGCCGGGGAAAAAACTGCCGAATCCTTTTCACTTCCTCTTGGTCTCCACCGGCGCCGGTCTTTCGGTTCTTGATGCCACACGGTGGCGCCGCTGCCGCCCCTCTCGCCGGCGCGCGAGCTCGCCCTGGGCTGAGCTCGCCGCCGTCGAGCGGGCTAGCAGACGGTGCCCACTTCGCGCGCGCGTGGTGACGAAAAAAATCCAGCCGCCGGTGACCGCGTGCGGTGGTTCTTCTGTTTCTTCCCCGCGAGCACCGACCACCGCCAGTTTCTTCAACCGCGCGCAGCCATGCCCATGGGTGGGTTCGTGGTTCGATTCGATCCGGTCCAAGATTCATTAGGGTTCGATTCTTGGTTGCGTTTTCCCGATCCGCAGTGGATCGGTTAGGGTTTCGTCGTGGTTTGATTTGTTCATTCCCGATTTGAAAACGGTTCACCCGATCTAGGGTTCTTCGTTCATACACCGTGGCTCCGGTACCATTGTTGGAGTTCACAGTTCATTGATTCATTTAGATCGGGTACGGATTCGTTGTAGGAAGTAGTCAAAATGATTCACAGTATATAAAACGATTCTAGGATATGAACAGCAGAGGCACAGAGGGGGAAATGGTAAAGGTCGCAAACCGTCCGACGGCGCAGGTGTAGCAGATCCGGAGGAGGCGCCGGTGTTGGAGTCATTCGCCGGAGGAGCCATTGACGCGACGAAGAAGTTTCGCGGTGGAGACGGTGGCGGCTTCCCGTCACTGGCTGCGCCCCTCTCAGATCGGGAGTGGGGAATGTCGGTGGGAATGGCGGCTGAGGACGACCTCGTGTTCTGAGCCAGCCAGCCCCCACCTCTATTTATGCGCAGTGTGACGGGGGCCCACCAACCATGTAGGGTTGGGCGCCCCCGATCAGGGCGCGAGAAGCAAGGTCCAAAAGGCCGTTGGGCCTAATGGTAGGAGATCAAAACCCAACAACTCACGCTATAGTAAAATTAAAAAAAAGTCTCTCTCTATATAATCTTATTACACCTAGGACATAGCCCTCTACGATAGATCATTCCACCAAGCGCGAGAGATATTTTTGGCGTCCCATACCACCATATCGAATCTAGGATCGTGATAATAACTCAGGTGACAAAGAAAATGAGTGCACTTCCACATCACCGTTTTCTAAGGCAACAATCTATGGCATTGTTACCTTTGATGGCCACTACATATATCTTATCCTTCTTTTTGTCTTATTTATTTCTTATTACAACAGATAAGCCTGTCAACTCGACGTCAAACTTTTGCTGATACGGTCGATGCAGGAAGATGGATCGAGATTGCATATTTAGTATTAATACATGATTGATCGGTTGGCCTTTTGTGGGTGCAATGCAAGGCTCCAACTAACCCCAAATCTGCGTACAACTTTTCCAACCCATGGGCCATATTAGCATTGACAAAAACAGGCCATTAATAAAGCTCTAAAATACAAGGCAAAGTGTGCGTGCCCCCGATGCAAGCAGCAGACCAGAGATTAACGCAAGCAGCCAAGCATGCATGATATCTCAAGTGCAGTGGCTATCTAGCTACCACACACCAAACTCTGCAATTTATATCTGCAAATGCAATCCACATCGGCCGTGCTTATCCGAGTCTGACGCGATTACGGGCCTGCTAATGGCAAATTTTGGATAAGTATCTCACCAACTCTTTGCCAAGAAAAGGGGAAGATGCATGTCGAAGAAGCTGCTGTCAACTGCAAGGTGACAGGAGAGTAGTACACTTACATGATATAGCTCATAGCTGCCTGACATCAGGTTTACCTTTGCGTGTGCAAGGTTCAGTTGATTAGTCCAGTGATTAAGCAGTGCTTGTAAATTGTAAGCCTCCATCATCCATCGTGATGACGAGATCATCAAAAGATGTAGCCATGCATACATGAATAGTTCAGTTGTTAACGGATCGACTTACAGTTGGTGTGTTAGGTATACAGAGTTCCTTGTTTGATGCATGTCGACAACAACTAGTCGATGATGAGCAATCGTTTGCCTGGCAACTTCGTTCGGATGAGTTTATCTGAAGCTGATAGTACCAATTAACATTTCCCTGCAGACTGCAATTGCAGATGTGTGGTCTGAATCTTTCGTTCGGAATTTGCCTTTGGCTAGCTCCTGTCGTCCAGCTGGATGTGGGCCATGCAAGGCCAGGGAGGGTGGGCGCATGTGGGCCCCTGCCTGTCTGCTCTCTCTATCTGGGCCCAGCTTGGTGCCTGAAGTAGCGTGTTGGGATGTTGGGCCTTTATCACACCGGCTCCTCTTTTCTTTTGCTCTGAGATCATGTCGGCTCACCTGATGCTTCGCTGCTGCTCCATCGGCTGCTTCTTTGTTGACTTGAAAGCAAAACAGGAAGGAAATGGGCCGGCGAGGGATAAAAACGGATATGATAGGGACGGATATCACTGATATTATATTTGTTTTCATATTTCTGTCCGGATTCGGATTTGAATATGCATAATGTCAACCAGGCCGGATAGGATACAATTGGATGTCGATATCATAAATATACGATTTGTGTATTCGGATACGGATATTGTATCGGATGTTGAATATCCGGACTCAGATATGGACAGATTTAAACCCTTCTAAACAGATTCGGTCTCGAATACGGTCGGAAAATATCCGTACCGTTTTCGTCCCTAGCCCCGGTCAATAGACCAAGCTGCCAATGCAAAACTATGCAAGTTTCTTCACCAACTGTAGTGTAGGGAGTAAAGCCGGTGGTAGTATGTATATGGGTGAAAAACTCTAGTGGAGGACTCCATCCACAACATCAGGAAAAAAAGACGATTTGTTAGCATTTTCCAACATTTTCTAGCAGCTTTGAGCCCCTTTGCAATGCTGGAAAGTTCCTGCAACATTTCGGTGAAAATAAACTAATTTCTATAAAATTCTTGTACGATTCTTTTAAAACCCTGCTCTCCAAAGGGGCCTTTGGTCTTTGGCCTTTTGTTTTTTTTATCGACCAGACCTAGCCATGGGAAAAAATGAATTCCAAGACCATTTTGTCTGTTTGAACTTCCTATACTGAACTTCGGTCACCAAAGGCGGATTCGCCGTAGATGCTAGGCCTGAAGGCCCCTACTCGTTGGAGTTCCTTGGAGTGAATAGAGAGAGAGAGGACGGAGGAAGTAGTGAGACGAGCCTCGTGAGATCCTTTCGTACAGCCGTTTCTAACCCTATTCTTTCCTATTCTCTCTCTCTCCCTCCCTCCCTGCTGTGTTGTCTTGCCATTCATCTTAGAAATTTTAAACGTGTACCATGTTAATTGCATGTGATTAAAATGTTCTATAAATATTGGTACTTATTATACTGTTATGTACTTAGTTTCTCTACTAGTGAACTAAGCGCAACTTTGTTGGTTGGATTCCTTACGATGGAACCTGCTCAACCAGATTTCTTTCTAAATTTATTTTGAAATTTGACTGTGTTGTTTTAATGATAGGTTCTTTTAATAGCAAGTGATGTACTCGTTGATATCGAGATGCCTGTGCTTAGTATGTCTCCGTCAAAGATGCATAGGGGTGAGTGTAAAATGTACTCAGTTTTTATCACATCATATGCGACCCATGTGCTGTGTGATATGTTTATCCTATGAACCATGCAACGAAACATAACTTTCTTTTGGTTAAATACTTGGATTGAACTTGGCCGTAGTGTGATTTAAATTGTGTTTGTCGTGGTGTGATTAGCACAGGGGCAGTTTTGTCCAGATTTTAGGAGAAATAAAGTGAAAGAAGAAAAAATGGTAAAGAAAACAAGAAGCAATTGTTTTGGCTGCTATTTTTACGAAAGCAATGTTTCGGGTGCTAGTTTTGCGAAGCGCATTGTTTGGGCTGTTAAAAATGCAATTTTCTCGCAATAAAGTGCAGTGTTTCCGTTGAGAATTATCATCATTTCACCACGTATATATTTCTGCTCTGACTGGGATGCTTTCGATTTTTCTTGTGTAACCTAATATGTGGTCCTATTCAGTTCGGATATTGTCGTTTTTTATTCTGATCTGATTCAGACAAAGGGAAAAGGTGGAACTGAAATTGATTGATACCCTAGCTCTTTTTTTTATAAGGCTGTGTTTAGTTGGTACTGTAAAATTTTTGGAAGCACAGTAACTCTTTTGTTTGTATTTGGCAATTAGTGTCCAATCATGGACTAATTAGGTTCGAAAGATTCGTCTCGTGATTTACAACTAAACTGTGTAATTAGTTATTTTTTACTTATATTTAATGTTTCATGCATGCATTCAAAAATTTGATGTGACGGGGAATCTTAAAATTTTTGGGAGTTTGAAGTATCTAAACACACCCTAGGAGTTGAGACCCTAGCTTTACTCCGTGCCTACTACCTAGCTACATACGCATGCATGGTTTTCCGTCCGGAAATACATTATGCACAACATGTTTTTTAAACATATACACTAAGCCACTAAGGTGAAAGCCAGAAGGCATTGCGCTGCGAGGCCATTTTGCAAGAGTTTCAAAACCTCTCAGACGACACATGAAAATGTGTGTCGACAGTATTATCCGATCGATGCATGTGAACATGCCGGGCAGCGACAAAATGCCCGTCCGCTACGTCGTCCGGACGTCGATCGGGCCACCACCACCGCGCGCGCGGCGCCTCTCAGCTCGCTTCCGCCGGCCGATGCATGCTGCATGCATCTGCTAGCTGCGCCTGCATGCGCGCGCGCGGCGTCGCCCAGCCGCCAAGTCTCTAGACGGCGGGACCGGGGACGAGGACGACGCATGGATGCTTTGAGCGCACATGGCCGGCTGCCAGTGCCACCAGAGCACGTACTACGTACGTACCCACAGCTACAGGCCCGGCCGCTGCCGGGGAATCCCTCCACCCTCCGTGAGGTGGAGACGACGGTTGCGCCGGGCTCGTCGTCGTCTGGCGGCTCGCGCCTGTCGAGAGCGACGATACCGGTGCAGTGCTCCCCCAGGCTGGGAGAGCTCGAAATCCTCGTCGGTAGGGTGTCTGGGTGGGAGGAGGACCATATCATAGCCGTGGCCAAGCGACATGAACTCCAAACTCCCAAACCAGATCACCGTGGCCAACAGGAGTGGGCATTCGGGGTCAGCCATCCAGGAAAGAATGGCGGGAAAGCGATGTTGGCATGCAGCGGTCCCCTACCTGGAGCGCCAACTGTCGGTGTTCGGTCCCGAGGGGGTCCTAAACCGACGAGTGAGTGCTGCGTGTCCCTAACATGGATGGTTATGTAAGGAGAACACACGGGAGTTTATCCTGGTTCGGGCAAGAGAAGGCCCTACGTCCAGCGGGCGGGGGAGGGGGGAAGAGTTTTGTATTTCCTTGCACCGAGGTGCTTGTGTAGGGGTTACAAGCTTGCGAAAGAGGGCGGCGAGCCCAAGTCCCAGAGAAAGAAAAAAAGAGTACAAATGTGATTGCTTGAGATGTTGATCTCTGTATTGGGAGCCTTGGGTTGCTAGTACTTGGCTTTGGACTTGTGTCTTGCCTGTTGTTCGTGTCACTTTGTAGGGTCCTGGCCTGCCCTTTTTATAGGGTCGGAGGAGGCCAGGGCACCGGGGAACCTTGAGGCGATGTTTTGTCGATCCCTGTTGAGGTGACTATAGCGACGTGCCTTGGGAATGGCCGGCCATCCCTGGGCACCATGGTGACGTCGGGGATGAGGCGACGAAATGACCCGGAGCACCGTGTCATACCGTCCTTCCTTCCCTGTCGAACTGTGATGGGCGTCAAGGCCAGGTCGAGGTCGGGTCAAGGTCGGACGGATAAGGTCGAATCCCCGAGATTGCGGAATACGGGCCTTGTCGTATCCTCCCTCGAGGGTGACTAACGATAAACAGTGCACGGTGAGGTGTGCATAGTGACAGGTTTCACCTCCCATCACGGGATGGGCAGTAAAAACAATGAGGGCTGACACCGGCCTTGCTCCCACGTCGATCCTGGTTGCGACCATACGGTAGGTGGTAGTAGGTAATCGCATTAAATGCTCTGACTTCTGTCCTGGGGCAGGTGAAGTGAAGGGGTCGAGCGCTCTGACCCGGGGTCACGCGAGTCGGAGTTTTTCCGTTGAACGAACGAGCCTCATGCGAGTCGGAGTGTGGTTGAGGTGCCCTGTCGTGCGGGACGGGGCGCGGTCGAGGCATCCTCGTCGAGGGTACCTCGTATGAGTCGGAGCCGGGGCGCGGTCGAGGCGCTCCGTCGAGCTGGCCTCGTACGGGACGGACATGGTATGCGGTTTGAGGTGGGCTGCGTTTTGCTGCGACTTCGCCGTCTTGTTTTTTATTATCGATGGATGTGGGTACCCCCATACTGTTGGTACCGACACATTCTCTGCACAACTTGTTTTTTATACATACAGTAATAGTTAAGGTAAGGGTGTGTTCACTTGGTGAAAAGTGGGCGAAAAGTTACTGTAGCATCTTTCGTTATTATTTGACAAAATTTATCCAACCATGGACTAACTAGGCTCAAAAGATTCGTCTCGACATTTACAGACAAACTATGTAATTAGTTATCTTTTTTACCTACATTTAATGCTCCATGCATGTGTCCAAAAATTCGATGTAATGGGTAGAAGATGAAATATTTTGGGTCTGTGCATGGGAAGTGAACACACCCTAAGCCAACAGAACCCAAAAGGCGTTGCACTGCCGCTGCGAGAGGCCATTTTGCAAGAGTTTCAGAACCTTTGACGACACGTACAATGTGTGTGTCGTATTATCCGATCGATGCATGCATGCATCAGCTAGCTGCGCCTGCATGCGCGCGTGGCGTCGCCCAGCCGCCAAGTCGATCGCTAGACGGCGGGACCGGGGACGAGGACGACGCATGGATGCTTTGAGCGCACGACATGGCCGGCTGCCAGTGCCACCAGAGCACGTACAACGTACGTACCCACAGCTACAGGGCCGGCCGCTGCCGGGGATCGGATGATTGATCGATCGGCGGATTGGGATTGGGATGATGATAGATGCATGTGCGGGCGGGCCGGGCGGGGGGTGGCGGGCGAGGGGACAGCGGCAATAGCGTCAAGCAACAAACTGCTGCTCCCATATGGCATGCACACACGCTAATCCCGGCACGCAGGCCCCCGTTCTCTCTCTCTCTATTTCTCTGCTAATTTGCAGATGATACGGTCGCGATCGTCGTCCCAGCCCCCGATCCCTAGCTGGCTAATTCCGGCCGCCTCACTCCTTGCTAATCCCAAGCCAAATTATACCATTAAGTGGTCAGTTTGCTCCTGGGTCGGCGAGATGGAGCCCCAATTGAGTAGAGAAGACATCAGAGGAACAAGGAATGTGCGGCCTCCCAGGAGCATGCAGATTACTATATGTACACGTTGCACTGCACGCACGCCATAGTAAGAATATGAGATGGGCCAGGGAATTTCGGCTAATTCCTTGGTTTAACCCCTTAGTAAATTGATCCCGAGGGAATTAGTGGCGCGCTTGCTAAGCATCTACCAGTAGCTTTCCTTCACTGCCACTCCTTTCATGCCCCGGCTCTCAAGACATGCATGCAGGATCAGCTGGGATTACTTACCTACTACAGTAGCTACTTGCTAGCCTAGGGCTTGTTAGTTTCTCTAAGCACTGAATGCCAGGACGACGACTGTCCTTTTGCAATTTGTTGCATGCTTGCCCATATGGCCCCCTGTGCCGTCCGGCCTCGATTTCATGAACCACCAATCCACATCCGTCGTCGTCCATGCAGCATATCACACGCACAGTATATATGTATGTACAGTGTCGTGTATGTATCTATGTATGCATGTTTCCCGTCAAAGCTAGCTATCCAGAAGCTACCAGGTCCACCCGGTCGGGTTGAACGAGTCAAATTAAACATCAAAAACTGTCCCTGAAAGAAATGCATGCGTGCTACCAAGCATAAGCGGGAGACTTGCATTGCTTTCAGATGGCGATTGCTCACCGGTCTTTGTCTTGAATACTTATTTTTCAACAAAGTTGAAGACGAATTATATATTGAACATGTATGTATGGTTTGTATATATGCAGCTTGCAAGAATTTTTTTTTCTTTGGTCGTCATACTAATAAGGTATTACTTCCTCCTCATGCATAGCTCATATGCTAATAATAACAATGTCATCTGATGATCGATATATATAGCAAAGCAAAGGCAAAATTATTGGCATCTTGCTGCTTAATTTGTGTGCCACCAACAAACATGAACTTGTCAATACTACTAATTTCGATCTTTGAATATGTGCATTTAAAGCGAGCCCTGATCGACGACCTGTCTGTGTGTGGTTTCGATAACGTAAACACAGGAACATCCGTCAAGAGATGCATATAGGCATGGAAAGAAGAAGAATGTTAGCATACGGCTCGCTGCCAAGCTAGCATATATAGTATATATACTACAGTACATCTACGCGTGTACTTTATATATATGTGTATTTTGCATTCGCATGCATGCAGTAGAATGCGTGCATACACACGGGCTACGTACCTTTGCAAGCAAGGCAAGTAGTAGTTACACAAGTCACACAACGCAACACGAGGCAAACTAATCTCTCTCTCTCATGTGCGTAACTTCCATGCATCTGCACGAGCGGCTGGTAGCCCTAGCCCCTAGTACTCCCTCCGTCCCAATGAATGTGCAATTCTCGCATCCCGAAAAATCAGCCATCATAAATTTTGATTAAAATTATATAAAAAAATACTAACTCTTATGAGACAAAATAAGTACCGTTAGATTGGTTATGAGATATATTTTCATAATAAATTTATTTCGAGACATAAATGTTAATACTTTTTGTTATAAATTTGGTCAAAGTTGACACAGTTTAAACGACACGTTTCCTATAATTACACAATCAACCGGACGGAGGGAGTAGCTTCGCAGTTCGCCTTGGCAATTGGTGCGTGGCAAGTTTCCAGCTGCGCACGGACGTGTCTGGCGTTCACCAGCCAGCACACGCATGCGTGTCTGCCAAGCTAAGCCAGCCGCGCCGTGCGTGCGACTCGATCAGCTACCTCGTCGTCTGCTGCGGGCTGCGGCTACCGTACCTAGTTACTTTCTCCCTCCACAAAAACATGCAATTCTCGTTTTTCGAGAAGTCAAACAATTTGAACTTTGACTAAATTTATATAAAAAATACTAATATTTATAATACAAAATAAGTATAATTAAATTAGTTATAGAATATATTTTTATAATAAATTTATTTGAAGACATAAGTATTAATACTATTTACTATAAATTTGGTCAAACTTGAATTAGTTTGATTGGCACGTATCTCATAATTGTAAGTTTTGTTGGACCGAGGGAGTATTAGTTTCCCGCGGGTTCCACCACTCTGGCGGCCTCGACCCATTGGTCACTCTCGTGCGACGGCGACGCCGTGCAGTGCATGCGTGCAGACGCTCCCCCTGTTCGGCTGAGCTTATCAGCACGGCTTATCAGCCGTGGAACAGTGTTTTTCACTTACAGCAAAATAGCCACAGCTGGCTTATAAGCTAAAAAACAGCATGCCGAACAGGGCCGCTGTGTTTGCTTGCATTGCTTGACAACAAGGCACACGTATCACTCGCAGAGTACTTCTTATTGTATTATATATACATATATATTATGGTCATGTCGAAATCGACGAACGCGCACGAACTGCAGCTTCGTGGACAGTCTTTGCTTGGACTTCTTGCATCGCCTGGTTCTAGTTTAAGGATACATGCCCATGCTATTCATGCTTGCGTTTAATTGTTTGTATTTAAATATTAATTATATATATGCAGACGTCACGATCATATATGTCTAGTCTAGACATAAAACTGCCATCATCCACTATACGTGACAATCGAACCATGCGATGGAAAAATCGAACCGAGCACGCTGTGGCAATTTTAGACCAAAGACCGATTGGTCTCGCTTTTTATAGAAAGCAAGAGTCTACTGGGGATACCAATTTTACAGGTAGCAAGTAATAAAGTGCCCTCGACATAAACCCCTCAACTCATCCAGTTTTTGAGAAGAAATAAAAGCTTGAACGTCTAGGCTTATTATAGACTTGTGCAGCACGCTGTGGCTATCGAACCGTAGGTGTTAGATATATATATATAATCACATCGTGCACACATCGTGCAGACAGTTCGAACCGAGGCAGCAGCGGCCTTGTTTAGATGGAGATACCCAAATTACTGTTTGGTACTATAGTATTTTTATTTTTATTTGGTAATAATTGTCCAAACATTCATTAATTAGGCTCAAAATGTTCGTCTCATAAAGTACAATAAAACTGTGCAATTAGTTTTTGATTTAATCTACATTTAGTACTTTATACATGTGTCGATATTTTGATGTGATGGGGAATCTTCTTTTTGCATAGTGCATTTTGGATCTAAGGCCGTGTTTAGTTCGCCCGAATTGGCGTTTGCCGAGTTACTGTACAGCACTGTAGCATTTTGTTTTTATTTGGTAATAATTGTCTAAACATTGACTAATTAGGCTTAAAACGTTCGTCTCGCAAAGTACAACAAAACTGTACAATTAGTTTTTGATTTCATTTACATTTTATACTCCATACATGTGCCGACATTTTGATGTGATAAGAATCTTCTTTTTGCATAGTGAAATTTGAAAGACAAATTTAGTATATAAACAAGGCCTAAATTTGGGAAACTAAATATGGCCGTACCAAGGCAGTACCAAGGCAGCAGCGGCAGATTCACACAGGAATCAAGAGCTAACACGTGGTGAGAGACAGCCCCCTGTAAATCCATGCTCACACAGTGGAGCTGGAACGTTCTGACGCATTACTGTGTGTGCAGAGCAAAATCGATTTCACACCGGCCTTGTTTAGATTGATGAATTGGGGAGAAAAACACTGTATCAGAATTCCTGTAGCATTTTGTTTGTATTTGGTAAAAATTATCCAAATTTTGATTAACTAGGCTTAAAATGTTCGTCTCGCAAAGTACAATAAAACTGTGCAATTAGTTTTTGATTTCATCAACATTTAGTATTCCATGCATTTGCCGACATTTTGATGTGACGGGGAATCTTCTTTTTGCATAGTGGAATTAGGGGAGAGAATTGGGGAACTGAACAAGGCGACTAGTGAACGAGCGCGCTAGCTGACCTCCACGATCCAGTCCTTTCGCAAGCTGTACAGTCCCTGTCTATTTGCCGCCGCAGTCATCTGAGGATCGATTGAGCCGTGCGATTTGAAGCTATTTCCGTTATCTTTCTTCAAACTAATTGACTCTGTTTTTTCTGGAAGATAATATAATCCGACGTCATTTTCGTCAACTTGGCATATATTTCGCAGCAGGAGTGTTTGACTAGCTTGAAGAGTCTAGTCTATGGCTTGGAAGACCTGGCAACTCGGCAGGTTTAAAGTTCAAACTGATCGTCATCTCTAGACGACGTTGCTAATAATTGGAGTGTGCCACACGATGAACAAAAGATCTCGAGGACTCATTGGAATCTTCTGGTTTGGACCAGGCTCGTTTTAGGCTTCGACGACCAAGCAACACAGGAAATAAGGGCTGGTTTAGTTGCCAAAAATTTGGCAAAATGACACTGTAGTAAATTTCGCTGTTATTTGGTAATTAGTGTCCAATCATGGTCTAATTAGGCTTAAAAGATTCGTCTCGTCCATTTCGTCTAAACTATGTAATTAGTTTTATTTTTTTATCTATATTTAATGCTTCATGCATGCGTCCAAAGATTCGATGTGACGGTGAATGTTGAAAAATTTTACAAAATTTTTTGCAACTAAACAGGGCCTAAAACAAAATGTTTTGGACCGTTGTGTGCTGGTCACTGTAGTACTAGCATGCATGCGTGTTGCCTCCGGCTGATGTCATGATGATTGATAAAATTATTAATCAATTGTGTACGTTATAAAATTGTGTACGGATACCAATGCTGTAGCTAAAGGACCAAAATATATATTGGTAAAAGAAAAAGGTCTATTTAGAAAAGAGAGGTGCATTGGAAAACGACAAGGTCAAGCATTTTAATTTAAAATAAAATTTGAATGCTATAACGTTAATTATTTTAGGACGAAGGGAAGTATTTTAATTTCTAACATGTTTTCCAAAAAACCAAAACATACACAACCTCACATGCACTAGTACACGGGCATACTATACAGGCGGTTGGTAACCTATTTTTACTGGCGTTTTCCAGCACCGCCTGCGCTAGAGGCCAATAGAAATGGGCTAATTGCACAGGCGGTTCCTTGTGAGCCGCCTGTAGAAAACATTTCCACAGGCGGCTCTCTTAGGGAACCGCCTGTGTAAATGTGTCATTTCCACAGGCGGCTCTCTTAGGGAACCGCCTGTGTAAATGTGACATTTACACAGGCGGTTCCCTAAGAGAGCCGCCTGTGAAAACGTATTTTAAAATTGTATTATTATACATTTATTTATTTATATTGTTATTATTTAAATATATTAATATTGGTTGGTGTTCAAACATAGCAACATGCAATTTAAATATTTTATTTCATACATACATTTATATACATCAAAGTTTGGTGCTCAAAGACATAAAGTTAATTATAAAAGTATATACATCATCACACATTATATATATATCAAAGTTTGTTTCTGTCCTCTAATAACCCTCTCTAGTAAGTTTGAGCTTACTAATCTCTATTAGCACCCGGAACTGTGGCATGGATAATTGGCTTTCATCATCATGATATTTGCCTTCACGTGGAATGACATGCTTCATGACGAACGAGCAGATGTCCTCAACTATGTTGTCTAAAGCACGTTCGTCCATGCGCTCCGCCATCCCTTGCTTATATACCTGCAAAGAAAGTTTATAAACATCGTATATTGTATGACTTGCAACTTTAATGTCGGAACTGTATACAGGACTATTACTTATATTACCTTGGTAGGGTTCCTTTCATATCGTCTGTTCTCTCTCATGTTCTCGCACACGTAGTAGCCATAGAGGACAGATAAGAGTGGTTGCTTCATGCACTGTATAACAGGAGAGTGGTTATTTATAGTTGCAACCATGGTCCTATGTGTATGATTTGTATTCATAAGAGTAAATTTTCATACGTACTGGCCAGTTATGTATAACCTCCAATGGCTGCCCTGGTCTGTTGGACTCACACTTTCCATTATTTATCTTATAGAACCTGTATGCCCTATGATCTCAAATAGAATCACCATGTTATTCTCAAACTCTCACTATGCTTAAGTATGCATGCATAGCTTGACTTATAGCTCTAGCAGTTTGATGAATGGAGCATAGCTTTCTTTCGGGTAATCTACGGAGTCTAGTACCAACACCCTTCCCTCCTTGGGATAAATGATGAAGCATATCCAGTGATTCCTGCTCGAATCAAATTCATGATGCATTTGTGCATTGGAATAGTTTAGATAGATAAATGCAAACTCACACTTACCCAAAGTGGTACGGGGCCACCACCGCTTTCCTATCTTGAAACTTTTTTAGAGAATCTCCAATGTAGAAGGCGTATTTGGCTTCAAAATCAAGTTTCAACTTTCGGAGTTTCTCATCCCGTTCTGCACCTTCCAAACCCTGTAACTCTTTGTTGCCATCCCCGATTCGGAATGTTTGTCGATCTTCGGCTATATCTATTGGGCAGAGATAGCCATTCCTTTCATCGACACAATAATGAAAGTCCGAACCAAAATACATATCCTGTTGATCATATAACATTCTGCAAGGCACAAGCATGTTAGATATTGAAAATTGATGCAACTACAATGTGTGTAACTATGTAACACTTACAATGCAAATGTCGTTACGATCTGTACGTCTAGCATCTCGTGGTTCATCAGTGCCCACATGTCATTGAATGTAAGCATGCATTTCTTAGTACTCTTGCTGAGAAATGCTATTTGTGGTATGCACATGCTGATGGTGTCGATGCCAGCAGAAGAGGCTCTCATGTACTAGTCATGAAACCTTTTTATACCACTTGGTTTCTTCAAGAGTTTGGCCCGACTGAGTAGAGGCTTTCCCCACATGTACTTTTTAGGGATATGCTTGTAGTCTTCTGTAGTTGGCACCTTGAATTTGACAGGAGTTATGACCTCAGGCGCCGACACCTCTAACTTCGCTGGCTCAGAAATCTCATGCTCTTGTACAGTGCGTTTCGAAGCAATGTCTGACAAAAATCTCACATGCCCAGCTGACTTTTTCTTCGGCTCGTATGGTGAAACCAACTTGGGTATCAAAAATTTCTTCTTTGGTACCTTTGGTGGCTCACTTCTTGGTTCTGGATCTTTGGCTTGTGGGGAAGGGGTGGAATTGAATGGTGGCGGAGATTGTGTTGACTATGGGGTTGGAAGATCATGGAGAGGAGATGGTTGATGGTCAGGGAAAACATGGAGAGGTGATTTTGGTGGGTCGGGAAGACACTGGGGAGGTGAAGGTGGTGGGTTAGGAAGAGGATCGACATGAGCTGATGACTCCTGGATGATGAACGCATTCAGGTACATTCTACCTCTCTAAATGTCTAATAAGGAAGACTAGACGGACAGATCTTGTGGTTGATATTTTCCAATAGGAATGGTGAAAACCATTGTCATCTGATGCTCTCTTATTAAAGTGCATAGTGTTTACTTACTGTAATAGTATTCTATATTGCCACAAAAACTCTACATTGCAATGATGGTACCAAGCCAACAAAGTTTTAAGTCCGCTTCGATTTGGCACAGATGCTCATGTTTCATTGGATTTGTTCTAGGAGTAAAAGATGTTATTCCTTTAATGGTAGGTGGCATGTGTTTCACCAAAAAAAATTGCGTTGCAATTATGACAATAGATACAATTGTTGTGATTTTATGTTATGAAGGAAACAAAGTCATTATCAGAACCAAACTTATTTTTTTTTTGCGGTAAAACCATTGTAAATTAAAACAATTAGGATTTTGGCCTTTTTGCAACAATCACCAGTGTAGAAACGCATTTTGCTCCCGGTTGGGAAACCCTTTAGTCCTGGTTTCCCAACCGGGAGCATCAATCCGGGACTAAAGGTATCCTCCTTTAGTCCCGGCTCGGCGCCCGGGACTAAAGGGGGAAGGGGGACCTTTAGTCCTGGTTGGAAACACCAACCGGGACTAAATGGGGCCTCCTAGCCTGGCCATGGGGCAGGCCATTTAGTCCCGGTTACCAATCGGGAACCGAGACTAAATGTCCCTCTCTTTTTTTTCTGGTTTCTATTTTTGGTTTCTTTTTTTCAATTAATGATTAGTTTTGATATTAAAATACATTTTCGAATACACTGCTAATAGTAATATATATGTACTTCCCACGCGTGAGTTTTTGTTCGAACTTTGTACATAAATAACAAACGAATATACACGTACATGCATATATATATGATGATCATATATATACACACGTTATATATATATATATATATATATATATATATATATATATATATATATATATATATATATATATTACCCTACAGCTGGCTACAAAATAACTTATTCTGTAGCCACTTTGAGTTACGATAATTGCTATGCTAATTTATGAGATTATAGTAACTCCTTACTATGTGATTTACTATAATATTACGGTAAATATCCCCATGTGTTATAGTAATTCAACTATCGTAAATATATACTGACATTGTCGTAAATTAGTATATAAAATTATCGTAAATAGAGGTGGCTACAAAATAACTTATTTTGTAGCTAGCTATAGAGTATACTCTCCCTATATATATATATATATATATATATATATATATATATATATATATATATATATATATATATATATATATATATATATATATATATATATATATATTGATCATGTCCTTAACAATTCAGTCCTCCGGATTTGGCTTCCACGCTTCGTTCGAGTCATTGTAGAACTCGCCGTTGGGGTTGATGACCTGGTCATTTAGAAATCCTGCTATAGTCTCTCGAATTGCTTTAAGTCGGTCAAGTCGTATGACTCTTTCCCTCAACCATTCAATCTTCAATAAAAGTTAAAGGAAAAAGTATTAATATATATATGTATGTGTGTTGCTCATGTAATTACTTATACAAATGAGAGCAATAAAGAAATTGTGAATATACGATCGAAATAATATAAAGGAAAAATTATTTATATATGTACTTTGAGTTGCTCTTCAGGAGTTCTCTTTGAGTATGCCATGATAAACTCGCAAACATAGTATCCGCAGTAGTTGTTACCCTGCTCCTACCTTAGAACCCACTTTTACGACAAAAATCAATTAGGTGAATTGAAATCATCATATGGTGTTAATTGAATATAAATGTGTAGTTATAGTACTTACTTTGTGTGCGATTACACCCAGTGGCGCTTTGCAATGTTTCATTTTTTGTTCCTCAATGAACTTTTTCCAAACCTTGCTCCCAATAAAATAAAAAAATAATTTAACCTTTAATAATTGTTGAGAGATGGGCGCCATTATATATAGTTGTTATAGAGAAACTAAATTAATTACCCTTGGATAATATCTATCATGTCTTGATACTCCGTTTGCGGTTTTCTCAACGAGTCTAAGATTTTCAATCTACTATTGGCCATATCGATGACCGTCAATATCCAGTGATTGCTGCATATATATATATATATATATATATATATATATATATATATATGGCGTAGATTGAAAATAGTAGATATGTCCATCGATACGAGAGAGGTAACTAGCTAGTGAGGAAATATTAATGTCCCATATGATCGACATTAATTACTTATAATAACACTCACTTGAAGTTGTAGGGGAAAAGTATCTCCTTCTTGTCGCGTTGGTTCACTAAGAAATTCATAAGATTTCTCTGAGGTTGAGGCTTATAATCCTTCGGGGGGTTAGGGTTTTTGTATACGACATACGGATCAACGAAACCAACATCATTATCCTTTCTCTTTCTAAGTTCTGTCATCTCATATCTGCATACATGAAAATTGTGAATATATAATAAAGAAATTGTGAATATAGTAGAAAATAAGCACACAACTAATGAGACTTTTGTCGAGAGAGTCCAGGTGGCATAGTTGGTGTAATTCTGGAAACTCGACATAGATAATGTCATTGCCACGGAAGTAATGGTGGTTTCTAATTCTGACAGAAAGATAGATTTGTCCCGCATTAGACGCCGACATGTACCACCCATTTAGCAGGTACATTTGCGTACCCAGTTCACCTAATTTCTCTGGGTTGTATAGACTCTGGCCTGGTACAAATTTCTTGTAAGGATCCACTTCCGGAGCAAATGGTCCTTCAGCGAGCACTTCGGCAAGGTTCAAACCAGTGTCCTCATAAAACCGAAGAAACAACTCAGCCGCCTCCCTCCTCCACTAAGTTTAAGTTTGAACCATATTCGTTAGGAACAACAAGGGGGGGATTGATTGTTGCGATTGTTGTCCGAGTTGTGCACCACCTTTCCCTACTCTCTTCTTTTTTTTGCGCCGCCTCATATGACTTGGTGAGAGAGCAGTCATAGTCCGATATCGGTTGTTTCGTGGCGCTCTTAAGAGAATCCTGTTTTTTTGTTCCAACTTCTTTCTTAGCTGATATGGAGGTAGGAAGAAGTATGATGGCTCTAGGTTCTCCCTCGCTTGTCGTGACTATTTTGCACCTTCAAAGAAATCTTTCACTTCTTTTTGTACTACATCCTTTAATTCCTGTTCACTTTTCTCGTAAGATAGTTTTTGGGGAATAACTGGATGAGTGTTTGCTTTCTGCTTCTTTGCTGATGCGCAGGGCAACAACTTCGTTTGCGGGGCGGACCTCTTAGGGGCTGTGTAACACCTCTGGTGTTATAGTGACTAAATAACTTGCCATGTCATCATATTGCACCACAAAGCATTCATGATTAGGTCAATTACGATGTGCATCAACTAAAATGAGTTTACATTCTTAGGTTGGATGTGCTTCTGAGATGTGTGACTCGAACAGAAAACCCTAATTTCGAATGTCACCGCAAATACTTAGTTTATGTCCTACGTAATTTGAGGTGTATGACTGTTATACACTAGTGTCAAGTGTAGGGTATGAACTCAAGTCCAACACGTAAAATGAAGCTTCAAGTTTGAGTTCGAATTTGGAATCCAAAACTTGTCGTGAGTTTTCCGATTCGAATTTGAATTTAAATTTGGGTAATTATTAAAAGATTTTCGAAAGTCAAATTGGTCAACCAAGAGTGGCATTTGGTCAACCATGGTGTGATCACTAATAATCACCAATTAGAATAGCAACAAGTTTCAATTGGAATTCTTCCGAAAACCCTAAATTCAAAATCCTGGTTTTAGCCTTTTTTTATAATTCAGAATCTAAGCAAAATTTGGGAAAAAGTTTAAAACCAAGTTTGTAGATCTTTTCAAGGGCTACAAGTTTGGTGTTTTGAGTTTTCAAAGTTTTAGTGTAAAATCTTGAGTAATTTTGAAAAGAAGCAAAATCCAAATTTGACCCCTTTTCATCCCCAAACTCAAATTTCAAAATAGAGGCAGAATTTGAAAATGGTATCAATAGCAAAGTTGTAGGTCTTGGATAGATGTAAAACTTTGATATTTTGAGTTTTTTAATTTTCAACATAAAATTGAAAGTAATTTCTAAATTACCAAATTCCAGAAAAGTGTGCCCTTTTGATTTCAAATTCAAATTTCAAAATCCAGTTCGAATTTGAAAAAGTTTTCAACATGAAACTTGTAGAGCTTGAAATTCTGAAGATTTCATATTTTGAGAATTTTTCAAGTTGCTACAGGATTTTGGGAGTAATTTGGGAAAAACAGTTTGAAATTGCGAAGTTGGGGGGTGCTACAGTGATCAACGAATCATCGCCGGGAACCGCGCGGCATGGGCACTGACCAGCCGCAGTGGCCTTCGGTCGGCTTCCAGGCGCGCCCGCGACCGCCAGCTGCTGCTTCGCGATGGCTGGGCGGTCGCGCGTGTCGTCCTCGCGTTGCTTGGCCGCGGCTATAAAGCAAGAATTGCCGTCACCGTCCTTCCTTTCTCCTCTGTTTTCTCATCGCTGCCGTCAAGCTCCACCGCTCGCCATTGCCTCTGTCGAGCCATCACTAGCCACGCAAAACGCTCCACCACAGTCGCCTCACTCCCGCGCACCTCCTCGGTTAGTCGTACCAACCGCTACCGCCCGGGACGCCCGCGTAGCCGCTTTCTTTCTCCTCTCCGGTGAGCCACGACCGCCGTGCTGCCTCACCGTGGCCAGCTGCCTCCCGTGCTCTTCCGCTTCAACCGATCACGGATTTGTGGTCGTGGTATGCCCTTGGTGCTCCCTGTTTGTCCCATTTAGCTGTTACCAGCTTGTCTCGCCAGAGCAGCGTGTGCCGTCGCCTCCGAGCCGCCATGGCCGTCGGGGAGGGTTCACCGGAGTGCGAGCTTAGGTGTAAAGAGTCGTAATCGGTTCGCGAGGTCAACAGGGTCGTATTGGTCCAGCTCGGTCTCACCGGGATCTCGTCGTCGGCGAGATGGCAGCCGGCAGCCACCGTGCCGGCGTGGTCGAGCGCGAGAAGAGAGGGAGGAGGGAGATGATGGGCGGGGCCGCCTCGTTAGTCAGAGAAGGAGGGAGCGCGAGCAGGTGCGCGCGGACGGGCCGCGTTGCTGGGCCGCACGTGCTGCTGGGCCGGGCGAGCGCGGCTGGGTTGCAGGAGCGGGAGCGGACGACTGCGTGCGACTAGGCCGCGCATTGCTGGGATGAGCCAAAGGAGAAGGAGAAGTCAGCCCGAGCTACGGTTTTGTTTTTCTTTTTAAAAAATGTGAATAGTAGTGATAGTTTTTGTTTATTTCAATAGAATTTTTGTAGAGCTCCAAAAATAGTGAAAATTTTTGTGTAAGCTTTTCAGAGTGTAAACTATCTAGGAAAAATATTAAATGCTAATTTTAATTAATTTTTGTAAGTTATTTAATTAACTCAATTAAATATTAAATGCAACTTCCAGGAATTTTAGTAATTAAAATATTAATCCAAAAATCATGAAATTTGTTTTGACACTATTTTAGACCATGATCAACCTATAGAAAAAGTTTGACCTAAATTAGATGAAGCTTAATTTATTCTTTATTTATGCCTTAATTGTTTAAGTGATTAAATAAATGTTTAAGTTGATAAATTTAAGTGTTGTGTACCCTTTTTGATTGAGTGATGACCTTGGGTCATTAACCCTTAATGATCCTTGGCACCTTAATTATTTGGTTGAGCTCATGATTAACATGTTCTTTAAGAAGTAATAATGTTGCTTAATGTAATTACGGTTAGTTAGTGAGTTCTGTTGGTTTGCAACGGTACCACGAAGGAAAGTTGTACTCAAGTTATTAATCATGGCATATCATCATCAAGCATCATGTTTATCACCGCATCATGTTGAAACATGTCATACTCTCGTGTAGTTCCCACTTTCGAGGAGGTAGACTTTGTTGAGCAAGCTTCCGGAGAAGAGCTGTCGTCAGTGGGTTCTAAATCGGACGTCGGAGTTGTTGAACCTAAACCAGTCATCTCACCTGAGCAAGGCAAGCCCCGGTGTATTTAAACCCTTCCTTGAGTTTTACCAATCTTTATCACTGGTACTATAGTTTATTTCATTAAGTAATTAGGAATTGAGTGATAACCCAATTGATGCATTATCATACTTGATTATTGTGATATCACCCTTGGTACCTGTTTTATTGAAAAATGCATAGTATGCTTCGCTATGCTTAATAAGTTAGGCTTTTAAATGAACTGCTTATCGGGCGGGTGGTTTGACCACTGCTAACTTGTATTGAGAAAGGAGTCTCAATGTAGTGTTTTTGCTTTGTCAATTAAGGACCGTTCGTTGTAGGCCCGCTTGTGTTTTGAGACTTTGCAACTAGCCTCATGCCTTGGGTATGCCCAAGATATTAGTGATTCCATTTCTAGAACGTCCAACCTCGCACTGGGAGAGGAGAGATGGCGGGAGTAGCGTGTACCCTCAGGGCTAGAATTGGGCCGAGTTCGAGGGGTACTGTACTCTCAGGTAGCGATGGACACGTTCTGGTCATGGGAGATCTAAATGAGGGTTGGCATATGCAAGATTTGGTTCTACATATGTCATGAGGATAGAGATCCCCAGCCGGGTATAATCGATTCGAATCGTCATTGCTCCTCGGTTATGGAGACTCGATCGCCTGACCTGCATCGTAATTAAGAACTAGAATTAGGAGAAAGAATAAGGAAATAATCTTGATGAGAATTACTTTGATCTAGACTAGGATCACTTAGAATTAGTTAACGAACCATCAATGATGAGAATAAAATGTTGAAAGCAATGACTTACTTTAGTAAGCTTTTCTGCAAAAATCATTTTGATTCTTGAATACCCTTACCTTGATTCCCTAAAAGCTAGCGTGCCCTTGGAATCTTTTCCTTAGTCGGGTAAGTCTTGTTGAGTACCCTCAGTACTCAGGGTTTGTTCAACCCTTGTTGCAGGTGCGGTGCATGAGCAAGTCTGCTTTGAGCTTTGCTGCATGACCGTTGTCATTGAAGAAAGTGACGACGAGTAGGCTGTGTGGCCTCTGGGCAAGGCATCTCGTTTGAGTGTTGTAATAAAGTTACTACTGATACTCCACTACTACTGGTTTGTAATAATGCTACTTATGATTTGAGGTTTGGAAACTATGGTTTGTAAACTGAAGTTATGTAAGACTTCCGCTCTTTTACTCTGATGTTATTTTGAATAAACTATTGTAATATTACAATAATCCTGTAATTGGATCCTGTTCGGAGGAAAGCAGGCCTTTTAGGTTATGAGGTACATAAGTATGGCTGTTAGAGGTTATGATGACAATGACAGGTACATGTGGGCCATCGTAATTTATGAGGTTCTGTGACAGCTGGTATCAGAGCATAATTACTGGAGTTATTGTAGTATTACTTTACAAAACTTCAAAATAATTTAGATCGAACAAATTTAAATTAATATTTTGGTCCAAATTGCTTCTGACTCATCCTAACCTATTCACTGTAGTTTCTTTAGCTCATGTTTTAAAGCTTCGTAGTGAAGTATCATGTTATACTGCCCTATATTATGAAATGTTATTGCATGTGTTACTTAAACTTTTATGTTAGTTCGTAAGTACGTTGCATGCATCATGTTTAAATAATCTGCTTAATTACCTTCCCTTTTAAGGTGGTTTGGGTTAAGTAAGATTCAATCCTGTTCATGCTAACCTTCAGATCCCTCCCATTTGTCCTCATCTTTCTAAATCTATCTTGCTACAAGATGACACATACTAAAATGACTCCCCGCAAGAAAGCTGGTCTGCAAGGAGTGCCTCGTCATCAGTTGGCCCCAAGAGATGATGGAGCGAGCAGCCGAGCAGTAGTCGCAATCCAAATCCGGATCCCCAAGCAGAGGTCGCGGGGCTTATAGCAGAAATAGAGCGACTACAACACAATGCGCGTTACTGGAAGCAGTTTAAGAATGAGTCCTTGGAAAAGGAAATGTAAGCCCTCGTGTTCGAGACTTGGAGCTTTATGTGGCACACCTGGAGCAGTATAATGCAATCTTGCATGAGGAAGTTCATAGGCTACATGACCTGATGAATCCCAATCACCATCCCCAAGCGATAGAAGATGATGTTGATGCCGTGGTTGTTCCTGGTGGAGAGGAAGATCAGGAGGAGGAGGATGAGGAGGAGAATCCTGAAGAAGTTGAACCCATGCTAGAAAGTGGGGAGGAGGCAAGTCATGTCACTGGTATGAGTGGCACGGAGAATGAGGATGGGGTGATAGTGATCAGTGATGATGATGAGGAGTGAAGTGTTGGATCAAAAGATTATGTAACATAGTAGTCTTCTTTGCTTTCTACGAGACTTTAGCGGGCATGGGTTGTTTTGCCTGTGTGCAAGCTTGTAATAAAAATAATGTAAGATAAGTATGTTGTGTGTACTGGTATTGTACTATCTGCTTTTTAATTCAATAAAGCAATGTAAATAAGTGTGGTTTATGTATAGCAGATGGATGGTATTGGAACTTCTCAGGCTATGAACAATGCTCCTAATCCCCCACCAATTCCACCTACCTTGGTAGAGGCAATTGCAGCACTGGTCAATGCTACAACTCTGTTCGCCCAGAACCAGAATGCAAATCAGGGTCGTTGGGGTCGAAACAACGGAGGAGAGGCCACCTATGTGGATTTCACTGATACTCATCCACCGGTGTTCTCAAAAGCTGATGAGCCATTAGAGGTAGATGACTGGCTCCAAACTATGGAGTAGAAGTTCGAGCTTCTCCAATGCACGGAATATCAGAAACCCGTGTTTGCAGCGCAACAGCTCAGAGGTGCTGTAGGGGCGTGGTGGGCGAATTTGGTCGCCACACAACCCGCTGACCATCGCATCAATTGGCAAAAATTTCGTGATGCTTTCAGAGCACATTACATCCCAGACGGTGTCATGGCAATGAAGTTAGATGAATTTCTCTTTTTAAAGCAGGGAGATCAAACGGTTCTACAGTATGTTGGCAAATTTAATCATTTGTCACAATATGCAACAGAATATATGAACTCTGATGCAAAGAAGAAAAGTTGTTTCATGAGGGGCTTGAATACGAAGATTCAAACAATGATGACCACCTATTATAATGCCACATGTCATGAAGTAGTCAATGTTGCTATTGCTTCAGAAGAAACGTTCCGTATGCATAAAGAGTCAAAGAAAAAGAAGCAGGTGTCTTCTGGCTTATCTGGTAGCAATAAGAAGCGCCAAAAGTTTATCTACCATCTGCAAAACCATTTCCGCCCTCCGTATCGTCCGCCGCAATATCAAGCCCGGCAGTAGATGTTTGTCCGTCCTGCCGTAACCCCACAATATCCACAACAGCCGAATGCCCCTGGCGTTCGAAATCAGAACCCGCAAACCCATAACTTTCCCTGCTATAACTGTGGAAAGCCAGGCCACTTCTCAAAGGACTGCCCGTATCCAAGGCAGTACAACCCCAATTACCCAAGAGCCCCCGCATTGCAACAGTAGCAGAATCAAAGTAAGAGCAATAATCTGAATGCCTAGAAGGGTAAGGGTGAGAAGAAGAAAAAGACGGGACGTGTGTTCTACACCCAAGCAAGTGCAATTCCAGAGGAAGAACCTGTTATGATGGGTATGTTCCCTGTTGCTAATCATCTAGCAGTACTATTATTTAATTCTGGTGCATCGCATACATTCATAAATCGCACCTTTGTTATGAAGCATGACATTCCAATTATGGGAACCCAAGAGGATTTCTTTATCCAGTCACCCAGGGGACGACTGTGTACTAAGGAAATGGTGCATGAGGTACATATAGAGTTGGGTGGGCATATATTTCCTACCTCAATGGTAATATTAAAGAATCAGGATATAGATGTAATACTGGATATGAATTGGATGTACCAGCGAGGAGCTGTGATAGATGCACTGCACAGAACTATAAGGTTGAACTTACCTAATAGTAAATCTCATCTTCTTATCCAACTTCCTATTCCTAAGAGAACAGTTGAAAGAGTATGTGCAACCTCAGTAAAAGAAATCTGTGATATTTCGGTAGCCTGTGAATTTTTAGATGTATTTCCAGATGATCTACCTAGTCTACCAACGGATAGAGAAGTGGAGTTTGTAATTGAATTGAAACCTGGTACTACCCCAATATCCAGAAGAGCTTACAGAATGCCACCCAATGAATTGGCTAAACTCAAGGCTCAACTGCAAGAGTTACTTGAAAAAGGTTTCATTAGACCCAGTTCATCACTATGGGGATGTCTGGCTCTTTTTGTTAAGAAGAAGGACCAGACTCTAAGGATGTGCATTGATTACCGCCCATTGAATGAAGTAACCATTAAAAATAAATACCCTTTGCCTCGCATTGATATACGTTTTGATCAACTTGCGGGAGCAAAAGTGTTCTCAAAGATCGATCTTTGATCTGGGTACCATCAAATTAGGATTCGACCGGAAGATATCCCAAAGACTGCATTCACTACTCGGTATGGTTTGTATGAGTATCTGGTTATGTCTTTTGGCCTTACCAATGCACCGGCACATTTTATGTATTTGATGAACTCAGTCTTCATGCCGGAGCTTGACAAGTTTGTAGTTGTCTTTATTGATGATATTTTGGTATACTCCAAAAGTGAAGAAGAGCATGCTGAGCACCTCAGAATTGTCCTAACTCGTCTGCGAGACCATCAGCTGTATGCCAAGTTTAGTAAATGTGAGTTTTGGCTAAAAGAAGTACAATTCCTAGGTCATGTGTTGTCAGCCGAGGGTGTAGCTGTTGACCCTGGTGTTGATGGTAGATAAGTATCATTTTTTAATCATGAACATAGGATGAAAAAGGACTAAACAATAATTACCATTTAGATATAGGGGGTTTACTGACATAATTCCATGAGTTTTGGTGAATGTCTGTTTCTGCAGGGTGTCAGCTGAAAAGAACCAAGGATGGCCCATATGTCAGGTTTACATAGAGACAATAGGGCCACGCATAACTTTTCTGTAATTTGGAAGATACGAGAAGACTCTAGAAATAAACCGGAGGTGAAACGGGCCCGAAAGTGGGGCGCCCGCCTCCTAGCCTGGGCACCCGCCCCACCTGCAGAGCCAATCAGGAGCAACCTCCTGGATCATGCCTCCACCGCCTTTGAGGATCAATAATAATCGTAGATCAAGGTCGGTTTGATCCGAGGGCTGTGGTGCTTCCTAGAGGGCTATATAAGCAAGGCCCCTGGCCCCTGGAGGAGCAATCCCTTGAAACCCTAATTCATTATTTCCAGTTGGGATTAGCTGAGAGGGGTCCCTTGAATGGATCTTCTCTCTTAGGGCACATATAAGAGAGATTAGCTTTGTAGTCTCCATATGAGATTAGAGTTCTTCTAGATTGAGAGAGTTAGAGTGGAGAGATGAGTTGGAGGAAGCCCGGCATGTCGGTGTCTCCTCTCTGGCTTGTACCTGCGGGATCAAGTTTCCTAACCCGAGGCTTGGTTCTAGGATTCTTTGGTAATTCAACTTCTAATACTACGTAAGTATGTTGTTATTATTGTTCTATGGTTTATGAGTTTACTTTATTCTCTTCCGTGGTAGAGGGTAGGGTAATCGTCTGTAGCATAAGCGTGGTGCTTAGGCTAGAGATACTCGTAGATATCCCCTATCTGGCCGGATCGGTGTGTAGTAGCGTGGGACGTGACAATCCCATTGTTGCCTTTGGAACCCTCCTCCCGTCAGAAGGTTTGGTAGGATTTAAGTACCCTGGTTAAGCATCCTCTGTGGTGTCTCTTTTCCATCGGTATGTCCCCATAGACCAATAGTTTCATAGCTTACCATAGGTTGGAACCAGACTATCATCGTAATCTTCTCTAATCGCTTATATCTTCGCTACCTTGTAGTGCGGCCCAGAGGTTAAGTATAGATTTAGGTTAGTCATCGCATGCTTTCTCCTTGCGGATAAACAAATACGATACTCTAGAAATATCTCCTGGGTGAAATGCTCATCGATATCTGTGCACTTGTGAATCCTTTTCTATGTGCATTAACAAATATCAACAAGCATTTCTGGCGCCATTGCCGGGGAGAAAGACGTCAGCAGAGTTAACCTCAAGTCTTGCTTAACCTTGTATTATACTTTTATCTTTTCTCTTTTCCTTTTGCCTTTTCTTTTCAATCCTTATGGATAACCCAAATTCCACGTCTATCTATCAATATCCTGCACCCATGAACCCAAATCTTAGAGCCACCAGAACCCATGATTCTCACATCTAGCTATGAGCTACACCCATGTTTGGTTGCAATAGGTCAAAACCAACCCTTTCCTACAGCCAAGGTCCTGTCTTCTAAATCAAGAAGATAATGAACCCAAGGTCCTATCTTCTAATCAAGAAGGTAATGAACCAAAGGTCCTATGTTCTGATCAAGGAGATAATGAACTTTTGGCTACACTAAGAGAATCTTTCAAGCGTCTTATAAATTTAGGTTTAGACCTAGCATTACAAGACCCTGTTCTTCTTCAACATCTTTATACGGGTCTTAATAATATCGCCTTTGAAAGAGTTTTCCTTTCTTTATCCATTAGTGGAGCAAGGTTTGTCCTTATTAGTAGACACACTCCTTGCACTAGCATTCATGATGAACTCCTAGAGGTAAAGAAGGAACCATCCCCCAAACTAGAAGAGGAAGTTTTCATAGCCATGTTACGAACATTCCAACTCCACGATTTGGCTATCCATCCCAAACTAGTTGTACTCCAAAATCCTTTGAGGAAAGAAGTAATTCTACCCTTGGAAATCCTTTCCAATGATTTTGGGAGGAGCATAAACTTCTCGCTTCATGAGAGACCTTTTTGTACATATAGTTTCAAGAAGGGATCTCTTTGGAAGCTTTTCAAATTCAATCCCTTTGAAGGACATTTAGAAAGACTCAAGGATGACATGTCAAGTGATGCCATAGAAGGAGAGCAAAGCTAGCTAGAATCTACTCCTATCTTCTCCCTTTCTATGCCCACATTAGATATGAAATTCGAACCCATCTTCAAACCCATCCTTGACCCCTATGACTCCCCCTATGCTCTTGCTCCTAAGACTCATGGTGATCGTAGAAATCCACCGAGACATCTAAAGCCTCATCAAGACCATAAGGAGGATCGAGAAGAGCAACATCAATGGCAAAAGAGCATTAAAAACTTGAATTAAGGACCACTGCTAACTTGCATTAAAAACTTGAAGATCAGGCGGGTGGTTTGACCACTGCTAACTTGCATTGAGAAAGGAGTCTCAATGTAGTGTTTTCGCCTTGTCAATTAAGGACCGTTCGTTGTAGGACCGCTTGTGTTTCGAGACTTTGTAACTAGCCTCATGCCTTGGGTAAGCCCAAGATATTAGTGATTCCATTTCTAGAACATCCAACCTCGCACTGGGAGTGGAGAGATGGTGGGAGTAGCGTGTACCCTTGGGGCTAGAATTGGGCTGGGTTCGAGGGGTACTGTACTCTCGGGTGGCGAAGGACACGTTCTGGTCTTGGGAGATCTAAATGAGGGTTGGCATATGCAAGATTTGGTTCTACATATGTCGTGAGGATAGAGATCCCCAGCTGGGTATAATCGATTCGAATCGTCGTTGCTCCTCAGTTATGGAGACTCGATCGCCTGACCTGCATCGTAATTAAGAACTGGAATTAGGAGAAAGAATAAGGGAATAATCTTGATGAGAATTACTTTGATCTAGAGTAGGATCACTTAGAATTAGTTAACGAACCATCAATGATGAAAATAAAATGTTGAAAGCAAGGACTTACTTTAGTAAGCTTTTCCGCAAAAATCATTTTGATTCTTGAATACCCTTACCTTGATTCCCTAAAAGCTAACATGCCCTTGGAATCTTTTCCTTAGTCGGGTAAGTCTTGTTGAGTACCCTTAGTACTCATGGTTTGTTAAACCCTTGTTGCAGGTGTGGTGCATGAGCAAGTCTGCTTTGAGCATTGCTGCATTACCGTTGTCATTGAAGAAAGTGACGACGAGTAGGCTGTGTGGCCTCTGGGCAAGGCATCTCGTTTGGGTGTTGTAATAAAGTTACTACTGATACTCCACTACTATTGGTTTGTAATAATGCTACTTATGATTTGAGGTTTGAAAATTGTGGTTTGTAAGACTGACTCTAACAGATTACCCATATAGCAACCCAATCCCAAAATGCATCTCGGATGGGAGAAAAACGGCCTCCAACAGCATAGGCAAACCAGCCACCAATTTTCCCTACGAGGAGAGAGAAAACCCAAATATAGGTCCTCCTTTGGCCCCTTTGCGTCGTCTTGCAGCATGGGGCCCACAACCACGACGGAAGGAGATGACCGGAGCCAGCAACGCGGTGGTCGCGCGGCTGCTCCCGGCCAGCATCGAGGGAGACTCCGCCTCGCCGCCCCAGATCAGCGCTAGGCCTCCACCGCCGCCTGCTGCTGCTCGGCCCCACCGTCGCCTTAGCAGGTGCGCCGGGGATGAGGATGGGAGCCGCCGTCGGAGATTGGGGTGGGGAGCTTGGTCGCCAGACGAGGCCTACCTGTGGCGAGCCGGGTCCGCCGGAGGAGGCCCGCCAACAACAAGCATGCACCGAGAGGAAGCGAGGAAGACGAAGAGGAAGGCGGAGTGCGCGTCGCGCAGGACACCCCGTCGCCGAGGCGGACGCGTGGCGGGCGCCAGAGCCGGGGACCAAGGGCGCGGCCTCCTCGACGTCGCCGGTAGCCGCCGCGAGCTCAGCGTCTGTGCCCGCTGTTGGAGGGGACGGGGGCTTCGATGGGGTGGGGAGGGGATTTGCCTTCTTTGGTTTCCCTTCACTGTTGGAGACGAGCAAATTTTGGGTGAGGACGCTTTCACTGTGCAGGACTCAAAGGTGATGGATTTGCCTTCTCATTATTGGAGACAGTCTAAACTGAAGTTATGTAAGACTTTTGCTCTTTTACTCTGATGTTATTTTGAATAAACTATTGTAATATTGCAATACTCCTGTAATTGGATCCTATTCCGAGGAAAGCAGGCCTTTTAGGTTATGAGGTACATAAGTATGGCTGTGAGAGGTCATGATGACAATGACAGGTACATGTGGGCCATCGTAATTTAGGAGGTTCTGTGATAGGCTGGCTTCCTTCGAGGCGGGGGAGGCATTGGAGACCGCCTTGGAGGCAGTGCAGACTTTGGAGGCGGTGGAGCCATTGGAGACCTCAGCAGAGGAGTTGTGGACTTCCTTGGAGGCGGTGGAGGAGTTGGAGATGGTGGGGATGCAGCAGTGCCTTCAAAGGCGTCATCATTGCCCAGAGCACTATGATGATCGGGAGAAGCAACTACTGGACTTTGGTTGGTTGAGGCCCTACTTTGTGAGTACAAAAAATAATGAGATATAAGTTAATGCTTATTATTAGTCATGCCCATAGAAAATTATTAAAAAAATTGTTTTGTTAACTTTTGTCCGCACCTAATGTCTGCTGGCGGTGGAGCAGACGCCCTAGGGATAATGATGTAGCGCTTGCGCCATAGTATTTATGCCTTCTCTGCTTCTCCTAGAGTCTTCTCTCCATCACCTCCAGGAATGTCAAGAGCTAGATCCTTATAACCTTTGCTCACTTTATCCATTGCAACCCTAGCATATCCAGGTTGTATTGGTGCCCCATGGATTCTTGGTGTCTTGGTAGGGTCTAGAGGAGTAAAAACACCAACAATGACCTTGATTGTGTCATTCCCCCTTGGAACATGTAGCTCAATTGATGTCATCGGAGTAACATCATCCACGGGGAAGCGCAACGCTGCGTCATCTTGATTTGGCAGCTCAGTGGCAGCGCAACTGCTTTTCAACTGACCAGAGGGGCTGATATTATCATTCATTCTTGGCTCTGATGTCTGCCTCTGGGCACTCATTGCTATCTGCACTTGCTTTCTGATTTCTTCCTGCATTCTTGCTTCCATTGCTTTTTCTCGCTCCTGTGCTTGAAGCACCATTTCCTCCAACATTGTCACCCGCGCTGCTTGCTCCTCCTTGCTTCTCTGGCGGCTTCAGTAGGTTTCCCTATCATTAGGGAAACCATGCTTCCATGAAGTGTTGCATCCTAAACCTCTAGTTCGGCCAGTGTGTTCAGCAGTCCCGATGGCATACGTCAGCTCATCCTTCTCTCTATTGGGCTTGAACGCACCAATCTCTTTAGCTTGTATAGCAAAAGCCAATTGGCGTCGTGCTGTTTCTAGTTTTTGCCCATACACTGCCAGACCGGTCTCTGGGTCAAGTCTTCCCCCATGACCGAAAAACCAATTCTTCGTGCGTGGCGGCCACTTGGCTGATTCTGGTTCGATCCCCTTGGCAATAATGTTCGCTTCCATTTTCGCCACTTTGGAATGGCAGTCTCGTAACCACCTGATCCCATGTCATGGTGGTATACCTTTTTTCTGGCATTCTCTTGGTTTCTTCTCACCCGTGCCTCACCCTCTGTCGATGTCTTGTACTCTACAAAATCATTCCAACAGGGCCTCAACTTTGAGATCGGGCCCCTAGCAGTATTGAAATTCAGCGTTAAGTTCTTCTTGACGTATGTGTTGTATAGGTGTTTCTTTCAAGTCTGGAATTGTGTGGCCATCTTCTTCATAGCCCATGATCAAACTAGGTCCTTCAATTCATCGTCATTGATATCATCATAATCATTCGCTTGCAACGTGAAATGTTGAAGGATATCATTCCAAAGTAGATTCTTGTCATGATCAGAGACAAAACTAACATCAGGCTCGTTGATCTTTTCCTTCCATTCACGGATACTGGTCGGAATTCTGTCCCTTACAAGGTACCCACAGTGTTCCATGAATTTCCTTTTATGTGGACCAAGTGGTTCGCCTGTCTCGATGTTGAATTCCGATATTATGTATCGCCCCTCCAGTGGTTTTTTGGGCCTTGAACATTTCTGCTCTTCGCCGTTGTGGTCGCCGATCCATAGGGCTATATATATATAAAATAATAAATAAATATCTTGTGTACACAGAAGAGATGATAGATATTCGCATATATATATATATATATATATATATATATATATATATATATATATATATATATATATATATATACAATATTCACATATAATATATATTTAGTATATATACCTCGCCTGTATTTTCTTGCAAAACATTTTCTTGCTCATTTTCAAGAGCTTGGTATTGACTTCCGTCATCAACATTCTGCTCACCAGGATTGGCAATAAATTGAGTTCCGTTGTTGATAATATTCATCATTTCTTCCTCCATGTGCCTCGCGGGGCAGCCATATCTAACAAATTTAACAAATTTTAAGTCACATATATAAACAAGTCATAACGAATTGTCATTCTCGCAAGGTGAATCGTCGTTCTCGCTAGGGCGAATTGCCCGTTCGCTAGGGCGAATTATGCGTTCGATAGGGTGAATTGCGCGTACGCTAGGGCAAATTGTCGTTCGCTAGGGCGGCGTTGCTCGTCCGGCTACGAAGTCGACACAAGGGCGAATTGTCATTCACTAGGGCGGTGTTGCTTGTCCAGCTACGATGTTGACACGAGGGTGGCGTTGCTCCGCCGTACATATACAACGTGGCCTCGCGGATACATGCATCACACAAAAAAAAACAAAATGCGCGCGTGAACAGTGACGTACAGGGCCGGTCTTTGGTGATGGCCAGAGGTGGTGATGGGGCGTTGGCGTCGGGGCCGGGCCGGGCGTCAGGCCAGGCGCGTGGGTGTCAGGACCGGGCTTCGTCGGTGGAGCTAGGCGCACGCGGATGACAAGGGCGGCCGGAGCCAGGCGGCGTCTGGGCAGTTGTGGCGTGCATGCCGCGCGCGGTCGTCGGGGCCAGGGCGTCGTCGGGCTGCCGCGAGGTCAGCGGCGGGCTTCTGTGGAGCGGCCCCACCTCTCGATCGGGGCCGGCTGGGGCAGCGGGGGCAGCGTAGGGTCGGCGGGGACATCGGCGGCGGGCTTCGGTGGAGCGGCCGCACCTCTGGTTTGGGGCGGCCTCGGCATGCGTGCACGAGCGTGGTTGTCGACGATCGCGAGGTTGGCGTCAGGGGCGGGCGACGGCGGCGTCAGGGGCGGTGGGGCATCAGGGCGCCGTGCCGGGGTGGTCGGGGGTGGTGCATCGGCGAGCGCGTGGCTTGGGGGCGTGCGGCGTCAGGGCGGCGTTGGGCGTGCGGGCGCTCGCGAGGTGCGGCGTCGGCGGCGGATCGGATGAGCAGTGGCGGGGCTCTGTTAGGGCTTGGCTCGGCGAATTCGATGAAGTGGCAAGGAGGAAGAAGAGGGGCCGGGGCGCTGCGGATATATAAAGGGCAGGACTTTTAGTCCCGGGCGTTACCACCAGCCGGGACTAAAGGTCCTTTAGTCGCGGGCCTTGTTAATGCTCGGGACTAAAGGTCGCACCTTTAGTCCCGGGCGTTAATAGGGCCCGGGACTAAAGGTGTTTTGGCGGGTAGTTTCAATGCCCGCCAATTCATTTGGATTTTAATATATTTCTTTTTGTACAAATGATAAAAAGCTTGTTAATTGCATAGAAAATTAAATACAAGGCATAAAAATGTTTTAAAAAAATATAGATTATATTTTGCTTTATTGCACACAGGAAAATTATGTGACCTAAAGTTTTAATTTTTTTGATAAGTATTAAAACACAATGTAGTGTTTAAATTGCTATTTCGATAATGCAAAAATATAGTGTTTAATTAAATTCAAAAAAACTCTTGTGTTTCAACTGGAAATTTGTTTTCACATCATTTCAACGTGACATAATCCCACTATCAAACATAAATTCACAATTATTACATAATATCTCTAATACACACTATTGAACATCATATATATATATATATATATATATATATATATATATATATATATATATATATATATATATATATATATATATATATATATATATATATATATCAAGCGGGCACAGTAGTGAACTTCTTGACGTATGTCCCTTGGTTATGACCACGTCGTAACCATGGAGTGTCCTCATCATTTGGCTGGATGCTTGGGTCTTTGTTCACTGTGAAGGGTGGAATTCGGTCATCCTTTTCATAATCTTCTGACATGTGTGACTTGTCTTCGATTCCAACGATGTTTCTTTTCCCTGAAAGAACTATGTGGCGCTTTGGTTCATCATTGATTGGGTGGTTGTCATTTTTCGCTTTCTTCGGTTTTATAGACATGTCCTTGACATAGAACACCTAAGTCACATCCTTGGCAAGGATGAACGATTCGTCTTTGTACCCAATATTGTTGAGGACCACTGTTGTCATTCCATACTGGTTGTCGACTGTTACGCCGCCTCCAGTAGTCTTTACCCACTGGCACTTGAACAAAGGTACCTTAAAAGTAGGTGCATAGTCTGGTTCCCATATCTCCTCTAAGCGGCCATAGTATGTTTGCTTGTTCCCACTAGGGTCGGTGGCATCTATGCGGACACCACTGTTCTGGTTGGTGCTCCTTTTATCTTGTGCTACTGTGTAAAATGTATTCCCATTTATCTCGTACCCTTTGTATGTGAGGATATGCCACGATGGCTGCCTAGCCAACAAATACAGCTGCTCTTCAATACTCTCATCACCCTGACATTCTTTTCGCAACCAGTCGCTGAAAGTTTCCATGTGTTGATGTGTAATCCATGCTTCAGACTTCCCTGGGAACTCGGATCAGAGGAGGTTCTTGTGTGTCTCGATATACGGATCTACCAAGGAGGAGTTCTGTAGAACTATGTAGTGTGCTTTATTGAAATAATCATCACCCTTACCAATATATGTTTTCTTCCCTAGTGTCCCCTTTCCACTTAGTCTCCCCTCGTGTCGTGATTTAGGAACACCAATCGAGTTAATATCGGGAATAAAGTCAACACAAAACTCAATGACCTCCTCTGTTCCATAGCCCTTGGCGATGCTTCCTTCTGACCGAGCACGGTTGTGAACATATTTCTTTAGGATTCCCATAAACCTCTCAAAGGGGAACATGTTGTGTAGGAACATAGGACCAAGAATAGTAATCTCCTTAACCAGATGAACTAGGAGGTGTGTCATGATATCAAAGAAGAAAGGAGGGAACACCAACTCAAAGCTGACAAGACATTGAACCACATCATTATGTAGTTTTGCTAGATCCGTTGGATCGATTGCCTTCTGATAAATTGCATTGAGGAATGCACATAGCTTCACGGTGGCTAGACGTACATTTGGCGGTAGAATTCCTCTTAGTGCAACTGGAAGCAATTGAGTCATGAGCATGTGGCAGTCATGGGACTTTAAGTGTCCAAATTTATTCTTTGGCACATTTATTATACCCTTTATATTCGAGAATCCAGACGGTACCTTGATGCTATCTAGGCATTCAAACAAGCTATCCTTCTCTTTTTTGCTAAGGGTGTAGTTGGCAGGACTTAAGTAATGGCGTCCATCATCTGTCTTCTCTGGATACAAGTTGTTTCGTTCTTTCAAACACCGCAGGTCCTATCATGCTTCAATTGTGTCCTTAGGCTTCCCATACACACCCATCAAGCCTAGCAGGTTCACACAAAGATTCTTCATCAGGTGCATCACGTCGATCGCGCTGCGGACCTCTAGGACTTGCCAATAGGGTAGCTCCCAAAATATGGACTTCTTCTTCCACATGGGTGTGTGACTGTTGGCGTCCTTCGAAACAGGTTGGCTACCAGGTCTCTTTCCAAAGATTACTTTCACATCATTGACCATATCGAGGACGTCCTCACTAGTTCGGTTGTGAGGCTTGGTCTGGTGGTCTACCTTACCTTTAAAATGCTTGCCTTTCTTTCTTACGGGGTGATTTGCAGGAAGATATCATCGATGCCCAAGGTACATGACCTTGCGACACTTTTTTAAGAATATAGCTTTCATGTCACTGAAATAGTGCGTGCATGCATTATATCCCTTGTTTGATTGTCCTGAAAGATTACTTAGAGCTGGCCAATCATTGATTGTTACAAACAACAATGCTCGCAGGTCAAAGTGCTCTTATTTGTGCTCATCCCACACACATACATCTGTTTTGTTCCACAAAAGTAGAAGTTCTTCAACTAGTGGCCTCAGGTACACATCGATGTCGTTGCCAGGTTGCTTTGGGCCTTGGATGAGCACCGGCATGATAATAAACTTATGCTTCAGGCGTAACCAGGGAGGAAGGTTGTAGATACATAGAGTAACAGGCCAAGTGCTGTGACTACAGCTCTGCTCCCCAAAAGAATTCAAACCATCCGTACTTAAAGCAAACCTTAAGTTTCTTGCGTCACTTGCAAACTCAGGGAATTCTCTATCGATTGCTCTCCACTGGAACCCATCAGTAGGGTGTCTCAACATATTGTCTACCTTACGGTCTTCTTTGTGCCATCGCAACAACTTTGCATGGTTTCTATTTCTGAAAAGACGTTTCAAGCGTGGTATTATAGGAGCATACCACATAACCTTGGCATGGATTTTCTTCTTGGGACGTTCGTCCTTAACATCACCAGGGTCATCTCACCTGATCTTATACCGCGACGCGTGACATACAGGGCATGCATCCAACTTCTCGTACTCCGTGCCACGGTAGAGGATGCAGTCATTAGGACATGCATGTATCTTCTGGATTTCTAATCCTAAAGGGCAGACTACCTGTTTTGCTTCATACGTAGTGTTGGGCAATTCGTTATCCTTCGGAAGCATCTTCTTTTGGATTTTTAGTAACTCCGTGAATCCCTTGTCAGATACACCATTCTTTGCCTTCCATTACAACAATTCCAATGTGGTACCCAACTTTTTCTACCCCGCATCACAAGTTGGGTATAGCAATTTCTTGTGATCCTCTAGCATGCGATCGAACTTGATCTTCTCCTTTTCACATTCGTATTCTCTTTGTGAGTCATGAATGGCCTGACCAAGATCATCAGCGGGCTCCTTCTCTGCCCCTACCTCTTCTTCAGCGGGCTCCTCCTCTGCCCCTACTTCTTCTCCAGCTTCCCCCATTGCAGTATCATTGAAGGCACCATATTCAGCAAAAATGTCATCATCGCCCTATTGTTCTTCTTCACCTTCTTCCATTACAACTCCGGTTTCTCCATGCTTCGTCCAACAAATATAGTTTGGCATGAAACCTGACTTGAACAAGTGTGAATGAAGAGTCTTTGAGTTACCATATTCCACTGTATTCTTATATATGGCACATGGGCAGCACATGAAACCATCGCGTTTGTTTGCCTCGGCCGCACGTAACAAAGAATGCACGCTGTCCATGAACTCTTGGGAGCGACGATCAGCATTGTACATCCAATGCCAACTCATCTGCATTACATGACATAAATACCGTATTAAAATCTAGAACATAATTAGTTAATTATACAACATGCATGCCACCACAAAAGCTATAAATTTAAAAAAGCCTCGCTACAATGTAGACAATCCCAACTACCACTAAAAACACTAAAGCTAAAATGCACTTCAGCAGCACAAGGATTTCGCGACCAATTCCAACTAAAACAGACAGATCCCCCGTTTGTTCAACATCTTTGGGCTTCTTCGGCTGATCACTGCCTCATTAGCCGCCATATCTGCCTGTTGTGGAAGATATTTTTGCACGAGTTCAACATACTCTTCCTCCCATAGAAGCCTGAACATCCAGTGCCATCCCACTGAAATTAAAACAGAAAATTAGAACTTTAATCACAACCATCATGAAAATAGGTATAAACTAACCATAGTCATCAAATACGATAAAATAACTCACATTGCGATCCGAACACTTGTAGAAAATACGACCCTTGTTGGGACCCTCCTTCTTCACTCGGTACTCCATCATAGTCTTCGTCTCATCACGACACTTGCCACATGCAATAAGTGGGAGGCCCGGCCTAAGTCGCTTTGGAAACCCGAGAGGCCGAGGACCCCGGAAGCAGTTGCCATCTACTCTCTATACTCATTTTTTAATACACTATGAATTTCTCATTTTATAAACAAATAAAATTAAAAAAACTCTAAAATTCTCTATATCTCTAAACAATAAAGTGTGCTATGCATGCTATAAATGAACGGTGAATACTAGTTTTTAATAGCTACTTTAACCTTCCTTCATGCAAATATGCAAGCTTGAAGTGATTTTGAGCTCAAATTGCTTACAAATGATATATATATATATATATATATATATATATATATATATATATTCACCGTTCATTTGTAGCATGCATAGCACACTTCATTGTTTAGAGATATAGAGAATTTTAGAGTTTTTTTAATTTTATTTGTTTATATATATATATATATATATATATATATATATATATATATATATATATATATATATATATATATATATATATATATATATATATATATTGCAGTGAACAAAATGAGATAAGACAATGGTGAAACATGAGAGTATGAAGTGGTAACCTTTAGAATCGAAGAATCGACGGAGAAATCAAAGAAATCGACGGAGGAATCGAAGAATGGATGGAGGAAGAGCAAGAACACTACTTAAATTTGAACTGAAGCTCTCGGGCGGGCTCGGAGAGGAAGAAGACGGTCGGCGGGATTTATAAGGGGGGACCTTTAGTCCCGGTTGGTGGCTCTAACCGGGACTAAAGGTCCCTTTCCAGTCCCGGGCCCCGCCACTAGCCAGGACAATATCTTTACTCCCGGTTGGATCCAATAACCGGGAGTAGAGATCGACCTTTAGTCCCGGTTGGTGGCTCAGGGACCTTTAGTCCCGGTTGGAGCCACCAACCGGGACTAAAGGTCTCTCTAGTCCCGGGCGCAATATGTCCCAGGACTAGAGCCTGTTTTGGCCTTTGGATCAGAGGTCTGTTCTCTACTAGTGAATTTAGTTTGAAATATTGTCTCATTCTAAACAAAAGCTATGGCCACAGTGATTTCCAGCATATGTAGCAACCGTAGTAATCCTCTGGTTAAAAATACTAGTAAAACGCATGTAGTATCACTTTTTTCATTTGGATTCATTTAGGGTGTCAAATATGCATTACAAAATTCACTAGGCTGAGTACAAAAGCAATGCATCAGCTATTTAGTCATAAATTATCTTGAGTTGTAGTTGTACGGGAAGTTACTATGTGCAGGTTGAGTTGTAGCCCATAGGATTGAGATTTTTGAACTTTTTTTTTGACATGTTTTCTTGGCGGTTGCCATATTTCCTTGGCGGTAAGTCATCCCCAAGAAAATGAATTTCTTTGACTGCTGACTTAATTTCTTATCGCTGTGACAATCTAGTGTGTTTCCATATTTTCTTGGCGGGTGGGCCATCAAGGAAAACTTTCTTAAGGGCTAGCCGCTAAGTATTTCCTTGCGATCTAGCCTTGGCGGTTTATGCTTAACGGTTGTCCGCCAAGAAATATTTTTTTGACGGTTTTTTTTCTATTCCTTGGCGGTTTTCGGCCTCCAAGGAAATTCAGTTTTGTGGTAGTGTTATATAACTCTTCCTTTATGTGTGCATTCATCCGACCATCGAGCTAGCTAGGTACTTTCTGAAGAGGTCGCCAAAAAACGACGTGGGGAAGCGATCGAGCAATTATTCACGATCATATATGAACAGATCGTCAAAAAAACCAACGAGCAAACCCGAAGGTTCGTTGTCACGATGTACACAACGCACCAGAGCTGGCCGTCCATGCCGCCAGGTTGTAGGCTAGCCGCAGAGGCCGACCTGCTTGGTGCCTGCGGGATAGAGTAGAGCCGAATGAATTTGACCCGGGCGTGGCGTCAAAGCAGCTTTGACCACGCGCACTCAATTGGTCGCCGCCCGCGCGGTACCCCTTTGCCTTGCCTTTGCTCCGTCGCTCGCTCGCATCGCACGCAACCGGCAACCGGGTCGGCCTCGGCCGGCCGTCTTCACCGCACATGTGTACTACGTCTTCGCGACGACCCTTCCTTCCGATTATACATACCCCACTCTGAAATCAATCAACTGATGAACGATGCTGATGACCAAGACAACGCTAGGTGGCTACCCCACGTACGTTGTAATCAACTCCAGCTCAACTCAACACGAATTTATTAGTAGCGTAGCGGTGTAGTACTCAGTTACCACGTAATCCAGTTGAGGTCAAATTACGCTATATATAGGACAGATTGAGCTGAATCAATCAATCGTAACGACTGCTGAAAATTATGTTGAAGCAGGACCGCTTGACTTTGATCGTCGTCCTTTGTAGGAGTATATATTGTTGCCTAATTAATCTTGCAAACAACACGATGGACCCAGCATCTCCGTGATGCATCACGAGTCATCGAGCGAAATTCTGCACGTCACATATATACCTGTATTATATACTCCGACGATCCAGTACGTGTTTGTTTATATTTAACTCAAATGGGATTTTTAAACAAAAAAAAACTCAAAGAGTAGAGCTACAAGGCTGATGATGATGTATGTGTCCACTACACGCACGGTTCCTTCCAGCATCCTCACACTACTAAACAACTGACCTTTCGTCGATCGCCCAAAATATCTTTAGTTTCGGCGATTTCAGCGGCTGAGAATAAATAGACCTTTAGTTCTGATTGGTGTTACCAACCGGGACTAAAGATCCCTCGCCAACGACTCTGTTGTCAGGCGCTGTCGGGAGAGACCTTTAGTCCCGGTTGATAACATCAACCGGGACTAAAGCCCTGCCTTTAATCCCGGTCGATGCTACGGACCGAGACTACATCTTTTGTCCCGGTCCGTGGCACTCACCGGGACTATAGGACTGCTGAATCAATCAATCGTAGCGACTGCTGAAAATTATGTTGAAGCAGGACCGCTTGACTTTGATCGTCGCGTCGTCCTTTGTAGGAGTATATATTGTTGCCTAATTAATCTTGCAAACAACACGATGGACCCAGCATCTCCGTGATGCATCACGGGTCATCGAGCGAAATTCTGCACGTCACATATATACCTGTATTATATAGTCCGACGATCCAGTACGTGTTTGTTATATTTAATTAACTCAAATGGGATTTTTAAACAAAAAAAAACACAAAGAGTAGAGCTACAAGGCTGATGATGATGTGTCCACTACACACGCGACGCACGGTTCCTTCCAGCATCCTCAACATTCAACGACGGGTGGCCATTATTGGATCGTCGCACCATGACGACCTAGCTTTGTACCCAAAATCTTTACTCGTAATCTCACCGTTCCAAACTAAAGTTGAAGCATTGAATAATATCAGCGTGGATACATATATAGTACTACAACGATGAGTTAATTTCCTTCAACATCATATCATTCATAAATGCACATCTCTATACACAATCCAGGGAACATCAACGCTATTAAATATAGGAAAAACTCAGGTACTGTACTGTGCAACTGTATACCATTGTCTTTGTGTAGAAGCATGCACACACATTGGCCTAGCTCGTCACAATGGTTTACTTACTTGTCTATATGACAATTACATATACTAACCAGAAGTTGCCTAGCTGGGGGCATGGGCTACCTTAGCTAGTTAGCTATCTCATTCCTACTATGTTGATGCTTGATAGTAAGGCGTCTCCCTTTTCATCTCAATCGAGCGATGGCGATGCACTTATCATGTTTGTTCACACCCAAATTAATTGCAGTGCACTCTAATTAATCATAAACCACCTAATTAATTAACTATATAAAGAAAAACAGGCATACTCAATGTTCTATATACATGTGTTAGCTCCGTAGAAGACACCGCAGAATATCCTATTCCTAAACCAACTAACTAATAAATTAAACACAGACACTACAGGACAAACAAATATGCACACTCAATGTGTGGTAAACATGTGATGTAGTCCGCACAAACCACCCAATTGTTTAGCAAACAGAAAACATGCTCCCCAAATGTGCTGTATATATACATGTTTAGGTTTTGGACGTCACCATCGAATCTTGTTTATTTTTTTCTTAAAAAATGAAGCTACTCCATCCATTTTTAAAGATATGATGATATTTAAGACAGACTAATTATTTTATTATGAACCATTACGTTGTCCTATATGAAAAAGAGGGAGTATGTTGTTACACTACTACAAAACAGGTAATTACTTCAGAACTATCACCATCGATTGCTTTAGAACAGTTAGTGATAGGATATAATTGGTAATAATAGGTAGATTTTTCACTGCCAATTCATGGCTACAACCGGCAATGATAGGCAGTGATATATCTAGCCACGAGCCGGCACTGAAAACTTATGTAGTATCACTGTCGGTCGGTATGTGACTACCACTACTACAAAACGTGATCACTGCCATACAATTTTAAACCAATAGCGATAGGGATATCATTGTTGTTTCATAAGCAACAACGTAACCCTATCACTGTAGGATTATAAAATCAACTAACAAAGATACATAATTATCACTGTCAGTTAGTAATAGAACATACTATTGCCGGATCGTATTGCCAACCGGTAGTGATAAACTCATCGATAGACCTGAAAATTTTATATAAATACAATTAATTTCACCTCACATCTGCGGGAATCTCCCTCATCCTTATCCTTCTCTCTCTCATAGTCTCCATCCTTCTCACGTAGTCTCTCTCCAGATCTCCTCCCCTCTCCACTCTCCTCACCTCGATGTGTCGGCGGTGGGCACACGGCCCCTACACGGCGCATGGTGGCGGCAGCTAGACCCCAACGTCAGAGTGGTCGGGCCTAGCTCAAGGGCGCGGTGGCGGCGGGTGTAGGACCGACATGGGTCGTGGTGGCAGTGGCTCGATCCTGGTGCAAGGGCGCAGTGACGGAAGGCCTAGCCCCGATACGAGACATGGTGGTGGTAAGCATGACCCTGGCATGGGGCGCGGTGACAGTGACCCGGCCCCCACATGAGGCACGATGGCGGCTAGCTCGGCCCGACATGGGATGCGGTGATTGTGGGCATGGCCTGGGTGGCGTGATCTTTGTTTTTCCCTTTTTCTTGAAAATTGGGATCATTATCAGGTGAGCAATCGACAGAGAAACCTAGGTCCAACACTATGGATTGCCCACTATCGGAAAGAAATGCGGCAGTGAAGATCAGTTTGAAACTAGCAATGATTCTTGTTTTGGGTAGTGTACAACTACTAGTGATAGGTTGTTTTGCAAAAAAAAAATCATAACTTTTTCATATGAAGCTGGATCAAGACAAACTTAAAATCAAAATTATAGAGTTCAAAGATCTACACCTTTATAGTTAGCAACCTTTAATTTGATATGATTTATATGTCAAAATATTTAATATAAGTTCTCGAATCAAATTTGAGATAGTTAACAATGTCGAATGGAGACAAAGTCAACATCAAAGTTGTAGTATTCAAGACAAGGTCTACAATTTTGTAGTTAATATTTTTTTATTTGAGATCATTAAGAGTGTCAAATATAAGATTCGTAAATATATAGTTAAAAGTACTGCATTATGCATGATAGATATGTCCATCATTATCGACGTCAGATCTAATTCCGATAGTAATGCCCGGTTTAAACCTGGCAGTGATACATGAACCTAATGTAGTGTAAATTCATTTAAGAAGAAGATTCCTCTATGGTCACTCTGTCAATCTCGAATAATATGTTAGCTGTCTTTCAGATGCGCTCATATAGATGTGTGCGTGCATGTTTGTAAGCATTTGCATTTCTACAATATTTTAGAAAAGAAAGAAAACCATGTTATTAGTAACACAAATATTAATTACGGCGCCTGAGCTGTAGCCATAAATGCGACGACGACGGCGATGACAAGGACGATCTACTACTCCACACCGAGCGAGTACGTACGAACGGACAACATCGTGTCTGTTAACCGGAGAAAAACTAGCTGCCTGCAGGGATAGCTCGTGCCGGCACAGCGACCTTCGGATCTACCCAAATATGCATGGGACCCTGCTTATTTTTGCCCTTTTGCTGTATGCTTTAGTGTGGTCGGCCTGTTGGTTTTGGTGTTTCCTCCTTTAATTTACATGGGACCCTGCTATAGCGCCAGTTGTACCAGAAACACGTACACGTACAGCCGATAGATCGAGGTTGCTTGTGGAGTTAGCGTAAGTACGTGCCGTTGTTCTCGGACATCCTAATTCGCTACACATGCCCTCTCTGCCTGAACTTTTCCATGTTTACGTGTATGTGCAGGTATATATGCGTGGGTGGTCCTTGATTTCCATGATTAGACATGCTTATCAATAGGACCATACATGCGGTGAGGTTTTGTAATTACATGTTTAGCTTAGAATATATTAGTTACATGCTGTCATACATGTATAGGTCCATATATATGTACTTATGCCAGCAGAAGAGTTCCAACTCTCCGGGTTTCGATTGAAAGTCAGCTACTATTCCCTCAGTTGTAAATCGTAAGTCATTCAGGCTTTTACTATATATATATCAGGACAAAAACATATGTCTAGGTGCAAAAACTATGTATCTAAGAAAAGCCAAAAACGACATACAATTTAGAACGGATCAAGTAAATCTTAAGAATCTTTATAATAATCTGCCTCTTCCATGCAAATTAAAAGCCTTTTGAATGGCTGCACATTTTTGTAATGGTGATCGGTCAGCAATAGCAACCGAAAGGATGCAAAGGGTCCTTTTGTTTTAATTAGTTGTGGTTGTGGCTGGGCCTGTGTCTTATTCAAATTAAAGTTGATTTTGGATGAGTACGCGTCTCGCTCCGAGAGAGCGTTTCAGTTGTGGCTGTTTGATCATCTTAGCTTTTCAGTTGAGTATTGATGTGGTTGACGTACTCATATATAATGTCTCTATAATACTTCTGGTGACAACACATATCGAAAAAAAAATACAATGCTGACATTGCCATCCATCTGAATCTATGGCAGTACGTAGTTTTTTTTTTCGTCGGCCGCCAACACCCGCTCGCCCGCCACCACGCTTGGCT
>CM039601.1:25758196-25975962 GCA_022457205.1 Saccharum spontaneum | reverse complement strand
TCGTCTTCAACTTTGTTGAAAAATAAGTATTCAGACAAAGACCGGTGAGCAATCGCCATCTGAAAGCAATGGAAGTCTCTCGCTTATGCTTGGTAGCACGCATGCATTTCTTTCAGGGACAGCGTTTTTGTGTTTAATTTGATTCGTTCAACCCGGCCGGCTGGACCTGGTAGCTGCTGGCTAGCTAGCTTTGACGGGAAACATGCATACATAGATACATACATAACACTGTACGTACATACTGTGCGTGTGATATACTGCATGGATGACGACGGATGTGGATTGGTGGTTCATGAAATCAAGGCCGGCCGGCACAGGGGCCATATGGGCAAGCATGCAACAAATTGCAAAAGGACAGTCGTCGTCCTGGCATTCAGTGCTTAGAGAAACTAACAAGCCCTAGGCTAGCAAGTAGCTACTGTAGTAGGAAACTAATCCCAGCTGATCCTGCATGCATGTCTTGAGAGCCGGGGCATATATGAAAGGAGTGGCAGTGAAGGAAAGCTATTGGTAGATGCTTAGCAAGCGCGCCACTAATTCCCTCGGGATCAATTTATTAAGGGGTTAAAGTGTTAAACCAAGGAATTAGCCGAAATTCCCTGGCCCATCTCATATTTTTTATTTATGGCGTGCGTGCGTGCACTGCAGGTGCAGCGTGTATATATAATATAAATAATCCGCATGCATGCTCCTGGGAGCCTGCACATTCCTTGTTCCTCTGATGTCTTCTCTACTCAATTGGGGCTCCACGATCTCGCCGACCCAGGACCAAACTGCACCAGTTAATGGTATAATCTGGCTTGGGATTAGCAAGGAGTGAGGAATTAGCCAGCTAGGGATCGGGTGCTGGGACGACGATCATCTGCAAATTAGCAGAGAGAGAGAGAGGGAGCGGGGGGCCTGCGTGCCGGGATTAGCGTGCGTGTGTGTGCATGCCATATGGGGGCAGCAGTTTGTTGCTTGACGCTATTGCCGCTGTCCCCTCGCCGGCCACCCCCGCCCGGCCCGCCCGCACATGCAGCATCATCCCAATCCACCAAACCGATCGATCAATCATCTATCCCCGGCAGCGGCCGGCCCTGTAGCTGTAGGTACGTACGACGTACGTGCTCTGGTGGCACTGGCAGCCGGCCATGTCGTGCGCTCAAAGCATCCATGCGTCGTCCTCGTCCCCGGTCCCGCCGTCTAGCGATCGACTTGGCGGCTGGGCGACGCCGCGCGCGCATGCAGGCGCAGCTAGCAGATGCATGCATGCATCGATCGGATAATACGACACACACATTGTACGTGTCGTCAAAGGTTCTGAAACTCTTGCAAAATGGCCTCTCGCAGCGGCAGCGCAACGCCTTTTGGGTTCTGTTGGCTTACCTTAACTATTACTGTATGTATAAAAAAAACAAGTTGTGCAGAGAATGTATTTAACCAAAAAAAAATAGAGAGCTACATATGTTTCATTGCTTCGTTGATATATAGGATAAACATATAACACAGCACAGGGTCACACATGATGTGATAAAAACTAAGTAGGAGGACACCCATTTGCACCTTTGATTGAGACTGAGCACACACGTCTCATTGTCGATGAGTGCTTCATCTATCACTAAAAGAAACAATATTGTTAAATCCTAAAATAAATCCAGAGAGAACGTAAGTTGACATGTTACATTGTAATAAGGAATCCAACCAGCTGATGAGCAACGCTTAATTCACTAATAAAAAGTTTAAAGCTGAGAATATAATAACCACACTAATAGAATAAGTTCCAATGTTTGTAGAACTTTTTAACCACATACAAATTACACACAGTACACGTTCAAATATCTAAGATAAATGACAAGACGACACATATATAATAACCGTACTGAAGGATCTCCTCAAGAGGCTCATCGATCTATCTTCCTGCCTCCTCCCTCTCTATTGGTTCCAAGGAACTCCAACAGAGCCCTGTTCGCTTTACCGATAAGCCAAGCTGATAAGTTCAAGCGAATAGGGAGGCCACAACTGCCAGAAAATATTGGAAAATACTAACATGTTGCCTTTTTTCCCATGATGATTTAGCCGGAGTCCACTAGAGTTTATCACCCAAAAATACTACTCCGTACACAACAGTTTTTATTATTGCTTCAACGATCTGCACTGACTTACACCTCACACACCCTGACCCTTCGTACACCCCTAGTGCCACTACCGGAAAATAGATCTTTGCCGAGTGTTAAACTCTTTGCCGAGTGTTTTTTTCGGGCACTCGGCAAAGAAGCTCTTCGCCGAGTGCTAGAGAGTCAACACTCGGCAAAGAAAAAACACTCGGCAAAGATTGCTTTGCCGAGTGCCAAATCTGACACTCGGCAAAGAGCTTCTTTGCCGAGTGTCAGATTTGGCACTCGGCAAAGCAGTCTTTGCCGAGTGTTTTTTTATGACACTCGGCAAGGAGATTTTTCAAAATACATTTTGAGGTAGTAAATTAACTCAAATGAAAAGGTTTTGAACTACAAAGTTGTTGAACTCATCAAGGTGTACAATATTTATTTTGGTCATTTGTTCATTTGACAAATTGAACGTAAATTTGTTCACAAATCTTACATGTCTCTCATAAGTTTCACGAAACTATAAGAAAGATATATAAGATTTGTGAACAATATTAGAATCGCCATGTCGGATGAACAAATGACCAAACTCCCAAAATAAAGTTTGTAGATCTCGAAAAGTTATGAAATATTGTAGTAGAAAACTTTTTCATTTGAGTTCATCTTGTCATGCTAAACTGCGTTTAAATTTCAAAAATTTAAAATTTAAATTTTTTAGACGACCTCGGATGAAAAAACTCTCAAAATAAAGTTTGTAGATCTTGAAAAGTTATGAATTATTGTAGTAGAAAACTTTTTCATTTGAGTTCATCTTATCATGCTAAACTGCATCTGAATTTTTAAAAATCAAAATTCGAATTTTTTAAAAGAACTCAGATGGTTAAACAACCTAAATAAAAGTTGTAGATTTCAAAAAGTTCTGAAACTTTGTAGTAGACAACTTTTTGATTTGAGATCGTTTAGTATATCAAATAACCACTTTAGTATCAGAGATAGATAACATAACATACATAAATATCATCTCTGCAAACAAACATACGACAAGTCAAGTGGTTAGAGCGTGGTGCTAAGTGTGGGGGTGCGCAAGTCGCAGGTTCGAGCCTTGTATGACGCATGTTCCTCAATTTTCAAGCAATAAAATTGAGGTGTTGGCAGGGGCTTCTATGTAGCAGGACGACTGTCCTCCTGTTCAAAAAAAAATTTTGCTATTTTTTTGGGCCTTTTTCGGTTTGGACTTTGCCGAGTGTCTGGCATTCGGCAAAGCCTTTGCCGAGTGCCCAACAAAAGGTACTCGGCAAAGACAGTTTTGCCGACAACTTTTTTACCGAGTGTCCTTTGCCGAGTGCAAATGGGGCTTTGCCGAGTGTCCCATGCACTCGGCAAAGAACGCATATCCAGTAGTGTGCGTAAGTTAGACCTATAACTTATATCTAGAATTAAGAGAACACATGTACACAGCAGTTGGTGAAGAAACTTGCATAGTTGCATTGACAACCTGGTCGATTGACCGGGGGCACATATTCTCGCTTCTCTCCCGACGGCCCCTTTCCTTCCTGTTTTGGGCCCTGTTTAGATCCTAAATTTTCCCCTAAATTCTACTATGCAAAAAGAAGATTCCCCATCACATCAAAATGCCGGCACATGCATGTAGTACTAAATGTAGATGAAATTAAAAACTAATTGTACAGTTTTGTTGTACTTTGCGAGACGAACATTTTGAGCCTAATTAGTCAAAGTTTGGACAATTTGTATCAAATACAAACGAAATGCTACAGTGTGGTACAGTGTAGCACATGAATTCAGTCGCCACCAACTCGGTGGAACTAAACACGGCCTTGATTTCAAGTCACCGGAGAAGCAGCCGATGGCGGAGCAGCAGCGAAGCATCAGGTTTGCCGACATAATCTCAGAGCAAAAGAAAAGAGGAGCAGGTGTGATAAAGGCCCAACATCACAACACGCCACTGCAGGCACCAAGCTGGGCCCAGACAGAGAACAGACAGGCGGGGGCCCACATGCACACACCTTCCTCCCTGGCCTTGCATGGCCCACATCCAGCTGGACGACAGGAGCCAAAGGCAAATTCCAAGTTTGGTAGCGTTTAGTTGCCAAAAATTTGGTAAAATGGCACTGTAGACACTTTCGTTGTTATTTGGTAATTAGTGTCCAATTATGGTTTAATTAGACTTAAAAGATTCGTCTCGTCCATTTCGTCTAAACTGTGTAATTAGTTTTATTTTTTATCTATATTTAATGCTTCATGCATGTGTTCAAAGATTGGATGTGACGGGCAATCTGAAAAATTTTGTAAAAATTATTGGGAACTAAACAGCCCCTTTGCCGCGCACGAAAGATTCAGACCACACGTCTGACATCTGCACTGCAGGGAAAATGTTAATTGGTACTCTTATCAGCTTCAGATAAAGGTCATGTTTCGGCTTGTTTTAACTTGTTTCAGCTTATTTTCTCTCACAGAATACTATTGAATTAGCCGAAACCAGCCGGCTTTTCTACCAGTCGAACCAGCCTAAACTCATCTGAATGAAGTTGCCAGCAAGACGATTGGTCATCATCGACTAGTTGCTGTCGACATGCATCAAACAAGGAACTCTGGGCCTGTTTAGTTGGGAAAATTTTTTGGGTTCGGCTACTATAGCACTTTTTATTTTATTTGGCAATTTGTGTCCAATCATGGACTAATTAGACTCAAAAGATTTGTCTCGTGATTTACAACTAAACTGTGTAATTAGTTTTTTCTTTCGTTTACATTTAGTACTCCATGCATGTGCCGCAAGATTTAATGTGACAGGTACTGTAGCACTTTTTGGGTTCCCTTTTTAAAACTAAACAGGCTCTCTGTCGATCCATTGACAACTCAAGTATGCATGCATGTCTTCATCTTGATGATCTCATCGTCACGGTGGATTGAGGCTTACAATTTACAAACACTGCTTCATAGCAGACTAATCAATTGAACCTTGCACACGCAAAGGTAAACCTGATGTCAAGCAGCTATATATGAGCTATATGTAATGTAAGTGTACTACTCTCCTGTCACCTTGCACTTGACAGCAGCTTCTTGGACATCTTCCCTTTTGTTGGCAAAGAGTTGGTGAGATACTTATCCAAAATTTTGCCATTAGCAGGCCCGTAATCGCGTCATACTCGGATAAGCACGGCCGATGTGGATTGCATTTGCAGATATAATTGCAAGTTTGGTGTGTGGTAGATGGCGACTGCACTTGAGATATCAACCATGCATGCTTGCGTTAATCTCTGCTCTGCTGCTTGCATCGGGGGCACACACACCTTGGACTTGTACTATTTTAGAGCTTTATTAATGACCTGTTTTTGTCAAAGCTAGTATGGCCCATGGGTTGGAAAAGTTGTACGCGGATCTGGGGTTAGTTGGAGCCTTGCATTGCACCCACAAAAGGCCAAGCGATCAATCATGTACTACTAATACTAAATATGCAATCTCGATCCATCTTCTTGCATCGACCGTATCAGCAAAAGTTTGACGTCGAGTTGACAAGCTCGTCTGTTGTAATAAGAAATAAAATAAGATAACAAAAATAAGGATAAGATATCGTGGAGGGCTATGTCATATATATATATATAGAGAGAGAGACTTTTAAAATTTTACTATAGCATGAGCACGTTGGATTTGTGCGATTCGAAAATTAAATTGCCTGTTGTTTTTGAAAAGACGTGCTAAGGTGGGCACTTGTGAATAAAAACGATGCGTGACTGCATGCGGACTCTAGCCTGCTCCTAGCTTTGGATCCACTATACAACAGTGGAGAGCAGGTTTTTTGCTCCCACCTCCCGTAATTGGAGAAGTGTTTGTTACCTACTCTCTACTACAACTTTGGTCTGCAGGCGTTCGGGTTTAGGATACGAGTGGCTCGCTATCGCCAGCGCTTCCGACCTTCGAGCCACGATGATAACTATGACGACGAGACCGGTGTCACAGGGCAGAAACCACGGCAAACATGGTTATTCATCGGGTGTCATTAATTATGGGTCTCTGGTAGCTCGGGTAGACTCAAGAACATAGAGAAGACACAACGATGTATCCTGGTTCGGGTTACTAGGGCCCTACGTCCAGCGGTAGTAGTTCCTTGTATCCGAGAGCACCCAAATCAAGGATGGGGGGGGGGTTTACCACAAGAGTGTAAGAGATTTAGCAGGGGATCGCTCGATGCTATCCTATGGCTCGTCAGCAGTCAGCTTGCTTCCCTGGCAATGGAGAAGATCGTGGCTGCTCTCTAGATGGTTCTGCTCTCGGTGCAGAGCTCGGAGTTGTCCGAGAGGACTCTATTCGATTGGTCTCGCTCTTTTTGACCTCTCTCCCTCCTTCTTCCTGTAGGATCCGACCTCCCTTTATAAACCGAGGTAGGTCGGGTACAAGGCGGTTTAGAGGTTTAGTCTATGATCTACAAGCATCAGAGTCTAAGAGAGCGCTGCTGCGGCATGGATGGACCTCGGCGCTGTCGTGGAGTCAGAGGAGCCTTGGGTGTCGTCCGGCTACTCTGTTCTGGCACTCTAACCGTCAAGAGTTGTCAGCTTGGGCCGGCCTCCACCAGGTGCGCCTTCTAGTGGGTTCTTTGGTGGCAAAGGCGTCCAGCTTGAGGGGTTGACAAGCGGGCCTAAGAGCCCCCGAGCCCCTGAAGCCAGCGGAGGGATTTGACCCTTTGTGTCACGCCCCATGCGTGACCTTGTCTGGGGAGCGGGCGACAGCGTTGCGCCCGTTGGGCGGCGTCAAGGTGTCCCCGAGCCTTGGGAGCTCGAGGTGCTGGGTTGCAGCCCAGCCCTTGGCTTGGACTAGAGACGGCGACGAGGGTCAGACCTGGGCTGTCGTTGATCGGGAACCTGGAGCTCGGGTGAGGCCCCGAGTCTTGAGCAGAGACCGAGGGCGTGCTCGGGTTTTGCCCGATCCTTGGCCAGAAGGTGCACGCGAGCGTACCTGAGGTTTATAGCCCCCGAGCAATCCTAGAGGGATCAGTCAGGGGGTCCTTCAGTCAGAAACGTCTTACCTGGGACTTAACACATTCCTATGTTTGAGTCTTGTCAACTGGCCCCAACCACTGGCTCAAAGACTACTAGCTCGTGATGAGGGCCGAAGGGGCAAAAGACGACTTCGCAATCGAGTACCTTCCTTTACTCTTGTCAAGCTCAGTGAGAACGTGGGTCGAACAGCTGAACACGGTCGCACTAGCAACTGGGCTGATCTTCACGTGGCCTTCATGGGGTACGTACACCCGTCCTAGAGACTCATGGAGCATTTTCATGGGACATTTTCTTGCTTACTGCTTTGTTAAAGATTGTAGGTTTAACTAGTAGCTCCCTGTTAAACTTAAAAATATGCAATTACACTAGAGGAGTCATGCATTTCTCATGTTGAACTTGTACATATATTCTCTCGGCAACTCTTGAAATATGACTAAATTATGGTATGACCCATTCTACAAATTGTCTTGTCTAAAGAAATGTGAACTTGTGGCTAACTAAATGTTTAAACACTTACCGTCTCTCTGCTTCTGTCCAGTATGCTGAAACTAAAGCTTTATATAAGCCCCTACTGTTCTTCAGAATGATGCCCGGCCTTTCCCATGCTCTCCAAGCAACCATAGATTGTTTGGGAAGCGAGGCTGCTGCTGGTGTTCCATGACGTGTGCTACGCGCCGTGCACTATGTTGTACTCCTATTTGGTTTGAAGAATCTTTCCCTGTCACGTGCAGTAGCGTTGTCGTCAAATCTTACACGATTCCATTTAATAGCCATGATGAACAAGAGCGGAGCCGAGGAAAATGCCTGATCGACCTGCACTAGTAGATTGTCAGAACCTTTGGTGAAGGTTGGCCATAAACGATTTCGATCGTCTGCTTAACTTTGCAACAATATAATTTTTGTTATGGTAACAGGAGGGGTTTTCCCCTACTAGATTTTATTTGAAAAAAATGAAAGGGTTCTCCAAACCACAAGTTCAAGATATAGAAAAGGTAAGAAAGAAAATCATAAGAATTACACAAGGGATTCTAGCCATTGATCAATAGCAGGATGGAACTTTGTGCGTGCTGTAAGAACAACTAGAGCGAACTCTGTCTTGAATTTCTGCTTGCAATGCTCCACCGAAGGCTGAACACCGATTTGATCATTGCGAGTACACCAGATGGACCAACACATAAGTATGATTGTGTCCATGAAGAGCTAGCTAACTGTCTTTTGAATGAAACCAAAACCTCCGAGGGCACTACATCCAGGGCACTTGCAAACCAATGGAGTGCCAACAAGCAGCGGCAAACTGACAGTAAAGGAACAGATGGAGCACCTATTCATCTAAGTCAAGCTGGCAGAGGATACAAGCATATGTGGGGCAGATCCATGTTCTTACGCCGAAGGAGCTCTCTTGTATTAAGCCGATCCTTTAGAAGCAACCAAAAGAACACTTTGTGTGTTTATTCTGGCAGCAAGATTTCCACAACCATCTAAAGGCCGGTATGACATCACAATGACCCATAAGGTGTTTATATGCTTTTGAGGGAAAAAAAACAGGTCCCCAAATATAAACCCATCTGTCAGCTTCAAAAGAGTGAGGCAAAGTCTCTAAATTGTCAGCCAAAAGTTGGAGTTGGTCGAAAGCAGCAACAAAGAGGACGGGTGAAAGAGATCAGTTAGAGATTGTGCACTCTTAGCCTGCTGCAGTGTGATGCTTGTCGTTCTTAGCAAAAGAGAAGAGCTATGGGAAGAAGTGCTGACATATGTGCCCCTGCCATTGGTCAAACCAGAGGAGGACTGTTGAACCTGATATAACCATCGGGGTGGACATGCCCTTGAAGGAGTCAAGAAAGCTTAGAATATCTCACCGAAATGATCCCTTTTTGGTGTGATTTGGAAGCTTACCATGATTATAGTGTCATTCCCAAACTAGGTGGACCCAGGGAACATCTAAATGATTGAAAAACTTCTGCAAGTGTTTAACCAGGAGAGCTTCATTGTGTGTGCGCGAGATTGAGAACCCCAAGCCCTCTTTCTTCTATTGGCTAACAAACCATTTCCATGCTGCCTTTATGGGACTTTTTGTATTGACATCTACACATCTCTAGAGGCAATGCTTCCTAAGCTTGTCAATTTACTTAACCACTGTCTTTGGCAACTTGAAAGTACACATGGTGAAAGTTGGAAGTGCACTAAATGCTAAATTTGTCAACTCTAATCTGCCTGCCTGACTCAAGAAAAATGAAGTGCTGACAGTATAAATTAGCTAGGCGCACAAATTAATCATTGCCAAGAATCCAACACTCACCACGACACACGCCAGGCCAGCATCACTACTAGCTAGTATAGTAGAGTCCTAGCTGCGAACGTGCCTTAGGCCCTGTTTGGTTTGAGTGTGTTAAAGTTTAACTCCCATCACATCAATATTCCCTCAAATATATGGAGTACTAAATGTAGATTAATTATATATATGTTGGCACAGATTAGGAGTAATTTATGAGACGAATCTATTAAGCCTAATTAGTCCAAGATTGAAAATTTTTTATCAAATAAAACGAAAATACTACAATATTGGTTAAACTTTAACTCCTCCAATCAAACACCTCCTTATATTATTATCCCGGCTGCTGTGTCGTTTCTGAATTCTGACAGAACCTGGACACGCGCGATGGCATCGCATAGTACGTAGGAGTGACAAGCGGTAGGCAGGTCGGGCACCCGGGCGGTCTCTCAAACTCGATCGAGTGTGCGTACATGAGCCAGTCCTCGCGTGGACCCGACACCCACCACTGGGTTCCGTCGCGAACAGGGCACTCATCGCATCCCCATGCATGCAACGGAGGGAGCCCTTTACTCGTGCGCAGCGTGCGGTGGCGTGCAGGCCCGGAGAGCTGAGCAACTAACCGTGCGCGCGCGGAAGCCTTGCTCGCGCGCCACGCCAGGCCGATCCAATCGAGCAATGCGCACACTATTCTGGGCAGGCATGCATATGCATGCACCCGGCCGGACTAACGGCTGCACCAGCGACGACGTTCAGATCAGCGAGCGGGTCCACGCGACCACAGTCGGCATGGGCCAGCAGCACTAGGTGTAGGTGGTAGCAGCTCGCGGATCCATCGAGCTGGCGGCTTGTGTTGCATGCGCTGCATGGTTGATTTGTCTCCCTCTCTTCACCGCCGTTCCGCGCATCTGGTGTGGTCTGTTGTGTGTCAAGATGGAGTGCATGCAGCATAGGTATGCCGTATGCGAATGCTTTCCATTTTGTACGTATTGGATTGCATGGGCCGTCCTGAGACGTGGTTGTTTTGGCGTTGGACTTTTCCGTCTTGTCTGATACCAATATCTCGATCGATCTGAGGTCCTCGCTTTGCTCCCGATCGATCAACAAAAGACAACCGCATCGATCGGCCCAAGCATACGTACGCCCATACCCTATCTACAGTATATATAATCTATCTGCACTATCTATTTATATCTATACCTAATAATAAATTACCTAATAATAAATTATAAAAATTTCTGCACACTTTTTAGTTTTTACCATAGATTTCTGTTTGCCAGGTGGTTTGGGCTTTCTCGCGGCCCAATTTAACCAGCCCAATGGCCCACTCTAGCCTAAGGCAAAATTTCAGCCTAAATTTTCGTCTGGATCAAATTTTCGTCTGGCCTCCTCTCTAACCATCCCGATCCAAAATCAAATACTAGATCAAATAGATTTCCTCGGGTCTCCAAATCAAATAGATTTCCTCGGGTCTCCAAAATCAAACAACAAGCGAGGTGCTAGGGAAGGGATAAAACCGAGATGGAATCAAAATCCCCACGGCGATCCAAATCAAACCTAAATCAAAACTCTAGAAAGACAACAACTTATAAAATCAAATCAATAGGCATTGATGACATCGGCAATGCGCACCGGGTCGTGTCGGGGGCGAGCACGCTGGGCGCACAACAGCTGTGGAAGCCTCGCCCGCGTTCCTAGCTGCCAACGCGGTGACAGCGATGGCCGAGTGGCGGCGCACCACGGTAGCAAGAGGGCGACGGCCGAGCGGCGGCGCACCACGGTAGCAAAAGAGACAACGGGCATGGTGCTACGCGCATAGGAGCGACGGTCCGACTAGGATCTGCGCCGCTGGAGGTTGCAGCGCGCTGGGAGGGGAGGGGCGGCGGTTGGAGGCTGGCCAGAAGAAGAGGGAGGTGGGGCTGCAGTGGAGGAGTTGCGGGGACTGAGGTCAGCTGCCGAGCTGCAGCGAGCCGAGAGGGGAGGGCGGCGCTTGGATGCGCGTTGGAGGAGAAGAGCGACTCGTGCAGGTGCAGTTCTGGATAAGAACGACACAAGGAAAGGAAATAAAGAAAAAGATAAATGCGAAAAAAAAGAAACATAGAGGGGATACGAGGGGAGGGCGTCGCTTGGATACGCATTGGAGAAGAGCGGCTCTGCGAGTGCCCTGGACAAAAAGTTTTATTAAAAACGAGACAAAGGTAGAAAATAAAGAGAGAAATAAATGGAAAAAAGGAAAAAGAAAAATAGAGAGGTACTATGGGCATTCTATCCTTTTAAGGACTTGGAGAAGCTGTTTTTTAACCAAACAAAGCTAGAGCTCAAAAAAAATTGTTTCATAGAAGAAGCAAAAAAAGTTGTTTCTTAGAATAAGCCACAGCTGAAGTTGCAGCCGGTGCTCTACTAAACACGCCCTAGGTCTAAATAAACCACAATATTGTGAACCTTAAAATGCATGCAAAATTCGACACCCGTCGCTCCTAGTTTCGTTTCTAACAAGTCACGCAAATTTCCATGCGCAATGGTGATGGCCGGAATCGAACTGCGAGGACGAAGAGTACCCAGAAAGCTGCTGTCGTGGAGAGAACCACATCTTCCTTTATCGCGCACCGCGGCTCCCTCTCGCCCTATCACATGTGTAAGTCCAGTGCGCGCCACGATCCGATTTGCCTTGGAGGCAATTGATGCGGGCGAGGACGGCGGTGCTGCGTGGGGAGAAGCTAAAGCCAGCCGACGATGGCTCAGAGAAGGGAGCCAACAGTGTAGAAACGAGCCCGAGCGACAACGGCATGAGGTGTGGAAACATAGCGTGGTAAAGGCGAGGTAGAAGAGGCCGACGCGGAGATGCAGGAGGAGCTGAGGTCAGAGCTTGGTGGCCGCACAAAGCGGTGGAGGTGGCCGTGTAATTTGCTTATGGGCTCTGGCTGCCCGTGGAGTAAATATTTTCATGCCTTACAATTGGAGAAAAAGCTATCAAGATTTTATTTTAATTTGATATAGATTTAACAGGACATTGTGATATATACCACTGTTAATGTACGCTATGAATCCATCATAAAAATAAGTTAAAAAATGCAGCACATGTGTATTCATTTTTCGTTAATGTCATCTTTTTTTCTCCCGTTGCAACACATGGGCATATTTGCTAGTATAATATAATATATCTGAAGTCCCAACAACCTGCTGACGTGCACAGGCCACCATGTGTCACGGAACCGTCCAAATTATAAGAGCACAAGTCTAAAAACAATCACCGAAGCAATCAAATTCTCAAACTTGAGCCCATATAACCCCGGTAGTCCCCGAAATCACAAGGGATTTCAAACCAAACCGAGAGCAACCAAGATCGTAGTGATTCAACATAACACAACATTTGTTACAACAGTTCATAAGTAGCTCTCATACATCGGAGTACGAATAAGTTATTACAAACCAAATTAGGAATAACGGAAGCAATATAGTTTTGAAACCACATTTAGTTCAAATACTGCCAGTGCGTAGTCACATCCTGCAAAAGCATAATATAAGAGAATACTACAGAGACCATGCCTAATGGTGAGTCTTCACACCCAACAGCAAAGACAGTACTTCAGGTAACCAGTAAGAATCTGCTACCTGCAACAAGGTGGGAATAAACCCTGAGTACGGGAATGTACTCAACTAGACTTACTCGTCAAAAACCAGGAATAACATGACACCAAGGAGTATGCAAGGCTTTGTATAAGTGGGCTAGCTTGACATATTTGCATAAAAGCTTAAGTACAAATAAGTAATCATTATTGCTTTAAGCATCAAGTTAATCATTATTAACATGTCCTCTAGATTAGTACCTGTACTATAGCAATCACTTAATTCAGCTAAGCAAACAATAGTAACCATATCAGGTTTATAAGGCCATCATTATATCATCATCATCTTTAGAACCATTAGTAGATTTAGTGAAATCTACGTTGCCTTTGCTCTGTCAAGTTTCTCACTACCCGGGAGAGACGGCGATTCGAATCGATTTCAACTCAGCTGAGGGAGTATTCCTAACACCAACTGGGCCTACTTTGCAAGAGTCGTCAACAGTCACCTTTGGTACAACTCAGGATGGGCCCAAACAGCGTCGCACTGTCAGGGATTCCAGTGGCCAGGAAGCTCAGGACTTTTAACTCACCTGCCCTTGGACCCACCTGGCTCCCCTCCGAGGCGACTTACACTTTTTGGCTTCGCAGCCTGAGTTGAGCTACTCGGCTTCGCGGTCGGCAACTTCAGGCGGGCTAGCTAAGTGTTAGGCTGCGTTCAAAATGACAAAGGAAGTACAGCGGATCGGTCCTTAACCGACACAGACGGGGATAGTTCCACACCCAAGACCTCCATGTCTTGTTGCTTCACTATCGACATCCCGCCCAGTCTAAGTTTATTATTAACACTTGGTTCTTTTACACGATAGCAAATATAGCAACCGTGACCAAATACTTCCTACTTTGCAGGTGATAGGAGATCACCTGACATTACCGTTCTAATTAAGGAGGGCTAAGCATATAGATGATCCTATCTACATAGGATTCATGGATTCATATATCTGGACAAGGAATGATATAATGCAGCAAGGGTTCCAATCAACTCCTACCACTTAATGCAACAATACATATAACATATATAATTAATTGCTTTGAAAGTAGGAGGCTTATAATGCTCTGGGGCTTGCCTTAACCGACGGAGGAAGACTTTGGGATCGGTTTCACGAACGGCTCCCACGTTTCCTACGGTTCCGTCGGATTGGAGCTCCGGCTCCCGAACGGACTCCAGCTTCGAGGTTCACGCCTTGCGGAGCTTCGCTCATACTACGGTCCTCGGCACACCTATTGCATATATATGCACCAAATGAATTTCATGTATGCAACAAGGGGGACATGATGATGTGTGCACATGTATGAATGATGTGGGATGCGTGTAATGACATAGCACATCATACGCACAAAACCAAGTCATGTGGTGCTTTATTCAATTCACTTTAAGCTTAGGTGCAAATTTCCTCTCTAGTATTAACATGTTTAAATGTCCATAATTAACTACTAAGTACCACAAGATTCAAACTTAGCACATCTAAACCAGTTCCTAGAATTCCAACACATTGACATGTTGACAGAAGCAACTTTTAAGATTCATAACTGGAGTTATATAACTCCAATCGATATGCATGAGGATAATCTGGAAAGCTTATGAAATTGTCTACAATTCATTTATAAACATCTAGGCATGATTTTATCATTTACCATGTCTAAATAACACATACACAGAAACTATCCTAAAAAGACAGAGAGCAAAACAACTCTGACTCGAAATTTGAACAACTGCCATTTCTAAACCATGAGTCCAAATGTCACCAAATTTTACCAGCAACTAGTTCATGAAGTTCTTAACAACTTTGTTATAGTTCACTAAGCATGAAAACATCATTATCATGGAGCAATTCACAAAGTTTCCAGATCTGTCTAGAAACTAGAATTATAAGAAATTAATTATTAAGTGATGTTGCAAACCTACAATTCAACAAAACCAACTTTACCATCATGTTACACATAAATAATGAACACCAGAAAACATGGTGTCCATCACCAATTAATTTCTTTTCATGCATTTCTTAATTTAATTAGATATTAAGGTGTAATTATGAATATATACCAAAAGCATGCAGTAAATTCTACAAAAATTACAGTAGATTCTACATACTACAGATACACTAATGTATAAATTTCAAGTCATTTGGGTAAGCATAGCAACCTCTATGGAAAAATACCAAATGCTAATGCAAGAAATCATGTGAGAGCAAGATAAACCAATAACTCACTCATACAACAACCAATGACCATGAAATTTCACTTCATTTGGAGTCCTACATGTACAGTTAAGAAAAAGACGAATACAAAAGCATTGAAAACCTAACTGCATAAATCTAGTTTTACAGCTAAAACTTTAAACTAAAACATGCCATATTATAGATCTATAACAAAGAGCCTTTTATAACGAAGCTAACAAAATTTGTTTCACTATTTTTGGATCTCCCTAGCATGAGATATTAATTTTCAAAGATTCACCCAATTTAATGCAATATTCCAAAAAAGAATAAAAAAAAATCATTTTTGCAGAGTGAACATACAACTTTTTCCTAATTAACCAAGCCCATATGTGTAAATATATGTGTCTATGCATTATGCAAAGTGAACATGGAAAAGAGTTTCTATTTGCGATTCAACCCTTCTTCTCCTTCTTCCACGGCAGAGATGGAGGAGGACGGCTCGAGGTAGGCCGGTTCCGGCGAGGTTGGCCACCGCCGACCAAGGGGACGAGGCCGAGCGAGGCTGCCGTGGAGGAGCAGCAGCAGACCACGCTCCAGGAGGCCACAGCCCTGCCCGCAACAGGCCGAGGCCGCACGGCCACGCGCAGCGTCTAGGGCTTGCGCCTGCACGGCTGTCTGCCACGCCTGGCCCAACCAACAAATGGGAGCAGTGAGCAGCTAGGCCGCAGCGGCGGCTAGGAGGCGCAATGAGGAGGCTAGAGCAGGGAGAGGTGGCGGTTGCGGTGCTCAGCTCGAGCAGAGAGAGAGCACGATGAGGGTGAGCGCTGGCAAAGGCAGAGAATGAGAGAGCGAGGAGAAGACACTCGGCTTTTTGCTTTTCGCGAGCGTGAGGCGAGGTGGCGAGCGGAGACAGCGAGCCAGGGCGAGGTGTCAAGTGGAGCAGGCACAAGAGGGCCACGCGGTGCCCAGCTGCTGCACGCTGTCGGCCACGATGCGGCTCCCTGCCGATTCCAAAATTGGAACTGAAACATTCTTCCCCCAACAAACCTGATTGACAGGCCGACGTCAACAATCAATATCTCCTAATCTAGCTCGATTCAGTGAACGAGGTAAGAAGCAAAGTTGTAGAGCATCAAGAGATCTCCAACTTTGTTTCAATGCTCATGACCTGGTTCGGCTTGGATTGAGAGCTACGAAGCTCGAAACAGGGAAAGGTTGGGTTGAAACATCACTGCAACGTCGATGTTTCAGAACCTCAGGATTTGGACTTGATGATCGAATTTGAGCAAGTTAGGCTTGGATTCAGAGGTTGACCAAAGAACAAAGTTTGTAGCTGATAAAAGTTGCCACAACTTTCATTTAGATGACATCCCCCAGAAAAGCTTATAAGATGCACATTTGAAAAGGTCAAACAAAGGAGGTCTCTAATCCACCAAGTTCAAACAGCAATTATAAACCTAATTAGGCAAAGCAATCAACATGAACATTGTTCCATTAGGTCCACTAAGTGTAGTTAAGGTGTTTACAAGATTATAAGACCATCACTTGCATTAGTCACACATGATCATAAGCACAAGTGCAATGAAACATAAAGTAGCAGTGCAATGTTTCACTAGTTACAAGGGAATGTTTCATTAGTTATAACACACCCAACAAAATGCAATGCTCATGAATGAGTTAAAGATGCTTATGCTCATGTAATGCAAGCGCAAAGAGGCAAGATAACACCAGGGGTGTTACACCATGCATGTTCCATATGGATACGGCATCGACAGCCGCTGCTCCACGGTGGCAGAGGCCTTGTTCGTTTCGTTCAAATTTAGCTTAGGTTGATATTTATGTTGGTATGTTGTGAGAGAAAAATACTGTTTATTTTCTAAAAAGTACTGCTAAATTAATCCAGATACTGGTACTCCGAGCCAGCAGGAAACGAATAATGCTGCTAGTTTGCTTGCAAAACGTACAGTAAACGAAACGATACACGTACGACGACAGCACATATACAATTGAATATACGTTCATATGAGAATAGACAGTCCTCCATCGATCGCCGGCCTTCCACGATCCACAATGCCGCCGTGCGCGCTAGTCATGCCATGCGATACGTATACTACGTACAAGCATAAACATACGTACGCAATCACTTAAGTTTATTAGCCTGACTTATTAGTTATGATATATTATTTTTCTCTTACAACAAATAGCAAATGGTATTTTTTAACCTAGCTTTCCAGCGAAGTAAACAGGGCAACTGTTTCAATCTGTTGCAGGAGCAGGAGGCAGCAGCATTCTCTTCTCACTTTCTCAGGGCCAGATCGAGAAATGCCAAACAGAAGACATACAGTACGGAGTAGTACGCGACAAGCCAAATCGATGTGGCGCATCAAGCAGTCTGCGCGCCGCTGGTTGATTGATCAATATTCCGTACGTATAAACCACCGTGTGAATGAGGGGGGCATTTAGGGGTGGTTACTTCCTCACCGAAAAATTTTCAACCCATCACATCGGATGTTTGAGTTTGGACATATGCATAGAGTATTAAGTGTAGATTAGAAACAACGCGCGGCGTTGCCGTGCGGTCTCATGAGATGGAACCAGTTGTATAGAAGCTTAGATTAATTGTTGATTAATATTTTAGCGGGTAGGATGTTTAGCCTTTTGAGCCAGTTTGGTTATGCGTTTATGTTGCTACGGCCCCTTTTTTTGAATAATGGTGTATAATTTAGAGATTTGGCTACCGTAGTTTTTAGCGATTATTTATAGGCGTAATAGAATACACAGTAGGTGTTATGGAGTTTTTTATGACAAAGAAGAGGCGGAAAATATTTAGATATGTTCTTGATTTGTTTTATTGCATTTACGAATTTTGTGGAATTTATTTGCAAAGGAAAACGGTCTACTTTGTGTGTCTGTGAAAATGACCATAAATTACCGAAAAGGGTTTTAATATTTGGGGCTTTGGTGTCATGTAGTTTTTTTATGATAAAGAAGAGGTGAAAAATATTTAGATACGTTCTAGATTTATTTAGTCTATTTAAGAATTTTATGGAATTTATTTACAAAGGAGAAGGGTCTAATTTGTGTGTATGTGAAAATGACCGTAAATTACCGAAAGGGATTTTAATATTTAGTTTTTTTGTGTTAGAATTATTGGAGTTGAAGGTAGGATGGATAACGTATATGCTTTATAAATTTATCGGCGAAATGCGAACGAGAGGAATGTAGTTTTTTTTGTGATGACATTGAAGAGGCAAAAATATTTAGGTACGTTCTAGGTTGCTTCTAGTTTATTTAAGTTTTTTTATTTTTGAAATTTTCTACCAAGGAGAAGGGCTTATTTTGATCTTCCGGGTACGTTTCTCGTGTGCGTGTAGTAAAGATACGTAAACAGTGACACACAGTGATGAACAGTATATACACAGTAGATAAACAGTGACCACGAAAGCGATTTTTCACGTACAGCCGTTCCATCGAGATCCGACGGCCCTATATTTACAGGCGACGTGGCCATCTTCTTTGCCGCGAGCTTGGCTCACGTTTACAAGATAGAAGATTAAAAACATAACTAATTACACAGATTGCGATAAATTTACGAGACGAATTCCATGCATGATTCTGCCTGAAGCAACCAATAATTGATCAATGATCCGTCCGCTTGCTTTTCGGCTCTCCAGGCAGCTAGTAGTGTAACGGAACCGTCCAAATTATAAGAGCACAAGTACAAAAACAATCACCGAAGTGATCAAATTCTCGCACTTGAGCCCATATAACTCCGGTAGTCCAATGAAATCACGAGGGATTTCAAACCAACCAACATACAAGCCAAGATCGTAGTGATTCAACATAACAAGTCATATGTTACAACCATTTCACAAGTAGTTTAATATACATCGGAGTTCAACATAGTTATTACAACTTAAGTTTAAAAGTAGCGGAAGCAAAGTAATTTGAAACTAACAACACATTTATTTCAAATATATGCCAGTACTAAGGTCGACTTCCAACAAAAGCATTAGAGAGAAGATAACTCAGAAGGATCATGCCCGTGATCACACTCCGCCTCTACGGCAGGAGCCAACCAACTCTTGCAGTCGCCATGATACATCACAACCTGCAACAAGTGGGGATAAAACCCTGAGTACGACAATGTACTCAGCTAGACTTACCCGTCATAAACCAGAAATAAAGTGACACCAAGGATCATGCAAGGCTGATATAAAGTGGGCTAGCTCGACATAATTTGCATAAAAGCTTATTATGGATAAGTAATCATTAATGCTTAAGCATCAAGTTAATTATCATTAACCTGTCATCTATATTAGAACCTGTACTAGAGCACTCACTTTATTAGGAGCAAACAATATTAACCATAGCAGGTATAAATTGAGGCAACCTTTCCATCGTTATCCAATTAACCATCTGTTCAATTTAATGGAATCTACGTTGCCGCTGCTCAAGTCAAGTGCTCACTAACCGGGAGCGACGGCGATTCGAATCGAATTCCTATCCAGCTGGAGGGGTATTTCTAACACTCACCGAGACGCGCCTGGCGAGGGCTGCTCAGGTCATCTTTCGTACAGTTCAGGAATCGCGGGTCCGAATGATGTCGCGACCCCAAGGGCGACACTCTGCCAGGTGATAGGGACTCTAACCCCCCTTGGTCTCACGCCAATGTCCCCAAGCACATCCTTTCTCTCCTCCAAGAAGCAACCTACCATTCGATTCCCGGCCTGAACCATACTACTTGACTTCGCGGTCGGAACGACTTATCCGGCCAACTAAGTGTTAGACTGCGTTCAACATGACTCAAGGACGTACAGCGAATCGGTCCTTAAACGACTCAGACGGGGATAGATCCACACCCAAGACCTCCATGCCTTGTTGCTTCACTATCGTCATCCCGCCCGGTCTCATTTCATTTTATTAGCACATGGTTCCATTCCACGATAGCAATATAGCCAACCGTGCCATATATGAATATCCCTACATCTCGCAGGTGACAGGAAATCACCTGACTTCTACCGCTTAAAGCAGGGCTAAGCATCTACTCGATCCTAGTCTATGTAGGATTCAGGGATTCATATATCTGGACAAGGAATGATATAATGCAGCAAGGTTTTCAACCAACTCCTACCACTTAATGCAACAATACTTTATAACATATATATAATTAATTGCTTTTGAAGATATGAGGCTTATAATGCTCCGGGGCTTGCCTGGGGTCTGACTCAAGTTAGAGTATGTCAGATGAAGTCACTTGGCGAGCAACCTCCAATCTATCACTTGTCCAGTCTTTCTATCTTTGGGATAGATCCACCAACACCAGCTTCTGGTTGGCTTCACATCACGTCCTCCACGTGGTTCAGCTAGCGTACCTAAATGAGGTGCAACAATGCATATGTATGAATGCATCGGAGTGCAATAAACAAAGTAATCAAACAAGCATACTAAAGTTTGCATAAACACCTAGAGCTAATTAACTCAACCTTATTAGGGCATAACAAAGAAGATTGCAAGCACATCAATCAAGACACAAGTCTTATAAGACCACAGGGTACTAAACCAAGTACCATCAAAGATAGGTGTCACACTTCAATACACAAGTATGGCATAGTTAATCAAAGCACTAGAACTAGAAATTGCTACCTTCTGGACATCAGACCAACAGCTGAGTAATTTAATCATAACTGGAGATCTACAAATCCAAATGATATGCAATAAGACATTATACAAAGCTTATGAAATTCTCTACATTTCATTTATAATCATCACAGCATGATTCCAAAGTTGAATAAGTCAAAATTACAAAGTTCCAGAATCTATTCCTGACAAACAGAGAGCAAGCAATTCTGTACCCTAACTTTAAACAGCTATAACTCAAAAACTACTTGACCAAATGATACCAAATTTTAACAGCAGCTAGATACATAAATTATCTACAACTTTTGTATAAACAAGTTTTACAACAAAGCACATTATCATGAAGAACTTTGCTAAGTTCCCAGATCTGTCCAGAAACCACATTTGCAAGAAATAAATACTAACTTATGTTGCAAACATATAATTGGGCAAAACTAACTTTACCAACATGTCACACATGATTAATGAACACCAGAAAACATAGTGTCTATTCCTAAATAAATTCTTTTAATACATTTTCTTAATTTACTTAGATAATTAGGTGGAATTATGAACACCTATCAAAAGTGTACAACAAATTCTACCAAAATTACAGTGGCCTACATATGCTCCCAAAAGTCTACTGTCCAATTTTGAGACCATTTGGACATGTATATCAACCTCTATGAAAAAGACAAATTGCTATAGCAATAAATCATGTAAGAGCAAATTAAACCTAAAACTCAATATTTTCTGTGAACACAAGGCCACATTATAAATCAATATGATAGAGAAACATCATACTAAGGTAATGGAATAACATTTTCTATTTTATCATTTATATATTATTTATAAGCTATTTATCAAGCTATAAACAAGTTAAATCAATAACTGGAGCATACAGTAAGCAATGACCATGAAATTTATACCACAGTACATCCATAGCATGACAATCCTACCATAAAAATTTCACATCAATTGGAGCATCATAACTCAAGATATAAAATGACAAGTAATAAAAATGAGATTTTCCTTATTTAACAAGGTCAAATCACAACCCTCAGAAAACAGTGAACAACTAGGGTGTTTAATATTTTTCCTAGCAAGCACATGTCATCACAAAATTAACAAAACAAGAATCATCATTTTTGGAGTTCTAAAACTCCAGATCTGGCTCTGGTCAAATTTAAAGGCATTTCTATAGCTCTTTTTCAACTTAAATAAACACATTGAAAAACATCTATAAACATATAGAATTTTATGACTCTACTGCATAGATCTATTCTCAAGGTTTCCAAAAAGTCCACTTTTACTATTTTTGGAGTCTCCTAGCATGAGATATGAATATTTGAAGATTTACAAATTTTCTGAAATTCAAAAAACAGAATTAGAACAACCCTAAATTAATTGCTAGCTCTACCCGAATGCATACACAAGACGGTCACTTCCTTAAACCGACAGGTGGGCCCCGAAGTCTGGCCGGGCCCGCTTGTCATAAGGGAGAGAGTCACCGGGGGGGAAATTGGTCTTCGTCTTCAACCTCCGTCGGCCGAGCGCGGGAGGCAAACACCGGCCGGCCAACCGACAGTGGGGCGGTCACCGGCGGCGAGGGTGGGGTCGGCGAGGGTCGCAGCAACGAGACGCATCCAACGGTGGTCACGGCTCGGCGGAAGGTGGTCCATAGCGGCTGGCCCACGAGCTCCGGCGGCGTGCTCACGGCAGCTCCGTCGGCGGAGCCTCTCGGTGGCGAACACGGCCGGGAAACGGGGGCGCCGGGGGCAGTGCGAGGAGGGCAAGGTGGGGTGGTGGTTGGTTTCGATTGTAGTTGCTTGGTGGTGGCCGGCCGCGAGCTCGACTTGGCTCGGCAATGGCGGCCATGGCCACAATGGCGTGCGCGCGCGAGCTGGGACGGAAAACAGAGGGAGCGGAGGAAATGGAGTGGGGCGAGATGGGAAGGGTGCTCGGGTGCTGCTCTTCCCCGGTGGCCGGGCGTAGGGCGCGTGGCAAGGTGGAAGACGCGCGGTGGACATGCACGGTGGACGCGTGACCAACGTCGAACACGTGGTGTGCATGAACGAGCCCGACTTGGAGGCCGTGTTTGGGCTTGTTCTAGGCTGATCTAGGTCTCGGGTCCAACATGAAGTTCGAAGCCCACAAGATACTCTACAAAATCCATGTAGTGACTTTGGTCATTAGAGCAACCGGTTAAAAGATATTTAACCCTAAATTTGACACTGTCAGCGACTTGAAAGCAACGAGCAACAACCCAAAATGGGGCTAAAAATGAATTGCAATTGGTGCCATCTTCTTGTATGCTCTTCTACACCATCCACCCTCCAACTTTTATATTGGGACCATGTGAAGTGATTTAACGAAATCTTGAGAATGCGGCATGTCAACATGTCAAGGTCAACTAGTGATAAAACAACTTTTTGCTGTTTTGGAAACTCTTATAGAAGGTCCAACTGAGCTCCATTTTGAGTGACACTTGATCCATTGTTTCCATCATGAAAAGTACTACAACTCATATTAAGGAACCTAATCGAGTTACCACATGAATTTGGACGATAAAATGTCGCAAAGTAGCCAACTTGCTGCTGTCACAACAAGGACTTAGAATATTTTTCTAAGTGCTGAAAACAGCTGCTGATTCCACTTTGTGATCTCTATTTGACTAGGTTAGAGGCCAAACTAGCTCTTGACAATTAAACAAAGTTTGTTCTATCCAAAATGAACTACAACTTTTGTTTAAGGTCAAATCTCATAACTGGTACAGAAGTCAAACTTTCACTTTGGTCAAAGTATCAACTCGGTAAAGCCGAAACTAGGGTTTTAGGCCAATCGGGGCATTTTCTTGACATTTGCTCAACATGAACCCTTCTTGACTTTTGTTGTAGAGTCCCTCTAGAGTCGTTCGGGCAAGATTGCAAGGTTTGCTTGATGTTTGATAGTTCCATTAACTTAATGGGGCAAATTCCAATAGGAATGGAACTTATCATTTCATGTGACTTTTTGATTCCAAACTTCATGAAACTTTTCCAGGGATCAATATAGATAGGTACCAAGGTGAGACACATGAAGATATGGCAATAACACCATTCAAACATATATCTTTGAAGATGGCCTATATGTAAAGCAAGGGTGCAATATCCAAGTTTAGGTTAGGGTTTATTTCCATAGGTTTGACATTGGCATACTTAATCTGTCATGTTTGAGCTCAAACCCATTGCCTAATTGGTGATAAACACCTGGGGTGTTACAGCCCTCCCCCCTTAAAAGAATCGCGTCCCGAGATTCGGAATGGAAGACCTTTTAAGGAAGAGAGACACGTTATCTAGTTCACAACATCTGCTATAGCATTCAGGTATAAAGCTTCAACATCGGTGAACAATTTGGTCAAAAGCACTTTCTGATACTTACTCTTTATGGTAAAATTTGTCTGAAGAATTTCCTTCATTGGCTTCCATGAAGCATTGTTACTTTGGGAGGAATCCAAGATAGCACGCACTGCATTCTCAGTGTACGGAGATCATTCGGTCCGTGAGCTGACCACACACAAGTATCTGATTCTTAAGTGAGCACAGCATAGTCCGTATGAACTTTGCACTAGACCGAAATCTTCAGAAGTATACTCGTCAAAATGACTCTATGTTCACAAAGTTTGAAGAGCAGTCCTCTACCAAAATGGCTTGAGCACAACCTTCCAAAAGGGTGAGATCATAGACGACAATTATACTCTGAGGCTATAGGATACAGACTAAGCAATAGACAGGGTCTATGTTGGTCGTAAATGTTCATTCATTTAGACACCAACTACTGGAAAACTACTTGTGGTTCCATGTGTGCAGTTCTCTTTCTCCGACGACAACACTGTATTATCTGTGTCTGTTGAGGGATCAGTGAATGTGATAGCTGACTCTGTCGGCTTCGTATTTTTATCAAAAGCTACCTAATAAGGTTCTTTTATCCAAGACAACAGTTATCTGAGTTGAATCAGATGCAACCTCTTGGGTAAAAACCTTTACAAGGTACCAAAGTATGTCACCATTGGAAAATAATTCCCAAAGAAAGATGTAGCGAGGCCTTAAGGACAACAAAAGTTGTAAACATTCACTAAACCGTGGGGAGTAGTCTACCACCAAGCGGTTGAGTAAAAATTTCCTTTGTGACTTAGTTGCACTGTAAGTTGAGTTGACTTGCAATATAGCAACTTGTCAGGCCGACTTTCACCATGAGACTTTCTCTTTAGGGCCATATAGCAGCTCTAGGATGAGAAATCTGTTGTTTGACACTTCTCAGATTGCTTTCGAATATTCCTCAACACTTTGTCCAATAAAGTTATGAACAAACCGTTTGTGGCACCTAAGTGCACAAGGATGTTGATCGAAACTAAACTGATTGAACACCTTGCACTATCTGTGTGATTGTCTAAGACGGAATTGACTTGATCACAATGGCTCTAGAAGATAGAATATCACTCAAGTTGTTGGCTAGTTGATTAACTTCTTGTTGGTTATTGCTCTGTAAGACATAGCCTTCGTAGCTACCAAGGAGTTGTTACCTAGCTGAAGATTAACCTTCCTACTAGTACTAATTAGTTGCCTTTCAACACTAAAAGTTCCAAATCTTCTCTATTGACCACAACAAATGTGGTTGATGCAGAACAGATAGTTGCCATTGAAGTTAGAAAATACGAAGTTATTCTAGAGATGGTTGATTTCGACGGTATCGCCATTATGCATACAAAGGTTAAAATTTGCATAATGTGACGATCGCGTTTTATCCAATGGATGACTTGTCCAACAGTAAGTGTGGTGTGTCCTTTTTATCCAATAGCGATGAGATACTTGCTTACTAGATGACGTTCGTCAATACGGGGGCAACTAAATAGAGTCACTTGTCTACCACCTCTTGTAGTATGTTAATGTTTATGTCGGTGACCTGTTCTTCAAAGGTTATCCTCTTAGCAACAGAAGGAAACTCCACTACTTTTGGTCTAAGATATGGATCTTACGATACAATATGGAGAGATAACCAAGGAACATCTCACAAGAAAGCCCACATCGATGTAGTTCCAAAATGGGTTATGACTAGCAACCTCGATACCAGCGCGTGCCTAGCAGCACTACCATGTGCCGGCCGGTCACAAGGAGGCCCTAGGTTTCGTCGCGGCACCGTAGAATACTAATCGTAACACCATTACCGAACAGACGCCCGATGAGGAATTTCAAATGACACAGATTGGTGGTCCGAACAAGCACCATACAAAGAGGGATAGCAAGCAAAGGTACTCACAAGGCTTAGAATCAATACGAAAATGATCCGAAGATCAAAATATAGCACAAGAGAACATCGCACAATTACCAAGGATAACTGAGCAAGAGACTCTTGCTTAAATTCTACGTACGACTTGCGTCCACCGAGGGGAGTACCAGATAAAAGATTAACAAGAGATTCATTCATGTTGGGCAACAACATGAGATCAAGACTGATAAACATCTCGAGACTTGAGAAGGTTGGGGATGGATTAAGAGAATTTCAAAGGCGAAAACCGATATGTAGTCATAAGTTGAGTTGATAAGGTAGATGCACGAATTTGCAAGCACACGATTTAGAGGCCATAGCAGAGATACATTGCGTCATACTAGCAAACCTTTGGGAGAGGTAACCGGAAGGTCCATCCTGGATTTGGGTACGGTTTCCACAATTGGCCACATACGAACCATGGTCAAAGGCTAGCGTTGATGAAAGTTAACTTGATTGGTCAGTCGATAAGGGTCTCCACAAAAAGGGTTGGAAAACATCCACGGCTTATGCAAACATATAGGAGAACTAAACTTTGGGCTTTCGGTCAAGCAACGGCATGGATAAAACCTTCAAGGGCTAACCACCAAGTATACAGGCTCAGGCTCCTAAGAGAGAAAACCTAATTGAAGACAACAACCATACAATTTCGTAATGTGAACGTTGTTCTGAGATAAAGCTATGACCCTCGTATGCTCACCGAGGACAAACGAGGTGACAACTAGGACACTACCTAGATAACCAGCACACATACAACATCACAATCAAGCAGTCATTTGAAAAAAAATTCAAACGAATGGGCTTAAGCAACCAATACAAGGCACAAGGCTTACCCAAAATAAGCATTTATCTGAAGCATGAACTAACTACAAGTTTAGCTCTAAAACAAACGCTGGCTAAGGTGACTAACTTAGCATGGGCACAGAATCTGGACAGCAACGCAGTAGTTACTTAGTTCCACCATAACTTAGGTTGTAGACATCCCATAAAGGTGATCCTAGACTTTATAGAAGGCTTAGAAAGTTTTCCACACGTTTGTTATTCATACCAAAAGCTAAATCACAGGTTAACATGACCAAAAATGCTAATGTTTCAGATCTGTAATATAGACAGAAAATTTGACAAGAACTTCGAAAATGCGTAACTGGAGTTCTAGGGACCCAACAAGGCTGACCCTTAACTTTATGTAAAGCTTATTAAGTTGTCTATAACTTTCTTAATATCATATCAAGATGATTCTATAGCTAACAAGGCCAAACAAGATAGTGAAGACATCTCTGCCCAGATTTGGACAGATTCTGTCATTTTCCTTTGAAAGCTCATAACTAGAGATTTAGACCTCCCCAATTAGTGCTATAGGACAATTTGAAAAGCTTAGAAAAAGTACTACACTTCTTCTATTATCTCCAAGACATGATTCCCTATGCACATAGGTCAAATAAATCAAACATTCAGATCTGTTCTGAACATAAGCAAAACCTGACAGTAAACTTCTAAAATTCATAACTCCCAAACCATAAGACCTAGGGTCATAAAATTTTAGGAAAAGCTAGATAAGTAAGTTAGCTACAACTTTGGTATTTTTCATAACTACAGAAAATACCATGATGGCCACGAAAGCATCACTACAACAGAAAATGTTCTAGCAGCCAACGTCCAACAAGCAAAACAAAGTTTGCTTTTGTTCTACTTAACAAGAGAGCACACCAACATGTTATTCTAATAGCTCTAAATTTTGTTACCTTAGACCAACACGAATTTAATTTATTCATGAGACTCCATAATTACTTAAGGGAGGTCTAAAGCATTTGCAATTGTTGGTATGAACAACACATCCACCACTTGGCTCAACTAGAGGACGTCTATAGGTTCCGGCATGTAACCACACTTATTTATAGCAAAGCTAAGCACACACTTTTCTCAAACAACATGGAGTAAGGCATTCTTATTTAGCTTCACTCAAGAAAGATAGTGTAACACATAGATCACAAGTTACACACTATAGAACAAGGGTGAGAGGAGCATAGCTATGCATAAAGCAACAATCATGAAGATGCATGCTTCATCCTATTCGTCCTCACAAGATTGCCAACCTAAGGTGGCAATCACGTTCTATGGCGGTGGCATAACACGCACTCTCTCGATATATATCTAGTCGTCAGCTACATTCGACTTACGCATTCGTGGTTAGCGTACCTGCAGAAAAGTTTCATTGCAGCCCAACATTTCCCCAAATATAGCACATAATGAAAGCAAGAAAGTAAACTTCTAAGTACTCCCATATACATATACCCCCGTATATATATATGTAGCACCAAAACTACCCGAATCATCAATCACCCACAATTAAGTACCTTCATATATACATGTGTGTAACATGTAAATAATCCAGTAACCAAAACTAGCTCTCCCCTAGACCGCAGTTTGTACGGTCATGCTCTCACAACTCACACTTACCTGAGCGTAGGTGCGATGTTGCATAAAAGTAAACTAGCGACATATATGACTATCTCATATATGAAGGCTACCACCAATCTAACACACCGGGTAGCATAGTGTGGGAGAGTCACCACACATACATACCTTGGCCTGGGCGTAGATGCAAAAATAAAAACCCCCAAGTTAGTACTTATATAAGCCACCTAATAATCCTTATATGGGCATAAGGAAATTGACCACTGGCATATTAGGTTTAGAATTCAGATTTCACAAACCTATATATAGCTATAAGTTGATAAAACTGATTTTATAAAACAAAACCTTTGTTTTAAATACACAAACGACAAGTTTAATGTTGAATCTTGCTCCGATACCAGCTGTAACGGAACCGTCCAAATTATAAGAGCACAAGTACAAAAACAATCACCGAAGTGATCAAATTCTCGCACTTGAGCCCATATAACTCCGGTAGTCCAATGAAATCACGAGGGATTTCAAACCAACCAACATACAAGCCAAGATCGTAGTGATTCAACATAACAAGGTCACATGTTACAACCATTTCACAAGTAGTTTAATATACATCGAGTTCAACATAGTTATTACAACTTAAGTTTAAAAGTAGCGGAAGCAAAGTAATTTGAAACTAACAACACATTTATTTCAAATATATGCCAGTACTAAGGTCGACTTCCAACAAAAGCATTAGAGAGAAGATAACTCAGAAGGATCATGCCCGTGATCACACTCCGCCTCTACGGCAGGAGCCAACCAACTCTTGCAGTCGCCATGATACATCACAACCTGCAACAAGTGGGGATAAAACCCTGAGTACGACAATGTATCAGCTAGACTTACCCGTCATAAACCAGAAATAAAGTGACACCAAGGATCATGCAAGGCTGATATAAAGTGGGCTAGCTCGACATAATTTGCATAAAAGCTTATTATGGATAAGTAATCATTAATGCTTAAGCATCAAGTTAATTATCATTAACCTGTCATCTATATTAGAACCTGTACTAGAGCACTCACTTTATTAGGAGCAAACAATATTAACCATAGCAGGTATAAATTGAGGCAACCTTTCCATCGTTATCCAATTAACCATCTGTTCAATTTAATGGAATCTACGTTGCCGCTGCTCAAGTCAAGTGCTCACTAACCGGGAGCGACGGCGATTCGAATCGAATTCCTATCCAGCTGGAGGGGTATTTCTAACACTCACCGAGACGCGCCTGGCGAGGGCTGCTCAGGTCATCTTTCGTACATTTCAGGAATCGCGGGTCCGAATGATGTCGCGACCCCAAGGGCGACACTCTGCCAGGTGATAGGGACTCTAACCCCCCCTTGGTCTCACGCCAATGTCTCCAAGCACATCCTTTCTCTCCTCCAAGAAGCAACCTACCATTCGATTCCCGGCCTGAACCATACTACTTGACTTCGCGGTCGGAACGACTTATCCGGCCAACTAAGTGTTAGACTGCGTTCAACATGACTCAAGGACGTACAGCGAATCGGTCCTTAAACGACTCAGACGGGGATAGATCCACACCCAAGACCTCCATGCCTTGTTGCTTCACTATCGTCATCCCGCCCGGTCTCATTTCATTTTATTAGCACATGGTTCCATTCCACGATAGCAATATAGCCAACCGTGCCATATATGAATATCCCTACATCTCGCAGGTGACAGGAAATCACCTGACTTCTACCGCTTAAAGCAGGGCTAAGCATCTACTCGATCCTAGTCTATGTAGGATTCAGGGATTCATATATCTGGACAAGGAATGATATAATGCAGCAAGGTTTTCAACCAACTCCTACCACTTAATGCAACAATACTTTATAACATATATATAATTAATTGCTTTTGAAGATAGGAGGCTTATAATGCTCCGGGGCTTGCCTGGGGTCTGACTCAAGTTAGAGTATGTCAGATGAAGTCACTTGGCGAGCAACCTCCAATCTATCACTTGTCCAGTCTTTCTATCTTTGGGATAGATCCACCAACACCAGCTTCTGGTTGGCTTCACATCACGTCCTCCACGTGGTTCAGCTAGCGTACCTAAATGAGGTGCAACAATGCATATGTATGAATGCATCGGAGTGCAATAAACAAAGTAATCAAACAAGCATACTAAAGTTTGCATAAACACCTAGAGCTAATTAACTCAACCTTATTAGGGCATAACAAAGAAGATTGCAAGCACATCAATCAAGACACAAGTCTTATAAGACCACAGGGTACTAAACCAAGTACCATCAAAGATAGGTGTCACACTTCAATACACAAGTATGGCATAGTTAATCAAAGCACTAGAACTAGAAATTGCTACCTTCTGGACATCAGACCAACAGCTGAGTAATTTAATCATAACTAGAGATCTACAAATCCAAATGATATGCAATAAGACATTATACAAAGCTTATGAAATTCTCTACATTTCATTTATAATCATCACAGCATGATTCCAAAGTTGAATAAGTCAAAATTACAAAGTTCCAGAATCTATTCCTGACAAACAGAGAGCAAGCAATTCTGTACCCTAACTTTAAACAGCTATAACTCAAAAACTACTTGACCAAATGATACCAAATTTTAACAGCAGCTAGATACATAAATTATCTACAACTTTTGTATAAACAAGTTTTACAACAAAGCACATTATCATGAAGAACTTTGCTAAGTTCCCAGATCTGTCCAGAAACCACATTTGCAAGAAATAAATACTAACTTATGTTGCAAACATATAATTGGGCAAAACTAACTTTACCAACATGTCACACATGATTAATGAACACCAGAAAACATAGTGTCTATTCCTAAATAAATTCTTTTAATACATTTTCTTAATTTACTTAGATAATTAGGTGGAATTATGAACACCTATCAAAAGTGTACAACAAATTCTACCAAAATTACAGTGGCCTACATATGCTCCCAAAAGTCTACTGTCCAATTTTGAGACCATTTGGACATGTATATCAACCTCTATGAAAAAGACAAATTGCTATAGCAATAAATCATGTAAGAGCAAATTAAACCTAAAACTCAATATTTTCTGTGAACACAAGGCCACATTATAAATCAATATGATAGAGAAACATCATACTAAGGTAATGGAATAACATTTTCTATTTTATCATTTATATATTATTTATAAGCTATTTATCAAGCTATAAACAAGTTAAATCAATAACTGGAGCATACAGTAAGCAATGACCATGAAATTTATACCACAGTACATCCATAGCATGACAATCCTACCATAAAAATTTCACATCAATTGGAGCATCATAACTCAAGATATAAAATGACAAGTAATAAAAATGAGATTTTCCTTATTTAACAAGGTCAAATCACAACCCTCAGAAAACAGTGAACAACTAGGGTGTTTAATATTTTTCCTAGCAAGCACATGTCATCACAAAATTAACAAAACAAGAATCATCATTTTTGGAGTTCTAAAACTCCAGATCTGGCTCTGGTCAAATTTAAAGGCATTTCTATAGCTCTTTTTCAACTTAAATAAACACATTGAAAAACATCTATAAACATATAGAATTTTATGACTCTACTGCATAGATCTATTCTCAAGGTTTCCAAAAAGTCCACTTTTACTATTTTTGGAGTCTCCTAGCATGAGATATGAATATTTGAAGATTTACAAATTTTCTGAAATTCAAAAAACAGAATTAGAACAACCCTAAATTAATTGCTAGCTCTACCCGAATGCATACACAAGACGGTCACTTCCTTAAACCGACAGGTGGGCCCCGAAGTCCGGCCGGGCCCGCTTGTCATAAGGGAGAGAGTCACCGGGGGGGGGGGAAATTGGTCTTCGTCTTCAACCTCCGTCGGCCGAGCGCGGGAGGCAAACACCGGCCGGCCAACCGACAGTGGGGCGGTCACCGGCGGCGAGGGTGGGGTCGGCGAGGGTCGCAGCAACGAGACGCATCCAACGGTGGTCACGGCTCGGCGGAAGGTGGTCCACAGCGGCTGGCCCACGAGCTCCGGCGGCGTGCTCACGGCAGCTCCGTCGGCGGAGCCTCTCGGTGGCGAACACGGCCGGGAAACGGGGGCGCCGGGGGCAGTGCGAGGAGGGCAAGGTGGGGTGGTGGTTGGTTTCGATTGTAGTTGCTTGGTGGTGGCCGGCCGCGAGCTCGACTTGGCTCGGCAATGGCGGCCATGGCCACAATGGCGTGCGCGCGCGAGCTGGGACGGAAAACAGAGGGAGCGGAGGAAATGGAGTGGGGCGAGATGGGAAGGGTGCTCGGGTGCTGCTCTTCCCCGGTGGCCGGGCGTAGGGCGCGTGGCAAGGTGGAAGACGCGCGGTGGACATGCACGGTGGACGCGTGACCAACGTCGAACACGTGGTGTGCATGAACGAGCCCGACTTGGAGGCCGTGTTTGGGCTTGTTCTAGGCTGATCTAGGTCTCGGGTCCAACATGAAGTTCGAAGCCCACAAGATACTCTACAAAATCCATGTAGTGACTTTGGTCATTAGAGCAACCGGTTAAAAGATATTTAACCCTAAATTTGACACTGTCAGCGACTTGAAAGCAACGAGCAACAACCCAAAATGGGGCTAAAAATGAATTGCAATTGGTGCCATCTTCTTGTATGCTCTTCTACACCATCCACCCTCCAACTTTTATATTGGGACCATGTGAAGTGATTTAACGAAATCTTGAGAACGCGGCATGTCAACATGTCAAGGTCAACTAGTGATAAAACAACTTTTTGCTGTTTTGGAAACTCTTATAGAAGGTCCAACTGAGCTCCATTTTGAGTGACACTTGATCCATTGTTTCCATCATGAAAAGTACTACAACTCATATTAAGGAACCTAATCGAGTTACCACATGAATTTGGACGATAAAATGTCGCAAAGTAGCCAACTTGCTGCTGTCACAACAAGGACTTAGAATATTTTTCTAAGTGCTGAAAACAGCTGCTGATTCCACTTTGTGATCTCTATTTGACTAGGTTAGAGGCCAAACTAGCTCTTGACAATTAAACAAAGTTTGTTCTATCCAAAATGAACTACAACTTTTGTTTAAGGTCAAATCTCATAACTGGTACAGAAGTCAAACTTTCACTTTGGTCAAAGTATCAACTCGGTAAAGCCGAAACTAGGGTTTTAGGCCAATCGGGGCATTTTCTTGACATTTGCTCAACATGAACCCTTCTTGACTTTTGTTGTAGAGTCCCTCTAGAGTCGTTCGGGCAAGATTGCAAGGTTTGCTTGATGTTTGATAGTTCCATTAACTTAATGGGGCAAATTCCAATAGGAATGGAACTTATCATTTCATGTGACTTTTTGATTCCAAACTTCATGAAACTTTTCCAGGGATCAATATAGATAGGTACCAAGGTGAGACACATGAAGATATGGCAATAACACCATTCAAACATATATCTTTGAAGATGGCCTATATGTAAAGCAAGGGTGCAATATCCAAGTTTAGGTTAGGGTTTATTTCCATAGGTTTGACATTGGCATACTTAATCTGTCATGTTTGAGCTCAAACCCATTGCCTAATTGGTGATAAACACCTGGGGTGTTACAAGTAGTTTCTCCTGATGTGGACTGTTACGGTCGAGAACTGATCGGATCCGCCAGCTGCTTCCCCTTGACGTGTTCAGCGTACTACGAGTACCCAAAGTCGTCGACCTACGTACATCAGTACATATGAAGTGCACACGCGTATGCTGCATGCAGGTCTCTTGGTAGTATTACTTGCTTGGGAGTATACATGTTTCTCTATCGCAGCATGTCACGTCACCGTTAATATATATGTGGCACCCGCACACGTGTACTCAAGCATGCCGCTTCCTTTTTTCAAGCTGAATCTTATGGTAGTATGGGTATGGTAGTACTACAATTGTTCAGAGTGAAATGGGTGGGAGGCGACGTGTCCCGCATGCAACCGGTCACGTGCAGGCCCGGACAGCAAAGCAACCCTTATGCAACATGGCTCGTAACGACGGAAAAGAGGACCCCCTATGCTCGCCAACTACGAGCAGTATGCGAGTGACAGGCGGGCGCGGCTCCATAATAGAATGGAACCTTCATCCACTCCCTCCGTCCCCAAAAAAACATGTAATTCTAGCGTTTGAATTTTGTCTCAAAAAACATGTGATTCTGATGTATGAGTAGCTTTTTTGAATGGACCCCACCAAATAAAAAAACGCGTCACAAAGACAACTACCACATGCCGCACCACCTTATCCATCCCCTCGGTGATTCTCATCCACACCATCGGGTTCCGGCCTCCTGCACCCGAAAAAAAAACGCGAGAAGCGCTTGCTCACCACTGCACCCGGCCCCTTCTGCCCTTCGCTCGCCCCCCCCCTCCAGAAGTCCAGATCCATGATGGGCTCAAGCTCCATCCCTTCGCTCTCCTGACCCCGCAGACCTTCCTCATCTCCTTTCCCCTCCGGCAGTCTTCCCCCGTTCATGCACATGCTAGTGGCGGTAATCGCTCCACCCGTCGCTGCAAGATGCGCTGCTGCATCATTGGGATCCATGGGTGCGCGAGGCAGCGGCAGCGATGGTCGGAAGCTGCGCATGGTGGAGGCGGATGCCCGTCCTTGCAAGATCCGCCGCCACATCGGTGGGATGCATCGTGCAAAGCTCAGTGATGCGGTGGTGGTGAGAAGCTGACCCGCGGCGGCGGCTAGATCTGCGACAGCGATGGGATCCAAAGTCGTGGAGACGGGTGGTGTTGAGGTGGCCGCCGACCTCCCAGCAGGCATGGATCTCGTTGCGGAGGTGGAGCTGGCTGCTGGGATGTCTTCCAGATATCATCTAGGTGTGTGATAATGAAATGATCTTTATGTGTTGCGATTGTGTGCTTTTGATTTCAACAAGCCGAAAATATGTGTACTAATTCTTATTCATTGTATCAACGATGATGGATAATAGGTGGTTTAGCTTAATAATATAACCGATTGAGATTTAAATAACATTGGAAGGCCCGACAATTTTGGTGACTACCTGAAACTAGATTCCTACTGTGCAGTTTATTGAAATGATTTTTGGTTGCACTTAACTCAATGCCACAATTAGAATACTACATTCAGAGTGAGCCGACATTATCATTTGTTCAATTCATTTGTGGTTAATTATTGACATTGATCAGCTTAGTATGTACAGTTGTGTGCTTTTGAGTTTATAAAAAAATATAGGAGGTGGGCCTAGCTGAGTACGTATGAGATTTATAAAAAAGAGTGGCTTAAAATTTAAGCCTCAACCAGATTACTGCAATGCAGCTTCTTAAAATGATTTTATGCCTGCAATCAGGTCAAATTATTTGTGATTGTTTTACATTGTCCTGTTGCCACCTGCTAATTATTGGCATTGATCAATGCATGCACTTATTTTATGACTCATGTCTACTAAATTATTGTAGCCAAACCATCATAGCAAGTATCACAGTAGCAGTACATTGACCAAGTTTAAAACTACAGCACCTATACAATATACAACAATTACATTGCTCATACAGTGCCACATTGATATTACACTGCCATGACAGTACCATCACATGGGAGCAAAATGACTACTACATAATCCTAAAGCAACTAGGTACCCAGGGACTCCATCACACTCTCATATAGTTGACGATCACAATTTAGGGATCTGGGAAGGAGGCCTAGGCCTCTAGCCTTTCTTTATTCATGTGAGGGATCTTCTATTTGTTCCCTCCACTGGCCTTCATCACCTCAATCAAGCATCCTTGTAATGTGAGGAAGACATTTCTCAGATCATTTACATCAAAATTTCAAAATTCGTTCTCGACGTTTGCAATCAATTCATCCAAATTTCTAGAGGTTGTTGTATCTGTCTTCGGCTGAAGAGAAGCAAAAAATCCTAGATCTAAGACATTCATATCAGGGGAATTAGGAGGTTGGTTGATGAGGCAGACATGAAACGTAGTTTGGGCTGCTGCTCTTGCAAAGTCTTCATCATCAACCGGGACATGAGTTCTAGCATTATCCTAGTGAATCTAAATAGTTCTCCTTGCATCTTCTCGAGGCCAACGAGTTTTGATGGCCCATAGGACTTTACCAATAAGATACGATCTCATAGTATCCCTATAAACCTTCATTGTCTTGGTGATGAGTGTCCGCCTTGGTCTGTTACCACTTCTCCTTTTAGCGGGTTCCTACACATAGTGCCACACAAGTTACCTTTGCGAACACATAACATAAACTAATTGATATGAAGCATGTAGGTTCGGCTACCTTTCTTATAAAAGGCCAGATGCCTAACTTGCCATCAAATGTGCAATTACCTTCATCGTCGAACCGAGGCTTAGAAACTACAGTTAAGAACATCACCTTTCAAATGGCATTCTTGTTGCGGACACTCCTGTGAGGCTCATCCTCGTCTGGATGCAAGTAACAGATCATGTCCTTTTTTTGTGGCGGTGTACCACTTCTCATCGACGTGGATGATGTTGTCCATTTCACGGAACTTTGGTTCAGTTTCCAATGTACTGGATCTAGCATTGAAATACACCATGACAATCTTTCCCTTTTGTTCTCTTATGTTAAATATGGCTTTATTGTGTTAGAGTATTGTCTTAAGAGTCCTTGTTTGAACAACCTATGTAATGTGCTTTTGTTTGCACCTAGAGCTTTAGCCAGAGATCTTATAGTCGACCTTCTTGACTCTTCCTTGTTCTTGGATGAAGACTTCTTTCTTCTAGCACGGTAGCCCTTCTTCACCATGAACTTGCCAAATCTCTTGACAAAGAGAGCCATCTTCTCATTATCCATCTCATCAAAGCTCAAGTCTTCATCTTCACTTGATGATTCTTGCTTTGCCTTGCCTTAGATGATATGGCCTTAAATGCCACACTCTTCTTCTTCTCATCCTTCTTCTCCCTCTTTTCTTCCTTCTCATCATCATCTTTATAGGTGTCATTGGTCATTACATCTCCCAACACTTGGTTTGGTGTCATGGTGTCCAAACCACTCCTCACTAGAATAGTGACCAATGTGCCAAATCTCGAAGGTAAGCATCTCAAGAACTTGTGGGAGAAGTCCTTGTCCTTCACCTCTTTCTCCAAGTGCTTTGAGATCATTAACAAGCACTTGAAGCCTATGGAACATCTCTGGCACACTCTCATCTTCCTTCATCTTGAAACTTGCAAACTTCTCCTTGAGAATATATGCCTTTGCACCATTCACGGCTTGAGTGCCCTCAAATGACTCCTCCAACTTCTTCCATGCTTCATGTGCTCTCTCAATGTTCTTGATTTGCTCAAATGTTCTCTCATTCAAAGCATCATGAATGGCACTAAGAGCAATGTTGTTGTTTTGGAGTAGCACTTCTTTGGCGGCGGTGGAAGCCTCCTCATTGGCAATCTCAATCTTGGTCTCCGCCACCTTTCACACCTTTCTATTGATTGACTTGATGTAAGTGGTCATCTTAGCCTTCCAATAAGGATAATTAGAGCCATTAAATTGGGGTGGCTTCTTGGTGTTGTTGATTTGAGCTATTTTGACACCGAAGGTTGTTAAGCCTCAAATCACGGTGACCGTGGCTCCGATACCACTTGAAAGGTCCTAATGGCTAGAGGATGGGCGAATAGCCTACAACAACACTAAGCAAAGCGGTTAGATAAATATGAGGCAAAGCGAATGTTGTGCTAGCCTACTAAAAATCCAAGCCACCTACCACAATTCTAGTTTTTATAGTCTCTATGCACACAAAGGCTATGTTACTACACTAAGTTAGTGAGCTCTCAAAGACTAACTAAAGAGCCTCACTAACCACTAGACCCGACACAAGCTTGCTCTCAAGACTAACTACACTAAAGAGCGAAGCAACACTAGAAATGTAAATATAAGAGAGGGTGGTGATGATTATACCGACGTGTCGGGGTATGAGACATTCACAAGATGGAGCCAATCAATCAATCACAAGATAACCAATGAAATCCTCGGACAAGATGACACAAGATTTTTTTACCGAGGTTTACTTGCTTACTGGCAAGCTAGTCCTCGTTGTGCCGATTCACTCACTTGGAGGTTCACACACTAATTGGCATCACACACCAAACCCACAATTAGGTGCTGCACAACCAACACAAGATGAGGATCACACAAGCTACGAGCAATCCACTAGAGTACCTTTTGGCTTTCCGTCAGGGAAAGGTCAAGAACCCCTCACAATCACCACGATCGGAGCTAGAGACAATCACCAACCTCCGCTCGACGATCCTTGCTGCACCAAGCCATCTAGGTGGCGGCAACCACCAAGAGTAACAAGAGAATCCCACATCAAAACATGAACTCCAAGTGCCTCTAGATGCAATCACTCAAGCAATGCACTTGGATTCACTCCCAATCTCACAAAGATAATGAATCAATGATGGGGATGAGTGGAAGGGCTTTGGCTAAGCTCACAAGGTTGCTATGTCAATGCAAATGGCTAAGAGAGTGAGCTAGAGCCGGCCAAACACCTTATATAGGCGTCCCATCAAAATAGTGTCATTGGCTCTCTATCAGTGCTGAATTCGGGGCGATCGGGCGCATAGGTCTGAGTGACTGGACGCACGGCCCTAGCATCTAGTCGCTGGATGCCGTCCACGTGTCCCCCTCATTCAACATCGTTCGTTGATCTCCAACGATCGATTCCAGCCACGCCAACGAGTTAAGTGGTGACCGGACGCGCCAATTATACAGATCGGACACGCCAGTGCACAGATCGTCCACACGCGTGCACCAAGGCCAAGCCATGACTAGACGCGCTGTTTCTCGTTGCTTCCTAGTGTTAGGTCATTTCTAGAGAGGTTCTAGAGCCACAAAAACGTGATCGGACGCATCCGCTCTCTTGCGATCGGATGCATGCTAGAGTCTAGTCCTCCTTTGCTTCTCACAAACCTTATGTTAGCGTACATCAGCCTTGACCAGATGCACCCCCGTCGCTTCAGGTCACAAACACTATTCATCATTCGGTCAAAGCCAGAGAGCGTCCAACACCATGCACTACTGACCGGACGCAGGCCTCCGAGTCTGGTCACCACCTAGGCAGCATTCGGTCACCTCGGGAAGCCTCCTCCCACTAGTATAGAAATCTTAATGGAGGCGGGCGAAAATGCTTACTAGAGGCGAGTATTGCAACCGCCTCCAATCAAAGTTCACGTTTAATTGTGACTTTATGGAGGCAGTTGTTTTTGCCCGTTGTTGATATTTGGTAACGCAATTAGGAAATAGGATCCGCAAGCACACGGATATCGGTGAGCACTTCACCCGAGATGTTATCCTGGGTATCGTATTTATATTTTTACCTTTAGGAGAAAGAATGCATCTGCCTAACCAAATCTATTACTACTAACCTTTAGGCTACAACCACTATGATTCGATGTGAGTGATGTATAGAGAAGACTACAACCGCACTCTTCTTCTAACCTTGGTAAGGATGATCTACTGTTCTATTGGGGAGGTTTACGGAATCTAGACACCACAAAGGATGTTCAACCCGCACCTATAAACCCTATCGATCCTGCTAACGGGATATGGAATACAAAGGTAACTCAGAATTGTCACGTTCCTCGCTACTACCACGGTCCGGCTAGACGAGGGGATATCTATGAGTATCCTAGCTTAAACACCACGTTTACGCTAGAGATGATTACTCTAAACTCTACGCGAAGAGATCAAAGTAAACTCATAAACCAAAGAACAATAAAACAAAGAACTTACTAGAATTTAGAAGTCGAAATACTGAAGAATCCTGAGAACAAGCCTCGGGTTAGAAGAACTTGCTCCCGCAGGTACAACCTCGGAGTAGACACCGATAGGCCGGCTTCCTCCGATCTACACCTCCACTCTATCTCTCTCAATCTAGTAGAACTAATTCTACTTTCACATTGGATGCTAAGCCCTAAGAGGTGGGAACCCTAGAGGGAACCTCTCTCTCTAAACCCTAACTAGAGATATGCAACTGAATAATGAATTGGGGTCTTCTCCACCAGGGGTCAGGGGCCTTGCTTATATAGCCCTTTTGGATGAATCTAGACCGTCGGATCAAACCGACCTTCATCCTACGGTTTTCCTTGATCCTCAAAGGCGGTGGAGCATAATCCACGAGACTCGACCTGATTGGTCCCGGGGGCAGGGCGGGCGCCCTAGGGCACAGGGCGGGCGCCCTGTGTCTGGCCCTGTTACGGCTCCCGTTCGTTCCCGTGGCTTCTGGAATCTTCTAGATGTAAGATAATTACGTGTTCGGTTAATATCCCGTCATTAATCCGACATGTGGGCCTTTCTTCCGTATTTCCTGATAACCCCCTGCAGAAATAGATAAACAGCAAAACTCGTGGAATTCTGTTAGATCAAACCCTAATTCTAGGTGTTGCTTGCATATAGGTCCTTTTCTTTATTTATTTGATGGTTATAATTGATACTTAAGAACCGTCAACAAACACCCCCATACTTAGGCTTTTACTCGTCCTCGAGAAAAGGTTGGTTAATAAAACATCTGGGGTTGAAACATTCTTTCATACCTGTAGGGTGTTGTAAAAATCCACTGTGCACTTATAGTCAGGGAAATATATGGTCAGAGTAAAGAGCCTTTCTTCTTCTTAATCCCTATCACTTGGAGTTTTTACATATTTTTGAAAAGAAAAACTTAGCATACCTTTATCCTCATAGGTGCTCTCAGAGTCACTCATTATCTTTTATATTTCTCTCTGAGGCTGTTTTGATTTTGCAAAAATAATTCTTTAAGCATACATACCTTGCATTTGTTGTATGGTCAAAACCGGATCCGAGGAGAAGAATGCCATACTCTTAGATCAAAGATTTTGAAAATTAAAAACTTGTCACTCTTACTGGCATATTGCTTATTAGAGGGACCATGGGCTATCATTTTCTTTCCATCATATTTTTATCATATCTCATTTTTTTTCATTTTGGGTGGATACCGAGGTACCCCTAATTCTACTGCCGGACACTTGTCCATTTTTTTCCACGAGGTTATCGAGCACTTGCTCCTTTTTATTTCCTCGAAATATTCATAATTTTGCATAGCCCATGCCTCTAAGGCAATAATACTTCGGAAGAGTGAATCTTTCTGAATAAAAATGTCTTGATCTTAGGAGTATGATAAATCTCTCAACAAGGGTCTAACTTGTTTTGAACAAACTCAATCCAAAGCAGATAGCTTTAATTAATATTTTCATGTTTAGCAGGCATATAAAACTTGAGGATGGTAGCTATAATTTTGAGATTTTTAAAACAAATTCTCCAAGCAATAAAGATACTAAGAATAAGGTACTCATATCCTTACCATCTCTTATTCCACAATGACTTTTAGCAACACAGGGTTTTGAAATAATTTTAATAATTGCAGGTTTCCAGGAAATATCACCGAGTGAGATTGATCATGATTATAAGCATTTTTATCCTTTTAATTTATCATGTTTAGAGAGATAAAATTCTGCACAAACTAAGGTGAGTGTGTAAGTGTGTAATAAAAGTGTGCAGAGTGTGTACCTGGTTCATGGAGTGGTGCGATCGAAGTGTGTGTGACATGTCAGGGAATCTCCCCCATACTTGTTTTCTGCTTTCTTGCACAAAAGTAAAGTAGAGACACACAAGACATACTAATAATAATCTTTATTAATCTTGAGGCATTTATTACAACCGAATAATAATAATAACCGAATATAATAGATCTAAACTGATTATAAGCGAACCTAATCGAATCTAATAATAACTAACACACATATAGCCCCAAGATCTAATCTAGATAGCTCAGTGACGCTCACGCCTCCTAAGACTATGCTCTAACTCATCGATCCTCTTGTTGGCGTCGGGCTTTAATTTTTAATTGGAAGGTAAAAATTGATCACGTCTATTTCTTCTAATTCTTTATTGGGCTCTAAAAATAATTTAAGACGTTGACCATTTACCTTGAATAACGTACCTTCGTCATTTTGAAGTGTGATAGCTCCGTGGGATGATGAATGAATTACCTTGAATGGTCCTTCCCATTTGCTCCGGAGCTTTCCATGCCCGAAAAGCTTCACCCTGGAATTAAAAAGTAATACCTTATCTCCGGGTGAGAACTCCTTCTTCTTGATCCTCTTGTCATGCCATCTCTTGACTCTTTCTTTGTAGATCTTTGAATTGTGATATGCTTTCTCCCGCCATTCTTCTAACTCCGATAATTGCATTCTTCTATGTTTTCCGGCGATATCTAGGTCCATATTCCATCTTTTTATGGCCCAGTGTGCCTTGAACTCAAGTTTAACAGGTAGGTGACAGGTCTTTCCGTATACCAATTGGTATGGAGACATTCCAATTGGGGTCTTGTATGCTGTCCGGTAAGCCCAGAGTGCATCGGGTAACTTGTCCTTCCATGCCGTTCCCATCTCGTTCACCATCTTCTGAAGAATGTTCTTGATTTGCTTGTTGGAAGTCTCTGCTTGGCCACTTGTCTAAGGATGATAGGGAGTAGCGACGTTGTGACGGATTCCATGTCTTGATAGATAGTGCTCGAAGTGCTTGTCAATGAAGTGTGATCCTCCATCACTTATCACTATCCTGGGGACTCCAAATCTTGGAAATATGATTTCCTCAAACATCCTCTTCGAACTGATATTGTCGGCATGTTTGCAAGGTAGTGCCTCTACCCACTTGGAGACGTAATCAACTGCCACCAAGATGAACTCACACTTCTTAGATGGGGGAAATGGACCCATGTAGTCTATTCCCCAGACATCAAAGAGTTCAATCTGAAGGTTGTTGGTGAGTGGCATGGCATCCCTTGTATTTATGTTTCCGTGCCTTTGACATGGCCCACATCTTCTGATATATTGCTTCGTGTCATCGTACATCATAGGCCAGTAGAATCCACATTGCCAGATCTTTGAATGTGTACGGAATGCTCCATAGTGTCCTCCGTATGGTGATGAGTGACATCTGTCGATGATCTTCAATCCTTCCTCAGTGGTCACACATCTTCTAAGTAGGCCATCAGCGCATACTCGGAAGAGATATGGCTCATCCCATATATGTGAACGACTTTCCTGAATAAGCTTCTTCTTGTTTGCTCCGGGTGGTACATAACCTGAAACCATAAAATTAACAATATATGCATACCAGGGGTCAGATCTGTTAATCCCGTAAAGCATGTTGTCCCGGAGTGAGTCATTAATGGGGGGTTCCTGTGAATTCTTAAAGTACATTCTAGACAAGTGATCAGCAACAGAATTTTCTACTCCCTTTTTATCTTTTATTACTAAGTCAAATTCTTGGAGTAATAAAATCCATCTGATTAAGCGAGGTTTAGCATCTTTCTTAGTGAGCAAATATTTTAGTGCAGCATGATCAGTGTAAACAATTATTTTAGCTCCAACTAAATAAGATCTAAATTTATCAATGGCAAAAACAACAGCCAGAAGCTCTTTTTCAGTGGTTGCATAATTAAGTTGAGCTCCTGTCAAAGTTTTACTTGCATAAGCAATTGCATGATGCTTTTTATCTTTAGTTTGTCCCAAAACTGCCCCCACAGCATAATCACTAGCATCACACATAATTTCAAAAGGCAACGACCAATCAGGGGGTTGAATGATTGGTGCAGAGATGAGTGCTTGCTTTAATAAATTGAAAGAATTTAGACATGCATCATCAAATTCGAAAGGAGCATCCTTGGCTAGCAAAAGAGTAAGTGGTCTCGCAATAAATGAAAAGTCTTTTATAAATCTGCGATAAAAACCAGCATGGCCAAGAAAACTTCGAATTCCTTTTATATTCACAGGTGGAGGTAGTTTTTCAATTACTTCAATTTTAGCTCTATCTACCTCAATACCTCTTTCAGACACTAGGTGTCCTAGCACTATTCCTTCTCTAACCATAAAATGACATTTTTCCCAATTAAGGATTAAGTGCTTCTCTTCACATCTTTGCAAAACCTTATCTAAGTTCTCAAGACAACTATCAAAAGTTTTTCCATAAACTGAGAAATCATCCATGAAAACTTCCATAATCTCTTCAATCATATCAGAAAATATAGACATCATACATCTTTGAAAAGAAGCTGGTGCATTACATAACCCAAAAGACATTCTACGATAAGCATACGTTCCATATGGGCATGTAAAAGTGGTTTTGCTTTGATCATCAGGATGGATAGGGATCTGGTGATACCCTGAATATCCATCTAGAAAATAGAAAAACGAGTGTTTTGCTAACCGCTCAAGCATCTCATCTATAAAAGGCAAAGGAAAATGATCCTTTTTCGTGGCTTTATTAAGTTTTCTATAGTCTATGCACATCCGCCACCCAGTGACGGTGCGTTGCGGAATTAGCTCATTCTTATCATTAGTAACAACAGTCATGCCTCCCTTTTTAGGCACAACTTGAACAGGGCTTACCCACTCACTATGCGGCACAGGATATATAATCCCTGCATGCAGCAACTTTATAACTTCTTTTTTAACTACCTCTCTCATCGCGTTGTTAAGTCTACGTTGGGGCTCTCGAGAGGGTGTAACAGAAGGATCTGTCGGAATACGATGGGTACAAATCATAGGACTGATTCCTGTGAGATCTTGAAGTGAGTAGCCGAAAACAGAGTGGTGTTTTTCAAGAATGGTCATTAATCGCAGAGTTTGCTCCTGAGTGAGTTTATTACTAACGATCACAGGAAACTCTGGATTATTGTTTAGGAAAGCATAGGTAAGACTGGGTGGTAAAGTTTTGAGTTCTATGGGGGGTCTAGGTGTTTCTGCAAACTCATCTAAGGGTTCAGGTTCAGAAGGTTCGGCCTCTTCTTCAGTGAAGAAGGGGGCTTCCTCTTCTAAGTCTGGATCATCTAAAAGTTCTAGAGACGCAGCCTTTACCTCCTCCATAGGATCAGGCAAAAGATATGGCTCGGTCTTATTATTCAAGGAGTGAGTTATTGTAATTGGAAGTTTAAAATCCTTTCCCAAGGAAATGTGGAGCTTTCCAGTTTGACCTTCATAAAGGAGTCTTCTAAAAGGTTGTCCAATCAGTAGGTCGAAACCCCATATATCAAAGATATAAAAGTTCAAATGAACCATGGAGCCTTCTACCATAAAGGGTAGGACATTAATAATTCCAAGACTGAGGACTAATCGTCCTGAAGATTCCTTTATGACCTTTGTTGTGGGGGTTAAAACAAGTTTCCCAAATAAATTAAGTGCAAAAGCTTCGGACATAATATTGATCCCCACAACAGGATTATAGAGAGCGTTAAATTGATCAGAATTATAAGCACAGCGTATAGTTATAGAGGGTGTGTCCACTCGGATTACTTCAGAGGAAAGCTCTGACTCCTCTAACCATTCGCTACTCATAACCGAGATAAGCTCTCTCAATTGACGTTCACTTGGTAAACAAATGCTAAATTGGCCGTTTTGGGGTCGGTCTATAGAATGGTAGTTTGAAATGTTTCCAAAATCGGCAAAGAGATCGGATTCTATGTCTAGCATGAAATCAGATGGTAGAATTTCTTCCTTTTGTGGCTCAGAACCTGGGATAGCTAAAGTAGATGAAAAATTTGGCAGAGTGTCTACTTCGGCTTCGTAGGTTTTATCATGGAGGGCATTATCCATCTCAGCTTCGAGGATTCTATTCAAGATCCCCTTAGCTTCATCAGTAGGGATACGAAAGAAAGAACCTCTAGCCATAGTATGCAGCATTTGTTTATTATCTTTCTGAAGACCTCGAAAAAAGTGAAATAAAAGAACAGTGTCTTCAAGCAAAAGTTTTGGACCAGATTCTAAAAGATCAGAAAAACGTTTCCAGGATTTCCCCAAAGTTTCATTATCTTTTTGTTTAAAAGATAGGACTTCGAGTCTAAGGTCACCAGTACGGTCAAGGGAATAAAAATCTAGACAAAAGTTGGCTCTTAAAACTCCCCATTCACCTTGCTGTTGACTTACCTTCTGACTATACCATCGTCTAGCTTCTCCTCTTAAAGAAAAAGGAAAAAGTTTCCAACGTAAAGTCTTATCAGAGATGCCATCAATGCGAAGACAATCGCATGTCTGCTCAAAATCTCTAATATGAAGGTAAGGGTTTTCGTCTTCCTTTCCCGAAAAAGATAAATTTTGAATCATCGCAATCAACCTTGAACTTAACTTATACTGGGATGTTTGGATAGGCTGTGATGACTCCCATGGTAAAAGGTCAGTTGCTGAAGGTGTTGCGGCATCAAAGATAGATATAGAACCTTGGTTTTCCATTTTTGGTAAGAAGAAAAAGAAAGAATGAAAAAAATAAGAAAATAAAAAGTATGAATACAAGCTAGTAGTAAGACTCAAGGTTATCTCAGCAAACTGTCTTTCTCCCCGGCAATGGCGCCAGAAATGCTTGTTGATATTTGGTAACGCAATTAGGAAATAGGATCCGCAAGCGCACGGATATCGGTGAGCACTTCACCCGAGATGTTATCCTGGGTATCGTATTTATATTTTTACCTTTAGGAGAAAGAGTGCATCTGACTAACCAAATCTATTACTACTAACCTTTAGGCTACAACCACTATGATTCGATGTGAGTGATGTATAGAGAAGACTACAACCGCACTCTTCTTCTAACCTTGGTAAGGATGATCTACTGTTCTATTGGGGAGGTTTACGGAATCTAGACACCACAAAGGATGTTCAACCCGCACCTATAAACCCTATCGATCCTACTAACGGGATATGGAATACAAAGGTAACTCGGAATTGTCACGTTCCTCGCTACTACCACGGTCCGGCTAGACGAGGGGATATCTATGAGTATCCTAGCTTAAACACCACGTTTACGCTAGAGATGATTACTCTAAACTCTACGCGAAGAGATCAAAGTAAACTCATAAACCAAAGAACAATAAAACAAAGAACTTACTAGAATTTAGAAGTCGAAATACTGAAGAATCCTGAGAACAAGCCTCGGGTTAGAAGAACTTGCTCCCGCAGGTACAACCTCGGAGTAGACACCGACAGGCCGGCTTCCTCCGATCTACACCTCCACTCTATCTCTCTCAATCTAGTAGAACTAATTCTACTTTCACATTGGATGCTAAGCCCTAAGAGGTGGGAACCCTAGAGGGAACCTCTCTCTCTAAACCCTAACTAGAGATATGCAACTGAATAATGAATTGGGGTCTTCTCCACCAAGGGTCAGGGGCCTTGCTTATATAGCCCTTTTGGATGAATCTGGACCGTCGGATCAAACCGACCTGCATCCTACGGTTTTCCTTGATCCTCAAAGGCGGTGGAGCATAATCCACGAGACTCGACCTGATTGGTCCCGGGGGCAGGGCGGGCGCCCTAGGGCACAGGGCGGGCGCCCTATGTCCGGCCCCGTTACGGCTCCCGTTCGTTCCCGTGGCTTCTGGAATCTTCTAGATGTAAGATAATTACGTGTTCGGTTAATATCCCGTCATTAATCCGACATGTGGGCCTTTCTTCCGTATTTCCTGATAACCCCCTGCAGAAATAGATAAACAACAAAACTCGTGGAATTCTGTTAGATCAAACCCTAATTCTAGGTGTTGCTTGCATATAGGTCCTTTTCTTTATTTATTTGATGGTTATAATTGATACTTAAGAACCGTCAACATCTCGGTTAATCGATTAATGGAGGCGGTCGCGTTAAGTGTTGACGGTAGATAAGTGTCAATTTTAACCGTCAACGAAACATGAAAAAGGACCTAAAAATAATTACCACATAGATATAGGGGGTCTACTGACAGAATTCCAGGAGCTTTGGTGAATGCCTATTTCTGCAGGGTGTCTGCTCAAAAGAACCAAGGAAGGCCGACATGTCAGGTTTACATAGAGACAAAAAGGGCTACGCACAACTTTTCTGTAATCTGGAAGGTACAAGAAGGCTTTGGACCAAACGGGAGGCGAATCCGGCTTGGAAGCCAGGTGGCCGCCCAAGGGTGGGGGCGGGCACCCCACCTGCAGAGCCAATCAGAGGCGAGCTCGTGGATCCTGCCTCCACCGCTTTTGAGGATGAATAATAATCGTTCATTAAGGTCGGTTTGATCCGACGGCTGTGGTGCTTCCTAGAGAGCTATATAAGCAAGGCCCCTGGCCCCTGGAGGAGGCATCCCATGAAACCCTAATTCATTTGCTCCAGTTGGGATTAGCTGAGAGGGGTCCCTTGAATGGATCTTCTCTCCTAGGGCACATACAAGAGAGATTAGCTTTGTAGTCTCTATGTGAGATTAGAGTTCTTCTTCTAGATTGAGAGAGTTAGAGTGAAGGGATGAGTTGGAGGAAGCGCGACATGTCGGTGTCTCCTCTCCGGCTTGTACCTGCGGGATCAAGTCTCCTAACACGAGGCTTGGTTTTAGGATTCTTCGGCAATTCAACTTCTAATACTAAGTAAGTACGTTGTTATTATTGTTCTTTGGTTTACGAGTTTACTCTATTCTCTTCCATGGTAGAGGGTAGAGTAATCATCTGTAGTTTAAGCGTGGTGCTTGGGCTAGGATACTTGTAGATATCCCCTGTCTGGCCAGATCGGAGTGTAGTAGCGTGGGACGTGACAATCCCATTGTTACCTTTGGAGCCTCCTCCCGTCAGAAGGTTTGGTAGGACCCAAGCCCTGGTTAAGCATCCTCTGTGGTGTCTCTTTTCTAACGGTATGTTCCCATAGAACGGTAGTTTCATAGCTTACCATAGGTTGGAACTAGACTGTCGTAGTAGTCTTCTCTAATTGCTTATATCTTCACTACCTTATAGTGTGGCCCAGGGGTTAAGTATAGACTTATGTTAGTCATCGCACGCTTTCTCCTAGCGGATAAAACAAATATGATACTCTGGAAATATCTTCTGGGTGAAGTGCTCACCGATATCCATGCGCTTGCGGACGCTGCCACTCGGGGAGGTGAGGGAGGGGTGCTCAAGTGGAGCCGTCGGATCCGGAGGGGGGAGGGAGAGGGGCCTGTGGTGGCATCGATGGGCTCAGGAGGGAGGGAGTCAACCTCATGGGGAGTGAGAGAGGAGAGAGTGAGGGAGAGGGCGTGGTGGGAGAGGGAGGCGATGCCACGCCGGCTCGGTGGGAGAGGGAGCTGTGAGATAGAGAGATTGATGAGTGAAGAAACCCTAGTCTACATATTTATACTTCAAGCCAAAAATCAGGCCTCGTTGTTGGGCCTTGGCCTTTTCGGAGGTGGGCCTTAGCGTGCCCGCCTCCGTAGATTAATTTATGGAGGCGGGCAATGCAAGACGACCGCCTCCGAAAATAGGCTATTTTTGGAGGCGATTGTCTTAAGACGCCTGCCTCCATAAATCAATTTTAGGAGGCGGTTGGATTTTGCCCGCCTCAGTAAATAAAAACACCCACCTTCGTTAATCGTAGGCATTAACTGAGGCTGTTGAATCTTGTGTCTGCCTCCATTAATAAAAGGGCACCGTCTTGTAAAATCATTTGTGTAGTAGTGTCCACTTCTCCAACTTTGCCACCCTTGGTCAAATGTGCTAACCACTAAGTGTTTCACCTTGTGCACATGTGTTAGCATATTTTCACAAACATTTTCAAGGGTGTTAGCACTCAATAGAATCTAAATGCATATGCAATGAGTTAGAGCACCTAGTGGCACTTTGATAATCGCATTTCGATATGAGTTTCACCCCTTCTAATAGTATGGCCATCGATCCTAAATGTGATCACACTCGCTAAGTGTCTCGGTCACCAAACTAAAAAGCTCCTATCAAGTTTCACCTTTGCATTGAGCTTTTTATTTTTCTCTTTCTTCTTTTCCATGTCTAAGCACTTGATCATCACCATGGTCACACCATCATCATGATCTTCACAATTAGCTTCACCACTTGGAATGCGCCACCTATCTCATAATCACTAGAGCAACTAGGTTAGCACATAGGGTTTCATCAATTCACCAAAACCAAACTGCTAGAGCCTTCAACAAGATGAAGCAATGTGTCCCTCACATTCAATGTTAGCCGGTCATCACCGCACGTGTGCACAGCCAGCTCCGGACTGGAAGCTCACTCTAGGGTCCGGACCCTCTGGCGCACCAGAGTCCAGAGCGATCTAGTAAGGTTCCTGGGCTCAAATATTTACCAGACTTAGTCCGATGCAACCGACCGGACCCTTAGTAGACTTTGGTCCTCTCTAGCTCTCACACCCATGCGCCAAGTTGATGATCGGACCCATGAGCAAGGTCGCAGGCGAGTTTGGTCCACCATGTTAAACAGAGTCCGATCACATCCAATTTTACATCGAGATCTCCTAGGTGCTTCAGACTAGGTTCGGTCTAACCAATCGGACTCTGCCTTAGAGTCTGAAGCTCCACCGGTCAACCACATGACGCCACATGTCCTTGTGCCACAACACCGCCTTGACCGGACTCACAGAAGATGGTCCAGACGTGCCCCTCGGCAGGGTCTGGTCCGAAACAGCAACAACGCCCGTAGGCTAGGGTTGGCACCGGACTCACCCTCTTTGGATTCGGTCCAACCGAAGCTAGAGTCTGGTCGATCAAAACTCCTTTTCAACTTCTATCTCTTCACCCTTGCTCCCAAGTGCTAAACACATTGTGTATCATCATTATGTACATGTGTTAGTGTTGGCATTTCTTAGTACCACTACTAAAAATAGAATTACTCCGACTAATAGCAATGGCACCAGAAATGATATGGTAATTATTAACTTGTCACTGTTAACCTATCAATTAACCTCCATCTCTAATATTAAACTAGGTTGTCATCCCTAGTGAGAAACTTAGAAATGTTTGTTGGTTCTATCTAGCATTACTACAAGAATAACACTAAACAAGAATCTATTATTTCATGTGACTAAAAAGAGTATAAAGATAAGAATAAAAAGAATTCTGTAAGCGGACAGATAATTATACCATTGTAGCATTTTACCTAGAGTATTACCAGGTTATCGATTTATAATTCTACCACTAGGAAGGTATGACTATGAGTACAATAGTATTGATAATTTATGAATATGCATGAGAGAATGAACCAATATCATGTACTCTGCTATAAACAGGGATAAGTCACAAGATAATACATAAAGATATATAAATGATAAGTACTTGATCAATCATCATGATAAATAAATAGTAACTCAGAGCACTCTAGTTAAGCAATAGGTTAAGTCCAATTAGAATATTAGAAAGATAATTCCTAAGTAGCCTCACTAACATGTCAAATGCTTAGTCTAATTAATTATATCTAGTGATCATAGCCAAATTATGCCACATAAGGAACATCAACTTAGGAAAGTTAGAAACAGAGTCCTCCTCTCCTTTGAGACTGGGTTCTACCAACATCAATATATACAGGGGGATGTACTGCAAAGGACTCAACGCAGTTGTCACCTACGCGATCAACCACATGTCCCGGCATATAAGGGCATCCACAGATATACAAATATCTAAGCACCACGCTCACATAATGTTTATCACTCACCCATGGTCCTGTAGGGTGAGCACTATACGAACATATGCATGATTTCCATAATTTGACTACACCAAATATAAAACTAGAGCAAACAATGAACATTGTTTTCCATGACATAAATGATATAAAGCTTAATGTTGACATAAACATAGTAGCAACGATACAATCTTAATGAAATAAAGAAATAGAGTAAAGTACAAGAGATATACCGAACCACGCTCTTGCCAACATTAGGAATCCAAGCGTTGCTTGATCTCCCTCTAGACCTAATCTAACTAGCCTAAGCTCTAATCTAGAGGAACTTTGAGGAACTAGGGTTAGCTCTGGATGAATTGATCTTCAACTGAATAGCTTGATGACTTCATGCTTCAGGGGGGTGCAAGGGTCCTTATATAGCCCTAGGGGTTGAACGCAAGCCCTTGGATCAAACCGACTTTGACGTAGGGTGGAGATGCATCCTAGGAGGCGGTGGAGGAATACTCCAGAAGCTTGTGGAGGAATCCCCTCATAGGGGGCCGGGCAGCACAAGGTGGGGCTAATCGGCCCCACCTGGCGGCGTCTCGTCCTCCAGTTCGTTCCTATGACTTCTGGTGTCTTCTATAGTCTTCTAGTGTATCCTTCACCGCGATCAAGTTTCATCCTTTTTCTCAATTAGGTCCCCCGTCCTACATTTTTTGGAATAATCCTGCGAAAAATAGGGATTCACCCAAACTCATGGAATTCTTCAGTTTAAACCCTAGACCTATGTATATTCTTGTACTTAAACCATTTCTCTTGTTTATTCATATATAAAATGTTGACGTTATCCACCGTAAATAGTTAGCATATTTTCAAAGCATTTTCAAGGGTTAGAAGTTAGCACACTAGGTCCTAATGCATATGCAAGTATGAATTCACCTAGTGGCACTTGATAACGCTTAACCATGACTTTTCCCTCTTCACAGTACGACTATCTATCCTAAACACACTCACACCCTCTATGGTGTCTTGAGTGCGAAAACAAAATCCTATCATATACCTTTGCCTTGATCTCCATGGCTTTTGTTTTTCTCTTCCTTCTTTTCCATGTTGGAGCACTTGATCCATCTTTAGGCCATCTTCATCACCATGACCATCTTCATCTAGGCTCCACACTTTGAAGTGTACCAACCTACACTTATGACAAAGGTTAGTACTTAGGTTTCATCAATTAGCCAGAACCAAACTAGGGCTTTCAGTGTTATGAAGGCAATACCCTCTACATTGATATTTTTCAAGAGTTACACACTTTGACAACGTCTTCTATTTTGGATTTTGGATGTACTTTGTCTTTTTTTTCAAGTCTAGTGCATAGTGCCAACTCTCCAAATGTAACGCCATTGCATTCATGTTGCATTTGAGTGGGGGTGTGTTGACACTTCTTAGTGTTATCACTAGAATGGATTAACCTATCCTATGCAATGACACTACAAGTATGTGAGGGTATAAATCAGGTGCACAAAAGAATTCTAAAGTATCTACAAGCGCACAAATAATATATCGATGTAGCACTTCACCCGGGAGTATTACCGAGTGTCATTATTTATATTTTACCACTGGGAGGATGGAGTGAGAAACTAAGTCTATAACTTAACCCCTGAGCAGCAATAAGGACTGAGATGATAGGGCTATAGAGAATATCACTAAGGTCTCCTAGTTCTAATCTTTGCAAGTGTTGTTATACTATTCCGCTGGGGACATTATCTAAGAAGAAACACTAGCAGAGAGTGATTTCCACTTAGCAACCGGGTCCTACTTGGCCTAGCTAACGGGAGGTGGGCTATAACAGACTCAACAAGGCTTTTTAAGTCACCATTGCGATCTACCACCGGTTCGGCTAGTAGGGTGCATCCACGAGTATCCTAGTGTAAGCACCTCGCTTACACTAAAAATACTACTTCAATTCAAGAGCTACAAGAATTAAAGTACTCAAAAGAGTCGCTGTTGACGGTAGATAAGTGTCAATTTTAACCATCAATGAAACATGAAAAAGGACCTAAAACATATTTACCACTTAGATATAGGGGGTCTAATAACATAATTCCACAAGTTTTGGTGAATGTCTGTTTCTATAGGGTGTCAGCTGAAAAGAACCAAGGAAGGCCCACATGTCAGATTTACATAGAGACAAAGGGGCTACGCATAACTTTTCTGAAATGTGGAAGGTACGAGAAGACTCTGAAAACAAACGGGAGGCAAAACGGGCCCGAAAGTGGGGCGCCCGCCCTAGTGGCTCGGCCAATCAGGCGCGAGCTCGTGGATCCTGCCTCCATCGCCTTTGAGGATGAATAATAATCATAGATCAAGGTCGGTTTGATCCAAGGGTTGTGGTGCTTCCTAGAGGGCTATATAAGCAGGGCCACTGGCCCCTGGAGAAGGCATCCCTTAAACCCTAATTCATTATTTCCCAGCCGAGATCAGGTAAGAGGTGTCCCATGAAAGGATGACCTCTCTAGGGGATTAGGTCTAGCTTCTCCAATATAGTAGATTAGTATCTTGGGAGAGAGGGTCGAGTTGGGATCTTGCTCAAGGTTGCAGATCTAGTCATGGAGGCTTGGTAAAGCCTTGTATCTTCACTTCAACATTATGTAAGATTTATACTTATTCTCTTATTTACATGCATATGCTTACTTTGAATATATCTTTCTAGTTGAGTTTATCATTGCTTTTGTGTGCTAGTTCATAGAGCGCTTAGTCTAGGCTTTACCAGTTGGGCTAAGTAGCCGAGCCTCATGTAAGCGTGGTGCTTACATGATGCTCTGCCTATGAGTACACCCTGTTCCCTGGTTGTATTGTAGTTACGGGAGGTGACAACCCTATCCATATCGAATCAAGCAAGTTCTTAAATTGTAGGACCGTAGTCACGTCAGTAGAGGTATCCTTTGTGGTACTTTATCCTGTCTAGTGGCGTCCCAAAGTGCACAAGAGTATGGTAAGTCTTAGCATAGTTAGGTATACCTTTACCATGTGATAAGATTATCATAGGAATCTACCTCACCCGTTGACCTCCCAAGTTAACTAGTTGCGTATCTTTAGTGACTTATCCCATGTGTGTGATATTGCATAAATCCTATCATTCATGTATCATTTACCCTTGCTATAGTCTAGTTGGTTTACTAAGTTAGTAGATACATGATGGTAAATTATTGGATTCTTTAACCCTTGCTTCCCTGTGGTAAAATATAAATAACGATACTGGGAATACTCCTGGTAAAATGCTACAATGGTATATTCTGTGCGCTTGTAGAATCCTTCATATTTTGTTGTACTTAATTTATACCAACAAGCATTTTTGGCACCGTTGCCGGGGAAGCAATTGGTGTAAAGATTTTGATAATGATCTTGATGTCTACTAAGTTAGTGTATCACTAGCTTTAGTAGGATTACCCTTGTTCTGTTGAGTGTGGAATAGACAGGACAAAAGATGTCATTTTGACCTTCCTACAAGCTTCCACAAGACATTGAAGAGCCCAGTGTGCCTCAACATTCAACATTTAACAACACTGGAACTCTGCCATCTCACAGGTTTGTGTATACATATATATTATTCTAACCATGTGTAGATTGGAGAAAAGGTTGTCGTTACAAGAACTCAACTCACATCTCAAGTGACGAAATTAGAAGCTGCACCACTCACAACCATCTTGTGAGTCATGGTAAGTATGATCAATAAAGGTGAGATAGTCTTGCTCGTGGACTTTAAAATTAAAGGGTAGTTATCTTTTTAATTGTTGCATCTCACTGCATGTTTACTTTCTATAATCCATGCATCCACTCCATTTAGTTTATGTTTTCTCATATCAAATCTACTGCATGTTTAGTTTCTTACATACATCCATGTTGCCTGCATCTTTATAAAAAAAATCCTCACCATGATCACACTCTTTCATCTCTAATTGAGTAAATCTCTATAGTGCTTTCATGCTACCTTTATCTACCATAGTATGCTTTGGTTTGATAGTACTGTTGACATGCTTCCAAAGGCTTTTTAAATTAAACGTGGTGCTTAGGTTAAATAGCCTTCCTTAACCCAATTAAGACATGGAGTCTCGTTTGGTTATTGAACTAAAAATTGCTAGTGTAGACAATGGTTATTTTGTCGGACTAACCCCTGCAGAAAACTAACAAATCCAATTCGGGTAAGTCAAGAGATGAACTCACTTCAGAGATGAAGTAAGGCATATGATGAACTCCAACAACTTCACACAAAAGGCACAGCTCATTCATCGTCCAAGGAAGAATTGTAAGTATCAAATATCATTCACATTGTCTTTTGTTGCAAGTTACCTTTGCCTTGAACCATGTTAAAGTGCCATAAAAAAGTTGTTAGAAAATATGATAAATAAATCCTATGCTAAAGTAACTCAAAAACCATCTCTTTGTTAGCATAGAAGAAATTCAAATAGATAGTGGATAATAGCCCATAGTTTGAATTGTTGCAATCCTTCGGGTACGTGTCCACTAATATTTTGTAGGAAAGAATCTATAATGTGTCTGTTCATGGTTTGTCATGAACCTGCCAAACCACCACTTAAGTGATAGAACAAAGAAGGAGAGAAGAGTGCCACAAGAAGGATCAACATCTTGAACTCACTCAAAAGAAGTGGATGAACAAGGCGACAAGCTATGAGCAACCTTGAAGACGTCATAACATTGAGCCCAAAACTCGAGCTAGGATGCCGATGAGGAGCAGGGCACAACTCACCACATTTTAGCCAACCAAAGACTTGCTCTCATTGTTCTTGAAGACACCATCTTGCACGTCGACGGTGAGGACAAGAATGACATGATAGCATGCATCCTTGTGTCAACCAATCACCAATCAAGGGTTGACTACCGACCAAGCCTTGAAAGACCATGACTGTAACACCCTAAAATTTGCTTCTTTGGAAATAGAGATAAAATGATTTAATTATGTATTTTTGTGCTCATGAAAACATAGGAAACTAAATTTTTTTGTTAAATTAAAATTCATCTTAGGATGTAGCAACATTGTTGTGCATACATGCTAATGCATTTGTGTTTTTATATTGTTTGGTTTTGACCAAGGCACAAAATCAATTCAAGATGTTTTTATTAAAATACGTTTAGTAGGTCCATTTTCCTTCTCCGGTATATCTTTATCATTTTTCTACAATCAAATTCCTTGTCTCTCAGGTCAAGTTTCATTGGGAGCTTCTTAAAATATTTTCTTTGTAATCCAAATCACTCATTTCAGTTCCTCGTCCGTCATTCAACCTCTACAAACTTCTCAAGAATTCTTTCTGACTTTTCTATAGCTGGTTTCCACTTGTCTGTGAGCATAATCTAATTTTTAGATGCTCTAAAATATATTATCATGAGCTCCAAATACTTTATTTGGGTTCCTCATATTCTATAATGTCTCTGAAAAATTTCTCCGAATTTTTAGAGCTCTCAGAGTATTTTTCGCGGCTTAAATAATAATTCTGGACTTTTCTAGAATTATTTTATCCATGAAATTAATTAATTCCGAAAATAAATAAATATCTCATTTTTCCCAACGCTCAAAGCCCATGTGCAATAATCTTAATAAATCTCAAAGGCCCATACATTTATTTACTAATGAGCTTTAATAATTAATTAAGCTTATTAGTAAAGACGGTGGGTGCAACATCAATTAGTATCATGTTGCTAGTTGATGTGAAGCCAAGGAGTTTTCTCCTAATAAATATGACCTACCCCATGGACAAAGCACACCAAAACTACCGTAAGAGGAGCCCCTACTTTGGGAAATCTCTCGTGTAGTAAATTATATTATCTCCTCCTTCTCTTGCCGTCGTCCGACAAAGCCACCAGGCTGCCTAGCACAAGCCGAAACTTCCACCATGGTTGCTCGTGAGCATATGTTCTACTCCAAGAAGAAGAAGAGGTATTTACTTAAATTCCGCCGTCTAGATCACATTAAAAACCAGATTTTCATTTATTTTTGAAATTAAAATTCTAGGTATTTACAAAACTGCCACTATCTTGTTTAGGCCATATCTTCTACGTTTTAACTCCGTTTTGACCCATTCAAAATGCGTAAGATTTGTAATTTCATAATCTATATATTAGTTCTACTGTTGGTTAGGTTTTCCTCCTTTAAGATTCGATGTTAGATTTAATCTATTGTTTTACTAAAGAAAATCTCGTTTAATTCATAACTTATTTATTTTAATTCCGAATTAGTCCGTTCAAATTGCAATGGATTTATAACAACATGAACTACGTATTAGTATTAATGTTTTCTTTATCAAAATCTCTAGAATTTCATAGTTTAGATCTAACTTGATTAATAACTGTGCAACTAGATTTATAAATAAAATATTATTGATTTCTCCTTTAGTTTTCTAAATTTAAATGTAATTTAGCCTAAGTAACTTTTGAATATCTATAAAAAGTATTTTATCCAATATATATATATATATGATTTTATATAGTTAAAACAAATGAGACCTATAATTTTCTGTTTTATACAACAAAATTTTTGGTAGATGTATCTTTTCAACCATAGCTTCGATTAGCGTGTTTTTCGCGTCTTTGTGTTCGTAGCAACGTGTAGAATCTCTTTAAAACCTTTTCACTTGTTATTTCATATGTTTGGTGTACTGTTCTAATTTAGATCTATTGTTTGCTTCATGTATGATTGTATGGATACTTGTGTGGTGCTTTATAATTATGTCCAGTCGGTGAGATTTACGTGGTGATCAAGAAGCAATTCATTGAGGTTTAGACTTGAAGAAGGATCTAAGTTAAGGCAAGTATAGCATGAGATCGTCCTTGTTTCTTATTCACCTTTAATACACTTAATTCATGTGCATGTGTCTACCTTGTTACCACTAAGGATATCCTAGCTTTTGTATCTTATACCTTGACACTCATGGGACATTGCATTGGGTAGTATTTATGCTAGTGCTCAAGATAAATAACCATGATCTGTAACTTGACTAATGGTATATGCATTAAACATTTAAAAGATGCTTTAAAGCAACATGGCTCAAGAGGGCTAGAGCATATTGGGTTGTTTTTATGGTGCTCTAGTTTCTCTCCAGAAGGACTCATCTATAAGCGAACATCCGGGACTTATAGTACAACTGTGAGGGCTATATGGCTCTGGCTTTAGTCACGTATGAGGACCTTTTCTAGCTTGTTAGTGGTAACCTTCATGGCGTAAGAATGGCTTGACGAATCGGGTATAGTGCGGCCTTTGTCCTTATGTGTATAGGCTGCGCGTCATTGTGCCATTTGGAAGGGGGCTCTACATCTGTTTGCCGAGTGAATCTAATGGCCCTAACTTGTTAGACGAACCTTTGAAAGACTTCATAGTGAACCCTTCTGACCTTCCTTGGAAGTGGGTCAAGAGATTAGCTATCTCGGGCAAAAGGGTAAATCATGACTCACAGTGAAAGTGTACAACCTCTGCAGAGTGTAAAAATGTTATAACAGTCGTGCTCACGGTCACGAGTGGCCTTAGACCCTTATAGAATAAATGATGAACACTGATGATAATGATAATACTGATGATATTGATGCTCACTAATGATTATTGTTTCTTGCTATACATTATTCTCATTTACATGATCATGAGGTTATTTGGGCTTATGGTAAACTTGTTGCTACTCAATTGCTAAAAGATGACTCACTAAAAGCTAATCGCAGTAAACCAGTGTCAACCTTTTGAGCCTCATAAACCCCATGATATATTTGTTGAGTTTGACATGGACTCACCCATGTTATTTCCCCCACATATCAGGAAGGGTACCATATTGCTAGATTCTGGAATTGTTAGGCTTGTGATTAACCAGTCAGTTTGTTCATAGAGTGAAGTCTACACCCGGTGTTCGGAGTTGTCTTTCCGCTGTGTTGCTCTCTAAGGTTATATCTTATACTATTGTATTATGTTTATTAAGCATTTGTCTCTTGATATTACACTTATCTGCGGCTATATGTGAGATTTGACTTCTTTATTTCATAAATAGTGTATGTCTGGTTTTGTCCTTAAAACCGGGTGTGACAATGACTATGGTTGCAAGATAATGTTTCTAAGCCATTGGAGATGAAGCCTGCATACAAATATTAAGGAAACTCCTTCCTTGGTCATCAAGACGGATGTCGTATCATTAACTGAACAACTCTTCGCCATGCCGCTAGAAGACAAAGACCATCAAGGAAGAACTCGAGTCTACATCTCCAATGAACATCAATTCGTCAACCAAGACTCAACAAAAATCAAGAATGGTTGATGAAAAAAGATCATGCAACTATCTGTATCCTCATCTCCTAGATTGAACAGTCCAAAGAAAAGCAGAATGCAAAGGAGAGATCTTTGCTCAACGGACCTAGAATCTAGAGCCATCTCCGATAGATTTAAGAATAGAGGATGAACAGTGTCTAAGGATATGGAGTTACAACACACTCTGAGGGATGATTCTACACTCACACTTGGCTTCAAGTGACAAGCGACAACAAGGCTCAAGCTTGGGGGAGGAAGGCTGCCGACTCCTCTAATGATGATTCAGCAATGCTCTTCCTCTTCTCAAGCCCCCGTCGCTCTGGCATGCTGGTTTACAATCCCTCCACTCATAATTACTTTCTCTCTATAAGTATGAATGTTTCTATAGATAGCATATACACAAATCAAACTTAAGACAAAGTAAAATCAATCTTTAAGAGAAAAAGTAATGGTGAGTAAATGTTCTATGCTAAATAAAATGTTCAAACCAACTTTTCTATAGCATAGAAAATGACCTTTAGCTCTATGAACAACACTACTCTTTTCATTGTTTGTACATTCCTTCGGGTATGTGTTGTCCACTAATCCTCTGCAGAGAAGAAACAATCAGTGGAGCCAAAGGTCTGGACATAATGAAAAAAAAAGAGAAGAGGAAGGAGAAAGAAGAAGTGTAAATCTAGAGGACCATAAACAAGTCAAGGAGAGGTGAATCGAGCAAGAAAACCCCAAGAAGAAGGAAAGGACCTCTAGAAGCATCTACTCTTCATCACAATGTGCTCCAGTGATAAAGGTAAGATCTTAAGTTAAGTGGTAAATATTTAAAAAGCTTTCCTTAACTCTGGTATGCACATAAAGAAAGGAGCAAACATGTTTGAATTACAACGTGCTTGATTCAATTTGACTAACTCAACATGTCTTGTTTCTTAAGCTTGTTCATAACATCACTCCCTTGATTTCATAGTCATAATTAAATGAGCTGAATGTTGCATCTTTGGGAGATGATTGTCTTAATCATGAAAATGTTTGATACAAAGTTGATAATTCTTCCATTGTTTAAGTAATTCCACTCTTTTTGATAAAAGTGTTTAATTGCTACATTTATGCTCATCCTTCTGATCTTGCCACCCATAAAATGAACAACACACACCAATCTCATCATGTTCAATGTGCCTAAGGTTAAAGAAGAATTAATAAGGTTATGGTTCTGTTGGTGTTTTCCCACCAACAGGACCCATGCACTTGATTTCCACCTTGTCTTTGTAAGCATGACACACTTCAATAAAGTGGAATAATTAGTTTCCCAAATCCTCCAAGTGAAGTTCTGAACGTACAACACTGAACAAGATGCTGCTAGCTTCCACAATGAAAGCGTCAATTTAAACTCACTACAAAAAATGCGTGGTTTTTTGACATTCTATTATGTCATAATATATAGAATTTACGTCACAAATTGAGATTTTTGACATCTAGTTGACGAATATACAAACGTCAAAAAACCACTGTCATAAATTGATTATGTGACGTTTGTATATTTAACGTCACAAGCTTATGACAATGAATTATCGTCACAAGTACTTACACCATGTCATATAGGCACATGACATGGCGCTGAGTTGGCAGGTCAACAAAACGTCATAGAAGTGAAATACGGCCTGTTAAGGCCCATGTAGTTAGCCGACATACAACAGGCCCAAAACATTATTTGGCCTGCTGTTTTTTACACCACAGCCCACTTGTTTTATAATTTTTCAGCCCATTTAGCTTCCTCAAGTTTTTTTTTTGCAGCCCAAATTTTCTATCAGCCCAGCCCAACCCAGCAGGCACGCAACCTGATTTTAATTTGGTACAGCCCCATCAAAGAAGCCCAAACATAATAGATAAAAGCAGCCCATGTAACAAGTATACGCCAACAGAATATATTTAATCAACTATTCACAGTACAGTATTATCATATCCACCCAAAATTCACAAATTTCACTAATGACCAAAATACACAATTTTACAAATAGGGGCAGATCTCATCAGGTTCTCAATTAAAAGTACTTCTTATAACAATACACATGCGGCGATCTTTCATCTCCAGTCTTGGTTCTTGTATTCTTCAGAGAGATGAACCAGTACGGATTTCCCTAAAAATGGGACACAAAAACACGATGTGTACAGTCAGTCACGATGTTCCAAAAGCATGGTTAGAGGGTGTTTAGTTTGCGAAAATTTTTGGTTTCGGGTACTATAGCTTTTTTGTTTTATTTGTCAATTACTGTTTAATCACGGATTAATTAGGCTTAAAAGATTCATCTCACGATTTCACGGTGAACTGTGCTTAGTTTTTTGTTTCGTCTACATTTAATGCTCCGTGCATATGCCGCAAGATTCGATGTGACGTTTTGGGGTGAAAATTTTTGAGAACTAAACACCCCCTTAATCAAAAAGCTAACCAATGAGCTAGTTGTAGCTCATGCAAACACATAACTGCATTTGAATTGAAATTAATGTAAGAGTTCTGGTGGAAGTAATTTGCAAAAGACCACAAATTGTTAGGAATTATATGTAGTCCAGCGGCTAACATTTGCCATTAAAATCAGTATGTATGAAGTTCAAACAGACAAGATGTCTACTTGCTAGCCTACGAACACAACATCATGATAGGAAGCTTATAAAATTATAAAATTATTGTACAGATCTACGAGTCCAAAGTTCACTTGTTTCCCTTGTACAGATCTATATATAAGTACAGTTCGGAGGAATAACTTTATTTTAGTTAATCACAACAAAAATGCATATCAAAAAAAAAAAGATAAATCGGAGAGCCTCACCTTTGGAGACTAGCGTCGGATCTGGCACACCCACAGATGCCAGTCTACCTTGACCGCATTTGTGCACCTGCAGATCCAGGCCACCTACCTGCCTACATCAAAACAAATCGGATGAATATACGAACACAGAGCATATATAGAAGAAAAAGTTGATTGGGACAAAACAAGGTACCAAAATCAACAACAAAATTGAGCGGAATCGAATCCGAAAGCTGCGAGCTAAGGACGATCCAAGATGAGCGGGCGTCGGTCTCACCTGTGAACATCCAAGTCGACAGGACGGTGATGAGGACGGCAGAGGCCGGCGCGGATCTCACCCCGGGCGTGGCGTTTCCGCCGCTCAGCGAGTTAGCGAGCGAGCGGATGCTCGAATCGTGTGCACGCACGGGGACGGTCGTAGTCTCGCAGAGCACCTCAGATGGGCTTCCTACCGAACTGACCAAGGGGCGCGGCGCGCATCTCCATGGCCCGCCCGAGCGCACCTGCTCTGTGCTGCTGCGCCGATTGAAAGGGCCATCTACGGAGGGGCAGATCTGGGAGGGGAGCGGCAGATGGAGCTAACATGAGGAAGACACTGAGAGCTGCGGGGGTGGAAATGATTTGGCTAGGGTTTCTGCTGGAAGGAGCGTGTGGTGCTGGTTATATACAGGCACAGAACCATTGCTGGCCGTTCCTCTTCCAAATCAACGGCCAGAAAGACTACGGGCCAGGCTTTTGATATTGGGCTGCACAGTGATGTTGTCCGTCCCGTTACTGTATATATTTTTTTTCTTTCTAGTGAAGTTTATTATTTTCCTGTACATTCTATATTAACCTTATGCACCCAATATAATTCTAAAATCATGCTCTATCAATTTATTATGTTCTTACAACTAGTATTTTGTCCATCTTTTCATGTGACTATGTTTTATCTATTTGAATTTTAAATTTCCAAAGATGGCAACTCCAAACATCATTTTGAAACATTATATGATTTCAGCTGAAAAAGTCATGAACATAAAACTTGTAGAACTCATTAAGATCTACAACTTTTATTTTGGTCATTTCTTCATCCGACAAAATGGTTCTAACATTGTTCACAAAATGTATATATCTTTCTTATAGTTTCATAAACTATAAGAGGACTATGTAAAATTTATGAATAATGTTATTACCACTATGTCCGATGAACAAATGACCAAAATAAAAGTTGTAAATCTTGAAAAGTTATGAAACTTTGTAGTTGGCAACTTTTTCATTTGAAATCATCTTATTAAGGAAAACTGTATTTGAATTTCTCAAAATTGAAATTCAAATTTTGTAAACGACCTCGGATGGAGAAACTACCAAAATGAAAGTTGTAGATCTCGAAAATGTATAAAACTTTGTAGTTAATAACTTTTTTATTTGAATTCATTTATGTCCTCAAACAATCAATTTAAACTCGGTTTTCAGAGTTGGTTTGCTATTTTCTATGGTTTAAATGAATTTTTATGTGACGGTGCGAATTAGTTAGATGTTGAACTGAGGCTATCTTCGAAATGATCCAAAGTCAGTACCAATTTTTTATACTTGGTCTAGTATGGCCTAATGAACAAGTTTGTTTGAACCTGCATATCACGTGAGTTTTTTTTTTAATTCTAATGATAAATATAAAACATTGCTGTGTCGCACGGAAACCAGATCTTCAGGCGCCAGAGCAACAATAGCAAGGACCCGAAGGCAATACCTTTTCTATTTAGAGTGAAATGTCATTTATTTTTTTTAAAAAAAAGAGGCTCGGCATTTTTGTACATTAAAATTGTTTTTCAAACTTCGCCACCAACACATCGCTAGCCTAGCCGTGAGATTGTTTTGCTGTTTTCCTGAGCATCGCAGGTTCGAGTCCTAGTTTCACGCAGCGGCTTTTGCTTTCCTCCCCCCCTATTATTATTTATGAAATCCTGGGCGCTGTGCTGTGGCTGGCGCGCACGACGGGGCGACGGGCCGGCCGGTGCGCCTGGCACCCAGCAGCGCCGCGCCTCTCACCTGGGCTGCCCGTTACGCACACACAGGCCCAGCTGGCCCTCTATTCTCTATCTCACTCAAGAGCACAATCCATTCGTTCCTTTTAGTCCACAACAGCAATAAGAAGAACTGCTCCAATAATAAAAAGGTCATGGCCCAACTGGGCAGCCAAACTCCACCACGTCATGCATGAGCCCCTAAGCCACATCCCTTCATGATGTGATTTTAATTTCAGAATTTATTTAACAGCTACCTTATAAAATTAATATCTCCCACATATAAACTCTGATTCCATCGATTTAATCCTGGCCTTCCCGATCCCGATCCTATTTCCAGTGATAAAATGTAGAAATGGAAATGACAAGGGGCTTTCCACCCGTTTTCGTCTGTTTTCAACCTTATTTACAACTACATGTTTTGTTTATGTTTTTCCCTCCGGTGATTAGGCATATATGGCAACGTATCATGTGAAAACCACACTCTTCGTGAAAACCCGTGCAAACCATGGTAAAAAAAGTCGTCTAAATTTGTTATTTTTACATCTCACAAACGAAGTCGAGTTTGGACAAGATATTTTACAAGATTGTGTATCATCATATCATCTACATATGTGATTTTTTTGTTGAATTTAGACGACTTTTTTGCCGTGGTTTGCACGGGTTTTCACGAAAGGTGTGGTTTTCACATGATAGGTTGCCTATATAAATAAAGCAGCATATTTAACAGTGTGGGCCATGAAATTTATATACCACGTGGTTGTGGAAAATGCCAACATGGACAACAATATTTAAGAATATAAATAAATTACTTTCTAATGCACAAAGTCTATAATACATTGATGGCATTTGTAAATTAGAATTTATGACACAGAAAATGCCCCTGTGACGTAGCAAATATCGTCATTGGATGGAATTGGACTAGTTGTATGACGTTTTTTGTGACATACCACTTTTTATTGTCACTAAGTCGAAATGTCTAAAACATAACGTCATAAAATGGAAGATATAATGACATTATGACTTGTTGTCATACTAAATACGTCAAAAAGCCACACATTTCTTGTAGTGACTGCTGGACAAGCAAAGAACATGGGTGACACCTTCCTCAGAGTTGCCCTCTTAAGAGGTGCAATTATCAAGGTCTCTACCTTTGGGATCAAATGATGCACCTAAGGAGTGAACATGCCGAGAAGTCCTATACGGAGGACGTAAATCACCGAACCCTCGCCAGGGAGGTAAACTTGGTAGTTATCCATATTTCCCTTTTTTGGCATTGCATTAATTACTTCCTCATTTAGCATATCTACTTTCCCACATTATCATAATCAATTTAGGTTGCATTTTCACTTTGCTAGATCTGCATTAGAAAAGAAAATAAATATGTCTTGTATTGCATCTTAAAACTACTGAGCCCCATATGAATAAATTTAAGGCATAAAACCCATAAGTCTATTTGCTGTGGTGGCATAAAAATAAAATAAAAATGCATTCATCATTCTCTATAATTCCTTGCATATATATAAATATGAAAGTATAAAATATTGCTATAGATATCCTGCTAGAAAGGTACACATGTTAAGAGGTTCTAGATGCTCAAGACTTAGAGATTTATCGCTAACACTTAATCAAGTTCCACAAGCTTTGTTGTTTATTTGAAGCATCATAGAATTTGAAGGATCGAAGAAAGCTAACATACAGAAGGATGATCTATCTCCCGTCAGAATGTTGTCTCAGTAGTCATCATCATAAGCACTTTGATAAGGGGAGTACACCTTCACGGTCTATCAACTATGTCAAGCAAGACTACGTCAACATCTAGCTTGGGGGAAAGCATCCCCCGTGTATCCAGCTAAGTATTTTTATTACTTATCTATTTACTTATATATTTCTGCTTTGATATATGAAACAAATAAAAAGATGCATAACCTTTAGAAAACAAATTAATGTTTTCCTTTCTATATATTTATGTTTTCTGTATGATCTTTAAGTTTGCTAAATAAATATAGGAGAGTGTGCAAAGTTTTACCTTGCTATAGTGAACCCCTAGAATATTCTCTTGTATGGAAATGATGAATAGTTGTTCTGCCGTAATTCCTTTCAAGTACCTAGTTTTCAACCTCGAACTCTCCCGAGTTTTGGATACAACTATTTTGATCTAAGATTTGCTCTAAACCTGAAACTTGTGGGTAGCGAATGCTTAATCTACATCTAGGTAGTTGGCGGATATGATATGGGAAGGTTTGAGCTGTTGTTTATCTTGTTCCTAGAGATACTAGAGTTCTGGAGATTTTATCTTTTGAATAAAAAAAATGTTGCATGATAAGTTCTTGTATGACGAGAGCTTGAATTCCTACCACAGCCATATATACATGCTTGTAGACTAGAAAAAAACTTCAACTTATATTTACTGCTTGTGAGCATTGAGTATGGTCAAGCTGTGTTGACCCTTAGGGATTGGTCAAGCGGTTAAAATCAAGATCATGTACACTCCACCCATATATGCTGCTTCTACCCTGGAAGTATGCATCAACATACTTCTATTTAGACACATCCCAAAATTGTTCTACTCCTACACTGGGAGTGAGCATCAAAAATATTCCTTCATCCATTGCTAGTCCCTTTTGTTATGCAATAAAGCTCCAAATATCCTTTTGTTACTACCTCCGTTAATATTTCCAAAAGAGGCATGGGTGCTTAAAAAAAGAGAAAAGAAGAAAAAATAGGAAAAGAAAAATAAAAGAAAGAGGACAAATGTCCCAACATAGAGAGGTCTTGAGCAGCCCAAGTTCTCCCTAAATTCTTCAAAGTTCAAGAGAGGTATAAATCTCTTCAAGGAGTAAAAGTAGAATTAGGTGCTCACCATTATCATTTTCTTACCTCTTCATTTCTACTCACCATCATCACCCTTGCCACTATCACCATATATCCATTCAACCCATAGGACCACACACATGCACATCTTGATTTGACTATATGGCTGGACTCATTCCTCTGGATCCTCTTAAGCTAGGAGCAATATCCCTATATTATACTCCAGCAGGATCTCTTGTACCATAAAGGAATCTGGATTGCCAATGAAGTTTGTCGGCAGGTCAACACTGATCATACATTACCCTGTATAAGATACACAAGTAGACAAAATAAGGGTAAGCCTGTTTGAGCAGAGGTCAATGGTTATCTCAAGCACATCAATTAGTATAAGTTTAACAATACTTCCTGTGCTAGCTACCTTCCCCGGCAACAACGCCAGAAATGCTTGTTGGTATTTATTAACTTTGTCACTTGTTTTAGTAGCCACCTATTAATTACCTATATCTCCTAGCATTACTAGTACTAGGTTGTCATCCCTAGTGATGGTTCTAGAGATACTTGTTGGTACTACCTAGCATTACTACTAAGTAGATATCATATTATGAGCAGAAGCTTTCTTAAATTCACCCACTAAATCCTTTACAGAGTTATTTTAAGAAAAAACTATCAATATCTTTTCACTTTTAAACAGTTTTTCTATATCTTGTATGTATTTTGGAAAGCCATCCTCGCTTTTATCTTTGATTGGTGAGAACTAGAAATAAATGATTGTAATATTTGAAGATCTAATTAGAAAAGTTGTTGGAGGATTTCTTTCACCAAAACCACTATTTCTATTGTTATCAATAGAAAAATGTTCTTAGAGATAGAGATAGAGATGAGCTGGTAGCTAACCAACCAAATACAAGCTCAATTTCCCCACTAAAAAGCACCAACATTTTTATTCTCCCTAGAGCAAACTATTTTCTTTTTACTATTGAACATTTTTTCATTCCAAATTTTAAGACGTTTTAATTTTTTCAGATACATAGCTTTTGCTACGCATTTAGATAAATAATATGTCTACATATATAGTAAAAAATAATGTATCTAAAAAACCTAAATGTCTTATAATATGAAATGAGAGAGTATACTTGTGCAAGCAGTCCAACATCTCCTAGGTAAAGGTGTCTAAAGACTACCTAGGAACTCACTCTAGGTAACATTGGCTCGGGATTCTTGTATGTGAGGTAGTTGGCTATCCGTTCTTGTCTTAGGCACCACCTCAGCTTGGACGGAGGCGGAGGAATCCGTCCGAGAGAGCTTCCTTTTCCGTTCATCGTGCTGGGTGTATATTTAGCAGGGCTTGGGCTTTTCCAAAAAGAGAGAAGCTAGGAAAAGTCATGTTTTGGTGGTTTCGGGTTCACTTATTTTTGACTTGTTTTTGGCTTCAAAAGATGTTTTGTGTGTGGTTGTTTGATAAGGTTTTTAATTAAACCTATGGAGAAGCCACAACAAAAAATCATGTCAAAAACAAATCTGAATAATGCTTGCTGCTATTATAAATTCTATAGTACAAATCTGAATGACAGTTACACAAGCTTGTTTTGTAATAAATCGTCAATTCCTTGACCTAAAAAAGCTGTCCACCAATGAATGGCTTCCCTATTTAATTTAGGAAGACAGATTGTGTTTTATTAACATGTACTCAGAGACTGACTGTGCATTCAAGGTAAAGATATATGGTACTTCAAAGTGAGATATATGACTTTGTCATCTGCTAGTGAAATTGTAAATACCTACAGAAGCTACCTTGAGTAGCAAATATCCTTTTACAAGAAAGTACTTGCATATTGCCACTCCATAAGTCTAATAATCATACTGCAAAATTAACCCCGTTCATTAGTATTTTTGTTGTGTATTTGGTCCTAAATTTGAGCTATTGGCTAAACATATGTATGATAATATAATTAAAAGTAACAACTAACAAGCACTACTACATAAACCATTTTCAGAGATGTCTCCCTTTTAGTCTAGAGGCTCTTATAAAAATTTGTCTCTAAAAATGGTTTTCTAAGTAGGGTCGCCTCTAGAAATCGAAATTTACAGGCGTCTAAAAAATCCAACCGCCTTTAGACGAGGCGGCTGCAAATCCCAACCATCTCTAAAAAGGTCATTTCTAACGGCGCCTGAAAATTCTACCTGCCTCTATAATGATTTGAGAGGCGGATGATAATTTGGCCTATCTCTAAAAATAGGTTTAGCGTAGTATTCAAATCGATTCAAATGAAAACAAACTTTATATAAAATCTTGTAGATCTCAAAGAGATCTACAGCTTTATAGCTGAGTACTTTTTCATTTGAAATCATTTAGGGTCCAAAAGTTTTATTTTAAGTTTTTAGATTTTGAAATTCATTTTTTTGAATTTTGAAATGACCTCGAATGGAGAAATAATCTAAATCAAAGGTGTAGATCTAAAACTTTTCAGTTCAAAATTTTTTATGTGGTTTCATTTACGGTCTCAAATATCTCTACTAGATTAAGATTTTTCAAAGATGGGCATAAAGTATAAAGTATTAATAGTAATAGAGGTGGCCTGGGCACCCACCTCTGTGAAAGAGAACCTGTGTTAATGGAATTTTACAGAGGTGGATGCAATTGCACACCTCTTAAAAACAAAAACAAAAACAAAAACAAAAACAAAAACAAAAAAGTAAAAAATCTTGCTAACCCGTTGAGCTCATTAGTAGGCCACTAAACTGCCATCGCCACCATGTCATCCACTCTGCAATAGCCACTGCTCAAGCCGCCACACGAAGGTCGTCCATGTTGTCCTCACTCTCAAAGCCCCTCTGTGTCACTAGCAGATCAGTAGCAAAGAACCCCCTGCCGCCTAGCGTGACCACAAAGCCGACAAAAGTACCTAGTCCAGCTCCTGTTGTCGGGGTTGTTGCCCAAGTTGGACGATTGGCACATGATCAACATGGAGCTGAGCATGAGGACCATGACAGATCTGTTCTCGCTCATGCCACCTCTCTAGCCACCCAACCGCAGATCTAGTATAGGGAGATAGGGTGAGGGTGAGCTGGAGAAGAGAGGAGGGAGGGAAGAGAGGGGGTGCTCACCTGGTCAGATCTACATTGTCGTCATCGCTAGACCGCGCTGCCCTTTGTCAGGTCCGCATATCGCGTCTCGTGACCCACCGTGCCTAACGTTGTCCTCTTGGGCACGCCTAGCTCCTGCCTTAGTCACACCTAGCCCATATAGATCCGCAAGGGGAACGGCTTCCATGCCCTCTAGGGATGTGCTAGAGGGGAATCAAGAGGGAAGGGGACGGTGGTGGAGGGGAAGCGAGAAGAGAGGGGGTAGTGGCAACAAAGTTGAGATGTCAGTGTCTGCAGCGGCTGCTCATGGGGTAGGGAGTCAACTAGAGAACGGGGGTGAAGGAGGGATGGAGGCAGGTGAGAGAGAAGTTAAAAGGTTAGGGCTTCTATCTCTTTTATATAGTCTGAGGCGCGTTATGAGCTGAGACAGGCCAGTTAGTGGGCTGCCATGCTGCGCGGACCTCTTAAAAGGTCTAAGTCTTAAGACGTCCGCCTTTATTAATATATTTTCATAGACAATACTATATTGTGTGTCTCGATAATTAGGCCTACCACCTCTAAAAAATTGCTTGTAATTTTGGAGTTAGGGACATTTTCTGACCGCCTATGTAAATCATATGGGTCGTCTCCTAAAATTATTCGTGTAATAGTGTATTTATTGCAATATTTGCTAAAGTGGATACAAAAGGATTGTATCAGCCACTTGGTCATGAATGACGTTAAGGTGAAGTTGTAAGGAAGGAACATGTGAGGGTCGAGGTTTTGAGTTTGATCTGTTGCACACACGAAACATCACTAGACTTGTGAATTGTGGCCACTAAGGTTGTCTAATAAGTTTCTCACAGGGTTATGTTTTTTTTTTGCTATTTTTATTGTCCCGGTTTGCAAATTATGTAAAACAATTTCTAAAGGCTGCTAGATTTTAGGCCGCCTCTAGAAATCAATCTCATAGGGTAGTTGGGTTTAGCCTTGCCTCTAAAAATTAATTTATATGGATGGTTAGATAGGCATGATAGAGGCGGGTGGAAGAGCCGCCTCTAAAAATCCATTCTAATCACCTCTAGAAAAAGCTTTTCTATTGTTGCGAAGTCTCCTTACCATTTTACAAACAATAAACATGGAGTACTTCATCATAAACCAAGAAGTTCCAAACATATAAAATAACATATAAGTACATATCATCAATTTACTCGGGACATGACACATGACAGTACATACATATTATTTCAATAAAAACAAAACCGAGCTGACGGTGTATATATGAATCGACATGTATCTTACTAGCTACTAGCAGCTAGCACTCGGGATTGTGGTAAATACGATTACAATGCCGACCAGTGTAGGATTCACCCTGTGCGGCACAGCTGCCTCTTGGTGGGCACGCAGGCCTACCTGCGATGACCGGGTAGTTGATGTAGCCGCCGGCGCCCGCTGCCGGTGTTGCGACGACGATAGCCGCAACAAGGACGGCAAAGAGAAGAATCGCCGGCACCGACGACGGCTTCGCCTCCATAGGCTTCCACATCACTTTGTGGTGATTTCTTCCAGGAGGCGCGGGCGCGCGGTTCCGCTGCTTAGCTGAAGGTTGGAATGAGAGGACGCATGCTTAAATATGCACCGTGCGCCGTAGTGTTTCGGGCAATGCCAGCCGTTTCCCTTTTGTTCTATAGCAGCCCGTGACTCCCCCGTATTGTCTGCTGTATATGTCTGTGCCCCTACCTGTTGGACACTGTATCTTCCGCGCCTCCCATGGCAGCTTTAACGTACCTACCTGGAGCGTGTGACCTATGCAACTATGCAAGTCCATGTGAGCAGATGCTCAAGAAATGATTGTATCGTTACGTTATACGGAGTATATATAATTGCAGATCTGCAGTAGCGCAAGACGTTTACCTCTATAAGTTACATGAACTGAGGCCGGCATATTAGATGGTCACGTCTTGAGGTGATTTCTCCACGACTCCACCACTTCCGCAACCTGTTGCATGTACACCAATTGGAAATCTTATGTATGTTGTTGCACATAACAAATAAATCAACCATCTAGCTAGCTGCATGTCTGCAACCAGTAAGAACTAGCTGCAACCAGTAAGACCTACCCAAGGCCGCAAGCACACCGCCAGCAGCGAGCGCGTTTGCGAGCACCGCCAGCAGCGAGGAGCCTCCGTGAGCTCCATCGGCAGCTCGTCAGTGGGGAAATCAGCTGCCAAATTGATGTTCGAACACTATGACGCATCAATCTTTTGTTACAAAAAAAGTATTATTATTCTGAGGACTGTTATGTTGTCCACAAAATTTTAGTGGAAAGGAACAACTATATATACAGATAGATAATCCAAATGCTCCGATGCTCGTACACATATATAGATAAATAATGCGAACACTATGATGCTCGTACTCATACGGCATCTGTCAGTTCTCACGTTTGCAAAACACTGCGAACAGCTTCCGCTATCTTGCTCCGTAAAATTGGCTTTGTCAGGTGCAGATCCATCCCAGCATCGATAGCCTTCTGCAGGCCCTCCGTGTCATGCGCGGTCAATGCGATGATCGGAGTGTGAATCCCGTGGCGTTGTTCTTCCTCGCGGATGAGTTTCGTCGCTTCATAGCCATCTATATTGGGCATCTCAAATCAGAGAAGAAATACTACAAGTGTCAGGCAACCATCAGACGGATCGAGCATTGTGTGTGTGCACATGCAGAGTTAACAAGTTCAAACCTGGCAATCCATGAAGATGACATGGTAGGGCAAGGGCACTATATCCTCTTCTGAAACATTAGCTTGCTCAAGAGCTTCTTTGAGAAAGTTCACAGCCACGGCTCCATCTTGAGCTACTGTGACAGTTGCTCCAAGCTGATTCAGGATTTTCCTTTGGATTGTTTGCAGCACCACAGTGTCTTCAGCCAGCAAGATTTGCATCCCGGCTAGCGGCTTATCATCATCTTCAGGCTTCTGTTCCTGAGCCAAGCATGAAGCTTCAGTTGATGCAGCAGCTTCGTCCTGCACACAAGAAACAACAACATCTGGCAAATCTTGCTGGTGGCTGTTCCCAGCAATCTCAGGACCAGCTTGAGAAGACTGCGCTTGTGCATCTGGAACTTGGAGGTCTCTCAGGGTCGTAAGGAGAGTGAACAGGCGAGACCCATGCACCGGCTTTCGCAGAACGAGATCGCAACCTAGCTCCTTGAGCCTCCTCAGATCATTGGAAGGGGTCTTGATATCCTCCAGCAGAACAACTTTGCATGGGGCCTGATGCTTGATCCTGGCAAGTTTGGCCATCTCCTGGCAAATTCTTCAGGTCCACCACCGGACACGTCGATGACAACAAGGACACCAGAAGGAATCCCCCCTAAGGCTGGCTCTCCTGGGACTAGTGCTGTTCCTCAACTGGCTCACCATCTCCTTGGAGTTGAAACACCAGTCGGCTCCGCTGCAGTCGGCAGCAGCAGTAGCCATGCTATTGCTCTGTACCTTCTCCAAGGTGGAACCGATGAACTCGGCTTGCGGGACCAGCCAGACTTTGACTCTAATGCTCTCCATCCATGTCTGCAGGATCCTCCTGGTTTCGTACCCATGAAAATAGAGAACGCAGTGCACACCCTTGAAGTTTCTGGCTTCTTGAAACGCCGAGGCTATGAAATTGGAGCGGTTCAGTGTGCCTGATGGAACTGACGGGCCTTCGTCGGTGAACTTGAGGGCGTTGCCGAGCAGGTTGTCCAGGATCTGCTTGAGGCGCTTGCTGTCACCGAGGACGGCCGCACATCTCAGGACCGAAGTCGCAGGGGTCCCAGACCACCTCAACCCCTCGCCGGACGCCGGTCACGTTGGCCATGTCCACCGACTCCTGGAGGACATCTGCCATGCTGAACTCAGCTTCCTCCAGCTGCATCTTCCCCCGACTTGCTTGTGTCTAGAATCGAGTTCAGTATATCTGCAGAAAACAAATCGATCACATCCATGAACATAACCTACTAGGTTCGAATTAATATTGTTCTACAAATAATATATCTCCTGAAACAAAATTGCTACGACGATCATAGTAATAACATTTACTTACATTTTAATAAGTTAATATATGTTTGACAGATACAAACTCCGTCCTGTAGCTGGCACCTTTCCTAGTAGAACGTTTTAATTGCTAACCTATATTAGCAGCATTAATCATTTCTATTGTAGCTAAGAAAATACAGTAGATCACAAACCCTACATTTTTGCTTGTATTAACTGGTGGATTAGTAGACCATATATAACATTGAAAACATCATATTAGTCGCAACAATATTGCTACTTTCCTAGCTAGACGACGATGAACAAAGCTTGATGGAAATTATTAACTCCATAAGAGTCCAGGGTCCAGACTAACCGAACAGCTTGTTGGTGCAGACGCCCATCTGATCGAGGTTCTCCATGATGCCGGGGAGCGACTGCGACTCCGAACGGGACATGTCTGTTGGCCAAGATCAATCAATCACACACAGTTTTACACGGTGGCTATGCCTAAATCAAGATCGCGCAAGCAACCAAGCAAGAACACACATGAACGCACTCTGAACTGGCAACTGTCAACAGGGATGACAGTGCCCCTTTTCACTCAATATAGGTTCGAGTACAACACGAGTTACAACTCCACAGAGGCGCTAACCCGCTCCTCTTACCACCAGCTATTTATACCACAAGCTGATAATGACGTTAACACACTTACAAATTTTAAACACGGGATACAAACTCACCCCAAACACACGCTCCTACTGAAACTGACTCCGTGGGCGCGATCACCACCTTGCCATGTCAACCGTTCCCGCTCCAGGCTGAATTCAAATTCAAACACCTTGCTGCCATCACAGTTGCCTCCACGTTGCTCCACATCGTCCATCAGCAGGCTTACACCAACAATCTCCCCCTTAAGTCTGCTGATCCTCAATTTCTCTAACACCAAGCAAGTGTCTCATCACAGATAGCTTGATTGCAGACATAGGCTTTGTCAGTGCATCTACTTTCTGATCAAGAGTGTTCACCTTCTTCACATTGATTTGACCACGCTCTACATATTCTCTGATGAAGTGAAACTTAACATCTATGTGTTTGCTTCGGCCATGAAACACAGGATTCTTCATCAATGCAATGGCTGAGTTGTTATCCACAAACAAAATCACTGCCTTTGGTTCTGTTACTGTGATTTCTCCCAACAGATTTCTAAGCCACAAGGCTTGCTTGGCAGCTGCAGTTGCTGCCATGAATTCAGCTTCACAGGATGACAGTGCTACTGTCTTCTCCTTGTGGGAATTCCAGGTGATCAAAGCATCATTTAGATAGAAAGCCATGCCACCTGTACTTCTCCTTCCCACAACATCTCCTCCACTGTCACTGTCAGTGTAACCCACCAACTCCTCCTGCTTCATCTCCTGAGTGTACACCAAACCAAAATTCAGTGTCCCCTTCAAGTACCTCAGAATTTGTTTCACTGCATTGAAATGCTTGACAGTAGGTTTTTCCATAAACCTACTTGCCACACCAACAGAGAAAGATAGGTCAGGCCTAGAGTGCAACAGATATCTCAGGCATCCAATGATTCTCCTGTATCTAGTTGCATCTGTCCTCTCCCCCTGCTTATCTGCATCTAGCTTTGCACCAGGATCCATAGGAAACTTTGCTACATTACAATCAGTCATTCCAAACTGATCAAGCACCTTCTTGGCATAACCTGACTGTTTTATGGTGATGTAGTCTTTTCTCTGCTCAACCTCTATCCCAAGATAGAATGATAGCATTCCCAAGTCACTCATCTCAAACTCAGAGGTCATCTGCTGTTTAAAACTCCAATCTCTCTTGGATCACCACCAGTTACAATAAGGTCATCTACATACACACCAAGAATTACTTTGGACAGTCCCTTGCCTCTAGTATACACTGCTGGCTCTGTCACACATTTCTGGAACCCAAGCTTCTTCAAGCTGCTATCTAACTTTACATTCCAAGCTCTAGGAGCTTGTTTCAAGCCATATAAAGCTTTTCTCAGCTTAAACACCATCTGCTCTTGCCCCTCCTTCACAAAACCTTCAGGTTGTGTTACATACACATCTTCTATGAGCTCACCATTCAAAAATGCAGTTTTCACATCAAGGTGATGTATTTCCCACCCTCTGTTTGCTGCCATAGCCAATATCAGCCTTACTGTTTCTAGCCTTGCAACAGGTGCAAAGACTTCTTCATAGTCTATTCCCTTTTTCTGAACATAGCCCTTAGCAACAAGTCTGGCTTTGTACTTCACCACCTCTCCTTCTGCATTTTTTTTCAATTTAAACACCCATTTCAACCCTATAGATTTGTGACCAGCTGGTAATTTCATCAACTCCCATGTTTTGTTCTTATTGATGGACTGGATTTCACTCTCCATGGCCTTTATCCAGTTCCCATCACCAGCTGCCTCCTGGTAGCAAGTTGGTTCCTCCATGACTGCCATCAGTGCTTCTACTTCACTGTCATAGTTCAATTCTACTTCCACTGAATCCTGATACACTTCATTCAAGTTTCTGAACCTCACAGGTCCATCATCAATATCCACAGTCCCATCAACATCCATCTCAGTAGGTACATCTCCTGTCCCTGTATTTTCTGATGTTGTTGCTCCTGTTGCCTGACTGTGAACAGAACCTGAATGTGAGTTCTCTGAACTTTCTGTTGCACCATCAAAGTTGTTACCACTAGGTACATCAAACTGATAATTTTCATCAGCTCCCCTTGAATGATGATCACTGTGATTATCTCCATCAACAACATGACCACCACCAAACTGTTCCCTAGTCCATGGTTGAAACATGTTATCATCATTTTCTTCAACAATAAATTCTGAGTTTTCACCAAACTCTGAATTCCAATTCCAAGCTATTGCTTCTTCAAAGATGACATCCCTGCTGACTACTATTTTCTTGGTTTGAGGATTATACAGTCTATGTGCTTTACTGCCCTCCTCCACACCAAAATAAACCATGCCAACACTCCTGTCATCCAATTTCTTCAGTTGAGGCACTGCTGGCCTCACATTAGCTCTACACCCAAACACTCTCATATGCCCAAGCTGTGGTTTCCTCCCACACCATCCCTCAAATGGTGTTCTATACCCCATGACCTTTGTTGGCAACCTGTTAAGTAAATGCACAGAGTGCCTTACAGCTTCTCCCCAAAAACATCCTGGTACACTCATGCCCTTCAGTATAGACCTAGCCATCTCCATGACAGTCCTGTTTCTTCTCTCAACCACACCATTCTGCTGTGGTGAGTAGGGTGCTGTGAATTGCCTTTTGATTCCAGCAGCTTCACAAACATCCCTAAAAGCTGTTGCTAGAAACTCACCACCTCTATCAGATTTCACCATTTTAATTTTGTAACCCAAAGAGTTTTCTGCTTCTGCCTTAAACTTGACAAATGCAGAACAGGCTTGATCCTTAGATTTTAGAATTGAGACTGACATCCATCTGGTACAATCATCTACTAGCAGCATGAAATACTTATTTCCACCAACAGTTTCAGGAGTAATAGGACCACACAAATCAACATGAATCAGTTCTAATGGTTCATCTGATCTCCAACTTGAGCATCTTGGAAATGATGTTCTAGTCTGTTTTGCAGCTAAACATGAATGGCAAACTTGATCTGGATGCTTGATCAAAGGTAAACCCCCTGCCATCTCTTTTTCAACCAACATCTTAATGGACTCAAAATTTACATGGCCCAATCTACCATGCCAAAGCCAAGATTGATCATCTACTTTGGCTAGAAATGACACTGGTTCCACAGCCTTTAGTTCAATTTTGTACAGTCTATTCCCAGACCTATGCCAAGATTGATCATCTACTTTGGCTAGAAATGACACTGGTTCCACAGCCTTTAGTTCAATTTTGTACAGTCTATTCCCAGACCTATGCACTCTCATTATGGTTCTCATGGTACTCTTCTCTGTTACTGCTATCAAATTCTCATCCATCTCTATTCTATAGCCAATTTCAGTTAACTGACCCAAACTAATGAGATTACTTTTGAGCTTAGGAATGAAGTAAACATCACTAAGTAACCATTGATCACCAGCATTGCCTTGAAATAAAATGGAACCTCTACCATGTATCTCAACTTCTGAGCCATCACCAAAACGTACCTTGCCACCGATGGTGGTGTCAATGTTTCTGAATTTTTGACGATCTCCTGTCATATAGTTGCTAGCACCATTATCAAGGTACCAAAGATCACCACATGACTTGTCAGCACCTGCAAACAACAACTCTGAATCGAGATGAATCTCATTCAGACACAGTTCCTCCTGCATACACTGTTCACCGTCATTCAGACAACACACCTCCTGAGCCTGACTGTTTTCCGACAACAGATATTTGAGTTGTCCCGGTTCCTCCGTTTCAGCGAGCAAAACTGTAGGCTCATACTCCACCTTCTTGACATGATGTGCCTCATCTTCTTTCTTCTTCTCGCCACCTCCTGGACACTTGTTGGCATAGTGTCCATAGGTGTGGCACTTAAAGCACTTGATGTGGCTTTTATCACGCTTCCCCGCGCCATCTCTGCCACTATTGCCTTGACTGCCGCGCCCACTGCTTCCACCGCCGCGGCCACGACCCCGACCACGGCCACCACCATGACATCTTCCACCACCAGAACTCTCTCTAGTGGACTTCTTTTGCCGAGCCTCCCACTCAGCTTGTGTCAACAACACCTGACCAGGCTCTGACCGAGAACTTCCTGCTCCCCGCTTAGTCCTCTCCTCAAATGCCTTGAGCCGACCAACAGCTTCGTCGAAGGCGATTTTCTTGAGGTCAAAGAACTGCTCGATCCCAGCAATCACATGGATGTACTTCTCCGGCGTGGTGTCAAACATCTTCTTTACCAACGCTGCATCATCCAGCGAACCACCTAAGTTAGCATATCTCACTGACATACTTGTCAATTTTCCTGCATAACTGTCAATCGATTCATCATCCTTCATCCTCAATCCATCAAACTCACTCTTCAGCGTCTGCAATCTTGCCTCCTTGACACGCTCCTCCCCCACGAATCTCGCCTTGAGCGAGTCCCAGACCTCCTTCCCGGTCTTCTTCGTGGCGACCTGCATCAGCAAGTCATCGGGCAGGCACTGGAGTAGATGTACCCGCGCCTTGGTGTCCTTCGCCTTCCTCGCCGCAACCGCCGCCGCACCTTGATCCGACGATTCCTCCGCCGGCTCAACCACCTCCCACACACCCTGATCTTCCATGATCGCCTGAACCCTTATACTCCAACTAGTGTAGTTGGTAGAGGTCAAGAGCGGGTACTGGATCCGGCCGCCGCCTTCTCCTCCGCCGCCACTCCCGCGATCTCCCATGGTTGATCACTCAACGCGTTTGTATGTGATCGATCAGCTCTGATACCAGATGTTGGCCAAGATCAATCAATCACACACAGTTTTACACGGTGGCTATGCCTAAATCAAGATCGCGCAAGCAACCAAGCAAGAACACACATGAACGCACTCTGAATTGGCAACTGTCAACAGGGATGACAGTGCCCCTTTTCACTCAATATAGGTTCGAGTACAACACGAGTTACAACTCCACAGAGGCGCTAACCCGCTCCTCTTACCACCAGCTATTTATACCACAAGCTGATAATGACGTTAACACACTTACAAATTTTAAACACGGGATACAAACTCACCCCAAACACACGCTCCTACTGAAACTGACTCCGTGGGCGCGATCACCACCTTGCCATGTCAACCGTTCCCGCTCAGGCTGAATTCAAATTCAAACACCTTGCTGCCATCACAGTTGCCTCCACACTGCTCCACATCGTCCATCAGCAGGCTTACACCAACAATGTCCACGAGGCCGGCGATGGCGGACAGCGCGGACCGGATGTTGTGGCTGGAGCTGGCGAAGGCATTGCTCTTGTTCATGCTCTTGCGCTCCGCCTGCCACAACGCTTCCTTCTGCCGGACCAGGTCGGCGTTCAGCGCCATCTCCCGCACCGCCGCCCGCCGCAGCGCCCGCACTGCGAGCACGCAAGACATCGCGGCTACCAGCAGCAGGACGCAGACGCACGCGAAGACGATCACGGGGATGCACATCGTCTGGTGCATGTGGCACCTCTTCGGTTCCTGTGGCTACATTTGTAGCCCACTAAGCCCGCAAAACAAACTTGAACAAATAGTTCTTCAAATCTACACATAAGCTACTTGTTATGTTATCATTAATGACTAAATTAACAATAATAAAAAAAGGCAATATTCAAATCGTACCGCTGCTGCACGAGGTCTGGTACTTCGACCGTCCAAGGCTCCAATTCAAGCGCCGGCGATTCGATTGGTAGTGTCGCCAGCCCACTGCCCGCCGTCGCCGAGGGTTTCGCCGGCCGCCGCCCAAGCGCGAGTGCTATAGCGTGACGGGCGTCGGGTGACTACATATTGGGCTGCTGGCCATAAGACAGCCCAACGACATCAGCCCACCACACATCTTAGGCAAGCCAAGCCCAATGGGCGGACGCAAAGGAATCCGCCGGCGGGAGCTTGCTTTGCTTCCGCCGTCGGAGGAACTCGCCATCGCCCTAGATTCGCCTCCCTCGTTTGACAAATTTCCCCCCTCTGTGGCAACTAGATTGGTGAATCGCGACCATGACCCCCGCTGGATGTTCGGACGTCCGCGCCTAAACTCTGTCTTTCTCCACGCACCTGCATCCCGCGTCCGCCTACGCAGGCCCACGCCACCCAGCTGCACGTGGGGTCCCCGCTCGCGCCCCTTCGCTTCTTATGCGCATGCATGCGGCTAGCAGCTGCAGCAAGTGACTACAGCAGGTGGCTACACCAACATCCAGGAAAGGGGAGGGGGTGGTGGATTACCAGCCGGTGCCAGGAGGAGACATCGAGGTGAATGTGAGGCAGTAGAAAAGTGAAGATAAAGATGCAATACCTAATCTATTTTTGAAACATACGAATGTAAGACTTGCAATATACGTCTGAAGACAGATGAATCACGTGAAACATGCATCTGAAACATTAGCTGCAACATCAGATCTACTTTTGAAACATCTAAATGAAACACTTGCAACATACGTATGAAACAGCTGAAACATTCGAAACATGCATGAAATACTTGAAAAAACACCTGAAAAACACTTCATATATGTGAAAACATATGCAACATCTAGATGAAACACTTGCAAATATACATCTGGAAAATGAGATAAAATATTTGGAACATATACTTGAAACATACGTGTATAGCCACTGCAACACGTGCAACATTCTGATGTACTTTTGCAACATCAAGATGAAACACTTACAACATCCAAATGAAACATCTGAAACACTTGAAACCTACTCTTGCAACATGGGCTTTGCTTAGATGAATGGAGGCACGCCGGCTGTGCATGGACCTCACTATGCAGCAGCGGCACGGGCAACTTGCCGGTGGGCGTGGTGTCACACGAATCTCGTCCCCCTCGCTTGCTTGCTGGAGAATCCGTCGTGGAGGCTCGCCGGCTCAGTGGAGGCGACTGCGGCTCACCAGCTCGATGGAGGCGATCGCGGCAAGCAGGCCGGCCGTGGCGAGGAGGCAGCACGATGGAGGCGGGCGAGGTAGACTGGGCCCTGTGGTGAGGAACACGGCGCGGAGGAGGCAACATGGGAAGGTAGCGCAGTAGAGGCCGCAGGGGATGGGGCGCAACGTGACAGGGGGACCGATGGCGGCTAGGCGGAGTGGGGTGGACGGATGGGTACGGCGACGCAGAGAGTAAACGGCATAGCGAGCATCGGGGCGCACGGACGAAACGAGCGGACAGAGTCGCTAGTCGAGCGGCGCATGTGACAATGAGCGGAGGGAGGCATTTGTCCGTTCGGACGTCTTAATTGTATGATTATCGTTGTATCTATCGTAGTCGCGGATATACACGTACCAGTTTAAGACAAAAGAACTCGGGCGATTCCGACTCATTTCGTAGCTATGGCACTTTGTTTTAAAACAGGCCCATCAAAAACTAGGACGGAAATCACAGTCGTTTCCGATCGAGACCGCCCTCAAATATCCGTCAAGTTCCACCTCGTTCACAGGATTTCCAATCCAAACGAAAAATGTAGAAACCGGCACGTATGGAATCAGCAACGTCTTAGACTCTTAGGTTGACTGAAAACTTGATCGAATGAAAAAAAAGGCTTTTAAAATTGGAAAAAATCCATATTACTCCCTCTAAGTTTGACCTATATCCAAATAACCCTAAAATTACATTTGGTTTAATTTACTCCCTCCAACTATTTAAGTTGGTCCAACTAATACCTTAAAGAGATTTTTCTTTTTTGTTTCTCTATGTAAAAATTATATTTTAGTTTCAAATGTTGTGAGGTGATAGAGAACATTGTATTTTATGTTAGAAAAATGCACTATAAATTTTTCATCATTACGTTTTATACGATATTGTATCTCTAGTGTTAATTTATTATTAAATTTCCTAAGCTATTAAAATTGTAGCAAAAAGTTAAGATATATTTTTCTAACATAACTTATGATGTTCTCTTTCATATCACAAAAGTTGATATTAAGACTCAACTAATACATAGAAAAATAAAAATAATAAATCATGTTAAGGGGTAAACTAGACCAACTGAAATAGTTATAAGGAGTAAATTGAACCAAATATAAGTTTATGGGGTAATTTAGACATATGCCAAACTTGAGGGGAGTAATTTGGACTTTTTCCTTTAAAATTTTTGTACCACCATCTCGGTTGTCATATATTCAAGTAGCCCCCTCCCAAAATCTCCTATAAATCGATTTCCTATATCGTAGAGAGAATTTTTTATTAACTTTGCCAAAACTGGCTTGTGTGGCTTGCTCCCTGTCGTCTTCCCTTTAATCCTTGTGCCGCGCGCTCTTCGTCTTTCCTAGAGCTACACCGCCACCGGTGCCTTTCTCTTCTTCTTCCGCCCTTCCTGCTCATCTCCGGCAATGACAGCGCTGAGCCAAAGCCAAAGCCAAAGCCAAAGCCCACCTTGGCTGAGCTGTCCGCATGTCCACCCTTGGAACGCTGCAGCATCACCACGTCGATGTCACGTCAGAGCTGCTGCGCCACGACATCCTCCTCGCGCCGAGCCACTGCCCCGCGCTGCGAAGACGGGCACATCGTGGCGCCCACCAGGCCATGACGGCACTCGCTGTCCTCGAACTCGTCGTTGCGCCATCCATGAGTCACCGCCGTTATCGCCGAGCTCCATCGCGAACACAATGACGGCCGACATGCATCTTCGCATTCGCCACTGGCGGGATCAGGTTCAGGGACCTTAGCCCAAGGACTCATGTGTTGACGATTAAAATGTCACACATTTACATACCCAAAATACCATCGACAGGCCTCGGAAAAAAGGAAGATGAACATATTTTATTAAATAACAAGTTTCATATATATATATATATATATATATATATATATATATATATATATATATATATATATATATATATATATATATATATATATATGGAGTATTTCTCTACAGCATATGATATGATGGAGGAAATGGAGCGAAGTGGGCCCATAGTAGGGGGTCGCCCAACCACCCTAGTGGGTCTCATTATCACCTCAATCCTGCGAAGAGCTGAGAAACACTCTTTCAAGCAATATCAACCATTGAATCAAGTTTGTGTTTTCTCTGGATGGCTCAAGATTAAAGCATTGAATCAAGTTTGAATCAACGCCCTAATCGGGGGCGTCCATCCTTTCAAGGTTGGTGGACCCCGTTGCACTGCACAGTATAAAGAGGAGGTGGGGTCTGGGGCACGAGTCACGAGGTTCACCAGCTGCCGCCACTCCTCACTGTCCTAACCCTAAGCCGATCTCGAGGGTGCGCAGCCAATGGCGGGAAGTTCCGCCACCAAGTCCACCGCCGCCTCTGCTCCACGCCGCGACGTCCACTGCACCACTGGCGTCGCCACTGCCTCCTCACCACTGCCACATCCTCGTCGGTGCTACTGCGACTCCTACACCGTCTCGAGGGAGTGGACTCGGACAGGATCTACTCAAGGTAATGATGGGCAATTTCCTATCCCTAAAGAAATGTACCCTCTAGATCTACTCACTGTGATCCGTATAATCTAACAATGGTATAAGAGCCTACCTAGTGAGTGGATCTAGGTCGGGAAAGAAGAAAATGATTCGATTCGATTCGGATCTATCAAACCCTAGTAGGGGAAAGCAAAGAAAAATGAGAACCGAATCCATTTCAGAAAGATCCCCAAATCCTAACCCTAAAGAAACCAAAGGAAAAGAACGAAGGGGACAGGGGCCTACCTTGGGCTTACCTGTTGCCGTCAAAACCGCCGGCGTCGGTCGATGCCGCGTGGGAAGCCACCGCTCGCCGGAGCATTACCGGCGTGCGGGAAGAAGCATCGAGCCGCCCTCGACGTAGAGTTGACCGGGGCTCGAGGCTTGGAATAGTGCACTGTCACTAGTCCGCTCGACGGCGGTGCGTCCACCTTTCGGTGGGCGCGTGCGCCGACGAGGGGTCCGGTGGCGGCGCCGTTACCCACTCCTGTCTCCTCGGGTGGCCGACGAAACTCCTTGGCCGCTCGGATTCGACTGCTAAGTGGAGGAAGGAAAGAACAGGGAAGAAGAAAGGAAAGAGGAGAGGGATCCGGCCGGAACTTGCTCCGGTGGAGAAGACCCTCGTTGCCGCTGGCGGTCACTGCTGCCACAGGCCACTGCTACGGCTGTGCTGCGCGAGAAAAAAACGGCGAAGAGAGAGAAGGCAACAGAGAAAAATGAGCTAGGGTTTGATGGGGAACGACTGCTCGCCAATTTTTTGTCCGGCTGAAAGGGGTGGACAGCCGTTCGATGTCGATCAACGGCAGTGGATGCTCTGGCTTCTCTGCTGGGCCTATGGGAGGAGGTTTCCCCAACCTAGGCCTAGGTTGCGGCCTGGGCAGGGGGAGCGCTGTGCGCGCTGCGCAAGTTAGGCCGCGTCGGCCTGCTGGGCGCAGGGGAGATCGGGGACGCGCGCGGCTTAGGCCGCGGGCCTCTGGGCCAAAGAGCTAGGCCGTGGCGACTTTGGGCCGGTTTGGCCGGATGGCTCCACGAACTGGGCCGCAGGAGAACAGTGCGCAGCGCGCGAATGCTGCTGGGCTGCGCGCTTCTACGTGCTGCTAGGCAGAGCACTGGACCGTGTGCTGCAGCTGCTGCGAGCTGGCTGCGGTAATGGGCCTTTGGGCTAAATAGACAAAAGTAAAAGGAATATGTTTATTATTTATCCAGAAGCAGTTACAATGCATTTCATATCTATTCAATTTGATCCAATGGGATATTTTGTTTAGAGAGTAGACAAGTACACAATGATGCTTATGAGTAAGTAACATTTTAAGAGTATTTTCATGTTTCACGCTACAAAGAAAAGTTTATTGTCTTCTTATTAAATCCGAACCAACAGGAGGATTTAATTTTAAAGAGCAGTTATAGTTATTCAATAATTGATGAAAAGTTTATCCTCCAGTTAAAGTTAGAACCAACGGGAAAATTTTAACCAGAGGAATAGTCGGTTTATAGTTAAAATAAATTATAACATTGTTATTTTCTGACCAACGTTGATGATAACAATATTATAAGTTTATTTATGAGTTTATGTTTAAAGTTAAATTATGGTAATGTTATTTTCTTACCAACGTTGATGATAACAATATTATAATTCTATGAGTTTATGTTTAAAGTTTAAACCTCTGATAAATTTTGCATCAAAGTGACCAATTTTCAGAGAATAGATAAGAAACAAGAGATGCTCCAGGGCGAGCAGAATGTATTGTATTTTCATGTTTCTGTTGCAATGATGATGATGATGATCTTCTAATTAAATTCGAACCAACGGGAGAATTTAATTTTAAAGAGGGTTATAAGATAATTGAGTTTTCATATGTTAATTTTATTTTGTCCAACGGTGATGTGGAATTAATGTATAAGCATGATGTTTTATTCTATTTCTACCTAGCGGTGATATAGAATAGAACTTAAAGATTTAAAAGTTTAATGTGCATGTCTTTAACCAGACCCATGTAGGGTTATTTTCATGCTCATTATTGTTGATTATTGATTAATGTTTTCCAGACAAAGAACTTCCTGCTTTCATTTTTTAAGGCAGAAAAGAAAATAAGCTGGATACTTGTGACTCAGAAGATGATAAAGAAAGAAGACCATTGCATGAGGGATTGTGTTCTCTTTAAAGAATGGCTTCAAAAGAAAAGAATTCGGGGACATTGGTCTAAGAAAAGAAAATAGAGTAAAAAGAGTTTAATACATGAAATGTTTTTATGTACTCTCTATGAAGAAGAATTTAATCTCAGTTTCAGTCATTATGACAAAAGTTGTAATAAGTAATATGCATGTTTAATTTGACCAACGTCGGATTAAGCATGTGTGTTAAAGAGTATTTGGATTTATTCCTAAATTTGATGATTAAATATGAGCCAATCCTGACATTTATGTCCCTTCAAGGGAGTTATCTCGCATGATGGGAAAAAGTTTGTGATAGTACCCACGTGGCGGGAAAAATTTGAGAAAATACCCGCATGGTGGGGTAAAGTTGGCATAATACTTATGTTAATCTATCCTGCATGATGGGAGAAAGTTATGATGACTCATGTGCTTGACAGTGCTCTTCTATTGTGTCATAGTAATTAAGCACTCAATGAGTTTAAGGAGAACAGAAAGTTACAGACAAACCTCAAGGTAAGAATGACATGCAAGCGTGACTTGCAGAAGTATTAATGATAAAAGACTCTGTTGAGTTCTTGAGGTGAAATGAGGAAAAAGTACTCCCATACAAATTAAGAAATAATTCCATTTGCATGATGTAATCATGTGGATGAAGTAAGTAATCAAAGTGTCGGTGTAAAAAACAGCGGTTCCTGACACCAACGAGTAATATGTGTCTATGCGTCGGGGATCCGGATGGTGTGCAAGAAGAACACAAGCGGTTTATATTGGTTCAGGCTGAAGAATGCCCTACGTCTAGTGAGAAAGGGGAGTCTTGTATTATCTTGCACCGAAGTGCTTGTGGCAGGGGTTACAAGTGGGCGAGAGAGGGAGGTGTTTCCAGATCTCAAAATGAGGGTGGAGTGCGTGTGTGACTCTGCCGGAGCCCTCGCAAGGTCCAGAAGAGTTGTGAGTTCATGTGTTCGTGTGTTGCCTCCTTTCGGAACGGTCCCTGCATGCTCCTTTTATAGTCTCAAGGCGGTGCAGGGTTACAAGACGTTGGTACATGGGGTGATTCTTGTTGGAGAAAGAGCCCCGGGGCCTCGGGAGGGCCTTATCTGGTGGGGACGTGATTTGCACTATAGAGGCATGGCGCTGGTACTTTTGGCACTGTGGCTACATGGCTAGGCATGCGCGCCACTGTTGGAGGAGTGGTCTCTGTCCTTGGGCGCTGTAGCGACGTGCCTTGACGGACGTAGCCTTGTAGCTATGAAGCGTAGGATCATGATCATCATTGTGGCGACGTGCCTATCCTTGCGGCTTTGACCAACGTAGAGAGCTGAGGCCTCGGTGGCGTGAATCATGGCATGATTTCACCCCACCTGAGGGAATAGTGTCCTAGAGCGGTGCCGCACAGGCCTGGATCGTGTGGATAGTGACAGTATGGGAGGTACAGTAATCAGCAGCTGCTGTTATGGCCCGCGACATCATGATTTGACCCCTGTCCATCCTGGCTTGTTCGGCTGGTCGGCTCGAGAACGTGGGTGACATCATAGGGGGTCTCGAGTGCACCAATGGGGGAGCAGCATCAGAGGTCAGGGTTAGGCAAGACGGAGAGTTTCCCACGTCCGAGACCTCGCTTCGGGACCTCGGGCGAGACGGGGAATTTGTTTGCTGAGAGCTCCCTACCGAGCCAGTCTCGGGTGAGGCGGACATAGATGAAGTCATTTCTGGGGCTCGGATGAGATGGTGATGTTCCAAGACTCCTTCTGTGAGGCCTCGGATGAAGTAGGAGAATGGACTGTTATACTCACGTGGTTCACTGGAGGCCCAGCAAGGGGAGATTTAGCCCATGGGTCTTCTTTTGGTTGATGTTTTCCTCAGATGGGGGAGATTAGTGTTTGACTCATGGTGGATTTTCACCCTAATTTGGGTACCCCTAATTATGGTACCTGACAGTAGCCCCGAGCCCGTGGAGGAGTAGATATGCTCCTTCAGAGGCTGCACGTTGGTTATGCTCTTTGCCGGGCTTTGGCCATGTTGTTGCTAGGGCCTTGGCTTGTTTTTGGGTTGCTTTTTTCCAGGGGGTGCGCACGAGCGCACCCACCGGGTGTAGCCCCCGAGCCTATGGAGGGGTAGGTATACTCCTTTAGAGGCTGTGCATTGGTTATGAGTCGAGTTGGTTTGTGTTGGGTTTTTAGCCAGGTTGTTGCCGGGGACTTGGCTGGTTTTGGGTGCCTTTTTTGGGGGGTTGTAGCCCTCGAGGCCTTGGAAGGATAGGATATGCTTCCAAGGTCTTGTTTTTACACGAAGTGTGAATTCAAAGTGTTGTTCATGGTGCAAGGGCAGCCCCCAAGCCTTTGCTTATGGCAAGAGGGCAGTTAAGGGCGTCCCTCATGCTTCTCTTTTGCAAAAAAGAAGGGGTGGAATATGCTATGCACTTCCAGTGAGTTGTTAACGGGTAAGCTCAGGTGAAGGCCCGAGCCCTGTTTGCTCAGGGTCGGCTAGTGGTCCTGTGGTGTGTTCTGAGTCACCTGAGGGTCGGCTAGTGGGTCTCAGATCCATTTGATGGGATCCGAAGGCTCGGTGCCTCCCTCTGATGGGATTCCACTGGTCAACACCTACCGGGTCTCGGACGCAGTTCAGGGTACCTCAAGCTTCCTCGCTCAGGTTTGGTCACAGAGGGGGTTCACTCTTAGCCATCCCTGATTCCTTTGTCCTGTGGCGGCTGTCGAACCCAAGGTGGGCCAGCCTTTGAACTTCTGGACCGTTGAGGGTTTTGCACCCGCAATTCAGCGAAAGGGTCTGTCGACCGCTGTGGGCGGAGGATGGGCATGCCTTTTTAGGCAGTTCTCTCGGGGAGATGGAGTGGTTGCTGCAGCGGTCGGGGCTGGATGGGACGCTTCGCCCGCGGGCAGGTGTAGTTAATGTTGCGCGTGCACCCATGCGGTTATTGAGAGAAAAGGAAGTAATTATGGCAATTTCTGCTATTTTAGCACTAAATGTAGCAGACTCAACCGCCTCGTGAGATTTTGCCTGTTTGCCTTCCCGTTCTTGCTATATAAATGCACGCGCTAGGTGCAGCGTTTCCTTACCCTGTCATCTACTCTTGCCTTCCTTGTTCCTGTGCCAGGGCCACGAGCGAAGAGAGCTAGAGTAGGGAGAGAAAAAGAGGAAAGGGGCCAACTTTGTTGCGTCGCCCGTCGTTGCCACCCATTCTCATGGCTGCCCCTTCTTTGTCCGTGGAGCCTTGGAGTCGCTCGTCTGTGACCCGGGGGAAGCTGGAGGAACTTGTTGAGGAGGGCCTTCTCTGCCCTGTCTCCGACGCTGCTGCACCGGAATGGATTGTGCCGGAGGGGGCATCGACATGTCGAATCCGCCTGCGGGTTATGTCCTTAGCTTCGTGGCATTCCACGAGCGAGGGCTAGGGATTCCAGCGAGTCGATTCTTGTGGGGGCTCCCTATTTGGTACGAGGTAGAGCTTCACAACTTCAACCCCAACTCCATCTCACAGGCGGCCATCTTTGCCGCCGTCTGTGAGGGATATTTGGGTATCCCTCCCCACTGGAACCACTGGCTCTAGCTTTTCAAGGCGGAGCACTTCACCAAGGCGGCCGATGTCGGAGGTCCCCGAAAGATGGTGAGGGCCAGTGGTTGTACCCTTCAGGTGCACCAAGAGCGGTCGAACCTGTACATCCCCGCCTAGCTCACGTCATCCAACAGGGGATGGCAAGAGGGCTGGTTCTACCTCCGCAACTACGACGACCGGTTGCCTCCTTATACGGGTCGCGTCATGATGGAGAGACCGACCAAGTGGAGATGGGGAGCCCCTGCTTCCGAGGAGCCCAGGCTGCAGCCGTTGCTCGACGCCTTGAAGAGGCTGCGGGACGGCTGTCTCACTGCTGCCGGGGTCGTCGCCGCCTTTCACCGACGGTGGGTGCTGCCACTGATGGCGCAACGGCTGCGTCTGGACCAGATGGAGGAGGGGGCGCCGTTGGAGGGTTGTCGGATGTCTGATGCCTCTCTTACGACGACGAAGGTTACTAGGAGGGTGACTTACACGGTGGCCGCATGGTTCACCGTGGCAGATCTGAACCGGGTCCCGATGCGTCCTACCCGGGGGCACATCTCTTTGGTGAGTACGACCATTCTGCCCGTAATCTCTTTGTTCTCCATGGGTCTCCTCGCCTGCTACTGATGCCATTTTGTTGTTAGGGGCTAGTGATGGTGAGAGATTCCGAGCCCCTAGTTTTAGAAGACCACGAGTGGTGGGAGCGAAACCGGCTTTTTGCCGAGGGGCAGAAGCAGAAGAAGGATGCCACAAAAAGGAAGCGCGATGAAGACATTCGTGCGAGGGAAGCCCTCGAAAAGCACCGATGATAGAAGGAGCGCAACGGGCTTCCCGGGAGGAGTCACCGTCAGAGCTGGAAACGGACGGCGACGATTCTGATACTTCTTTGGATGGGAAGGAGGCACGGGGCTCGGTGGCAGGGTGCCCCCACAAGGGGCCCCTGCCGAGGAGCCGAGGCCTTAGGGGAGCTCGACGCTCTCGGAAGAGAGGGCGAGGGTCTGGCCCCATGGCCCTGGTGAAATCATGGTGCTGCGGGGGACCTCTTCCTTGGCACCGAGGCCTGAGAGGCCTGGGGGAGCCTAACACTCCCAGTAGGAGGCAAAGATGCCTCGGAGCAGAGGGCTGCTCCTTTTGGGGCGTCGGCGGCTGTGCCCATGGCGAGAGCGGCAGGCAAATCTCCTTTCAAAGAGGTGCCTTCGCTCCCTCCACAGAAGACCGAGGATACGGCCACGCCTGTCGGAGGTCGGCCTCTGGCTCCAGATGCCCCAGGGTCTCCTGACTTGGGGTCTTCAGCAGCAGAGGCCTCCATCGCCCTGCCACCGCCGCCACCCCCATGACAAGAACTAGAGACGACCATGGCGGTCATCACGGTGATGAAGAAGAGGAAGATTATCTTTCCCCGATTGAGGTATGTGTGGTGCGATGGTTTTATGTTCCCTCGTGGCTTTTTCTCATTCTTATGATCGACCTACCTTGTTTCTCCTTGCAGCGTGCGCCAGAGGGCTGAGGTGCCCCCTTGGCGCCCCATAAGGCGCTCAAGTTGGGGGCCCTCTCTTCTCCTAGCGAGGCTGGTCGGGTGGACCAGTGGGTGGCCGCTGCCGTGGCCGGCCTACAGCGCGGAGCCGCATTAGTTCAAGCCACTGAGGCGGTGCGGGTTCCACAGAAGGAGGCTAGCGCTGGGGCCGAGGCCGCTAAGAAGTAAGAGGCTGAGGGGGCCGTGGTGGGAGAGGCCTCGGCTGCAAAGGCCAACGAGGCCACGATGGCCAAAGCCGACAAGGCCAAGGTGGTCGAGGCCGACGAGGGCGCGGTGCCCACCAAAACAGAGAAGACGACGGCAGAGGCGGCCTTGATGTCGCCTCGGCCAGAGAATCAGCCGGGGGTCACGGTGAGGAGAGGGAAGTTCATACCATCTCCTCAGACGAGCCCTCCAGGCCACATGGGAAGGCGGTGATGGACGCTGAAGTGTCTAGTACTGTGGAGATGGCCCCCTGAGTGCACCAGAGGGGCAGGAGGTCGAGGGGAACTTGGCCCTTGTTAGCTTCGAGGCTGGTCCACGGACTGTTCCGGCGCCTGTCTTCGTGGACAGCCTTGAGGAGGACGAGGAAGCACACTAGACAGTCCTTGATGGGTTCAGGAATCTGGCTGGGCGGTCCTTGCAGATGCTGCTTTGCATCCTTACCGAAGACCTTCCCCACGCCATCAAGGTGAGTCTCTCTTTATTTTCATAAAGTCGTTCCCCCTTCCTTTTTCATGAGGGGCCCTAAAACATGCTCTTTTCTACTTTAGGAGCTGAAGGGGAGGTCTCGGGCCAAGGCTGAGCTCCTCCGCCAAGAAGGTCTCCGGGCTTAGCTGGAGCAGCAGAGGGAGTCCCTTACCCAGACGAACAGGCTGCTGGCCGAGCAGAGCGCGGAGACGGTGGATCTCCGCGTGTGTTGCTCCAGCCTGAGGAAGGAGCTAGCCATGGCCCAGAAGGAAGTCACCTCCCAGACGGAGAAGACACAAGGGTTGGAGCAGGGGCTCGCTTGGGTAAGCACCGAGCGAGATGCCCTGAGGGCTGACGCAGATCGCGAGGCTGCTGCTGCTCGAAGCCTCTGCACCGAGCTGGTGGAGATGAAGATGGAGCTTGAGCTAAAAGTAGGCGCTGTGGCTCAGGCTGTCCAAATGGCTGAGGCAGCTCGTGTGGAGATTCTGCAATGGAAGCATAAAGTGGAAGGTGATATTCTTTCAACTTTATCCCTAGGTTTTAATTGATGTTTTTAGCGCTTATCTCCTTATCCCCTTTTGCTTGGAGTAGGCCTGGAGAAAGATCTGGTCGATGCTACCACGTCCTCTGTCATGCTGCATATGGCCTTGGATGTCGAGACCAGGGAGCACACCGCCCTACAAAATGCGGTGGGGGCAGTCTGCGATGCTCTCGAACCTCCAGAGGGGAGGCAGTCAGGCAGCTCTCTTCAGAGTTGCCTTACCGCTCTCTATGGCAGTGTGCGTGATCAGGTACGTGAGGCCCTCCACACTTGCGTGGAGTGAACTCTGGGGGTGATGACCTCGCATTACGATGGTCTCAACCTCCAGAGCATCAGCGAGGGCTTCATCAACATGCCCGACTCCGACCTAGAGAAGCTAGTTAACGTGGCTGAGGCTCCTGGCGCCATCTTGGTGGCCCGGTTTGAGGATGAAGTCATCCCTCCTCCTCTTGACCTGGGAAGAAGGTTGGGTCGTGGTGCCCATGTAATAAGTTAGTCTTTGTTGGTGAAACAAGCTTGTGGCCCTTTGAGGCCTTTATAATGAAAACACTTGTAATTCACGTATGTTACTTTCTTTTGAGTTCCCATACTTGCGCATGCCTCTTGACATGTGGTCTGACCTCGATGACTTAGTGTTTCTTAGGAGTGCCATAGCCTCAGTAGTATAGGCAGAGCCCGCACTATTGTTCATCTGATCTAAGGGGTTCCCACTTTGTTGCATTCACGCTGCTAGGCACCTCGGAAAGAAAGTCATGCGATCGTTTTTCGCTTCATCTCCCAAACCCTTGTCTCTCATTCTGTTCTTGGGCGAATCTCCATGAAGTCTTTCTGGAGCGCGAGTCATCCCTTAGGCGAAGAGTGGTGAATGGAGGTGTTGTAGTCCAGGGGCATAGGTGGTCTCGCAGCTCGACCAACCTTAGCCTTGGTTCGTTCTCTTAGTCCTTCAGATTTCACGGTTTTTTCACCCAAGTGTGGGAGGGAGCCTTAGGACAGAGTCAAAAAAGCGATCAAAAAAGAAAAAATGTTGGGAATTGGGGGAGGGGTCCCCTCCATCTAGCCCCCGAGGGAGGCTCGGCTCTGTCATTGGCAGGGTCGGGCCTCGCTCTGATTGCATGGTAAAGGAAAGATGTTTCCAAGCCCACCAGCGGCCCGGCGGGTTCAGATTGAATCTCGAAAGTGCGACAAGTAAAGAATGCTTCTTTATTGCTTTCGAGATAAGAATATATGCAAAGCTTGGGAGCTTAGGGATAAAAACAACATAACTGCTCGATGTTCCAAGCATTGGTGAAGACCTCGCCCTTCTCGTTGGCCAGCTTATAGGTTCTGGGCTTTAGCACCTCGGCGATGATGAATGGGCCTTCCCATGGTAGTGTAAGCTTGTGACGCCCTTTGTTGCACTATCTTAGCCTCAACACCAAATCTCCGACGCTGAAGGCTCGGCCTCGAACGTGTCGAGAATGATAGCATGTAGAGCTTGCTAGTATTTGGCTGAATGTAGTAGAGCAACATCTTGGACTTCATCTAACTGGTCCAGCGCCTCTTCACGCTTGGTCTGGTTGCCCTGTTCGTCGTAGTCTTTGATCTTTGGGCCGCCATATTCAAGATCAGTGGGGAGGACGGCCTCAGACCCATAGACCATGAAAAATAGCACCAGTCCCGTGGCGCAGCTTGGGGTTGCTCTCAGACTCCAAATGACTGAGGAGAGCTCGGTGAGCCATCTTCTGCGAAACTTGTACAATCGGTTGAAGATTCTTGGCTTTAAGACCTAAAGGATCATGCCATTCACACATTCAACTTGGCCATTTGTGTATGGATGAGCCACTGCTGAACAGTCCACGCGGATGTGGTGGTGGTCGTAGAACTCCAAGAATTTTCTACCGGTGAATTGCGTGTTGTTATCGGTGATGATGGAATTAGGAACTCTGAAGCGGTGGATGATATTTGTGAAGAACAACACCGCCTGCTCGGACTTGATTTTGGAGATGGGTCGAGCTTCGATCCACTTGGAGAACTTATCCACGGCGACGAGCAGGTGCGTGTAGCCCTCAGGTGCCCTTTGTAGAGGCTCGACTAGGTCGAGACCCCATACGGCGAAGGGCCATGTGATGGGAATCGTCTGGAGGGCTTGTGCCAGGAGATGCGTTTGCCGTGCATAGAATTGGCACCCCTCACAAGAGCGTACGATCTCGGTGGCATCGGCCATAGCCATTGGCTAGTAAAAGCCTTGCCTGAAGGCGTTCCCAACCAGTGTTCGTGGTGCTGCATGGTGGCCACAAGCCCCCGAGTGTATTTCTCGAAGCAATTGCTTCCCCTCCTCAGTGGGAATACAACGCTGCAGGATTCCTAAGGCGCTACGCTTGTATAGTTCCCCGCCGAGCAGCATGAACAACTTGGCCTGCCGTGCTTGCATCTGATCTGGGGGGAGCACCCCTTGGACAAGACGTTCTAGGTATGGAATCCGCCAATCTGGTTCGTCGTCATGGTCGAGTCATTCTATGTCCATGACCTCAGGTTTGGGGGTCGAGGGGGGATCGGGTCCTTCAGGAGGATCTGACCCTAGCATAAGCTCAGGCGGTTGGTCGCCCTCTTGTCCTGGTTTCCCGTAGTCGATGGAGGGCTTGTAGAGGTCGCAGGCGAAGACATCCGGGGGAACCGTGGTTCGACCCGACGCAATCTTTGCTAGCTCATCCGCAGCCTCATTGTATTTGCGCGCAATGTGATTGAGCTTGAGGCCGTCGAACTTGTCCTCTAGGCACCGCACCATCTTGTAGTAAGCTTCCATCTTGGGGTCGTGGCAGCTCGATTCCTTCATCACCTGATCAATGATGAGCTGTGAGTCTCCTCGGATGTCGAGGCGCCTGATCCCTAGCTCGGTGGCAATGCAGAGGCCATTGATAAGGGCCTCGTATTCTGCTATATTGTTAGAGGCTGCAAAGTGGAGCCGGATTACATAACGTATGCGAACCCTGAGGGGGAGATGAAGACGAGACTAGTGCCGTCACCAGTCTTCATTAGGGACCCATCAAAGTATATTGTCCAACATTCGGCCTGGACCTGGGTTGGCGGTAGTTGGGACCCGGTCCACTCGGCCAAGAAGTCAGCGAGGATCTGTGACTTGATTGCCTTTCAGAGCACATAGGTGAGGCCGTCGCCCATGAGCTCCACGGCCCACTTGGCGATCCTACCCGTTGCTTCTCAGTTTTAGACCACCTCCCCCAGGGGAAGGATGTTACCACATCACCGGGTGAAACACAAAGTAGTGTCGCAGCTTCCACCGAGCTGAGACCACGGCGTAGAGTAGTTTCTGGATGTGTCGATACTAGGTCTTGGTTTCGAACAAGACTTCACTAATGAAATAGATCAGTCATTGGACCAGGAGTGCATGCCCCTCCTCTTGTCGCTCAACGACGATGGCCGCGCTGACCACCTGGTTGGTCGCCGCGACGTACAATAAGAGGGGCTCCCTTTTTGAGGGTGGCACGAGGATGGGAGCTTTGGAAAGCAGTGCCTTGAGTTTGTTGAGGGCTTCTTAGGCCTTGGGAGTCCAGGAGAAGTGCTCAGATTTCTTAAAGAGGCGGTACAGGGGAAGACCCTTTTCACCGAAGCGTGAAATGAAACGGCTGAGGGATGCTAGGCACCCCATGAGCTTCTATACCCCCTTCAGGTTTCGGATCGGTGCCATATTAGTGATGGCTGAAATCTTTTCCGGGTTGGCTTCGATGCCATGCTCGGAGACGATGAACCCTAAGAGCATGCCTTGGGGTACACCGACGATGCACTTCTCGGGGTTTAGTTTGATGTTTTTCTCCCCGAGGCAACGAAATGCTGTGTCCAGATCGGTAACAAGGTCATTGGCCATTCTGGACTTGACAACGATATCATCTACGTATGCCTCAATGGTTTGCCCGATAAGGTCCCCAAAAACTCTGAGCATACATCGCTAGTACGTGGCTCCCGCATTTTTGAGGTCGAACGACATGGTTACATAGCAATACGTGCCAAACCGAGTGATGAAAGAGGTCATGAGCTGATCAGACTCTTTCAACTTTATTTGGTGGTAGCAGGAATAAGCATCAAGGAAGGATAACAACTCACATCCCGTGGTGGAATCTACTATTTGATCGATACGAGGCAATGGAAAGGGTGCTTTGGACATGCCTTATTTAAACTGGTATAATCTACACGCATTCTCCACTTCCCATTTTTCTTCTTAACTAACATGGGATTGGCTAACCACTCTGGATGGAATACCTCCTTGATGAATCTAGCCACCAAAAGTTTGTGTACCTCCTCCCCGATGGCTTGGTGTTTCTCCTCGTTGAATAGGCGTAGCCGCTGCTTCACCTATTTGGAGCCAGCTCGGATGTCCAAGGAGTGCTCGGTGACTTCCCTCGGAATGCCTGGCATGTCTGAGGGACCCCACACAAACATGTCAGCATTAGCGCGGAGGAAGTCGATGAGCACTGCTTCCTATTTGGGGTCGAGCGCAACGCTGACCTTGAGCGCCTTGCCATCAGGGTCATTGGGGCTGAGCGAGACAAGTTAACTTCCTCCACTAGCTCAAAGCTGCCGACGTGGTGCTTGGGGTCAGGGATCTCCTTGGAGAGCCTCTCCAAATCGGCAGCCAGTGCTACTGACTCGAAGAGGGCCTCGGCATACTCGGTGCAAGCCACGTCGCACTCGTAGGCGTGCTTGTACGCAAAGCCGACGGTGATGACGCCACTAGGGCCAGGCATCTTCAGCTTGAGGTAGGTGTAGTTGGGGATGACCATGAACTTGGCGTAGCATGGTCGCCCCAAAATGGCGTGGTAGGTCCCACGGAACCCGACAACCTCAAAGGTGAGGGTTTCCCGCCTGAAATTAGAAGGAGTCCCGAAGGAGACGGGTAGATCGATCTGTCCGAGAGGGGTGGCACGTTGTCCTGGCATGACACCATGGAATGGTGCAACGTCGGCTCGCAGCCGAGACCTACTGATCCCCATGAGGTCGAGAGTCTCAGCGTATAGAATATTGAGGCCGCTGCCCCCGTCCATCAGGACTTTAGTGAGTCAGGTGTTGCCAATGACAGGGTCAACAATGAGTGGGTAGTGCCCTAGGTTCGGGATGTGATCCAGATGGTCATCATGGTAAAACATGATGGCCTCCTCAGACCAGTCAAGGAAATACGGGGTGGCGGGCTCCGTCGCGTAGACTTCTCAGCGTTTGTGTTTTCGCTAGCGCATTGTGAGCTGCGCCGAGCGACCGCCAAAGATCATGAAGCAGTTCTTCACCTCAAGGAACCTGTTGTCTTGGTCGTCGCTCCCTCAGGCGTCTGGTGTCTTCTTCTCAGCGTCATCCTTGGCCTGACCGCCTCGGGAGAAGTAACGTCACATCATGGTGCACTCCTCCAGGGTGTGCTTCATCGGGCCCTTATGATAGGGGCATGGCTTTTTGAGCATCTCATCAAAAACTCCTGGGGCCCTAGGAGGGGGGCCTTGAGGGTTCTTGTAGTCCACTGCGGCAACGAGGGCATCCTTTTGATGTTGTTGCTTCCCCTGCCTGCCTTTCTTCTTTTTCTTTTTGGGGTCATGGGAGGGGGAGCCCTCGGCGGCATCCTCCTTCTATTTTCCCTTGGCGTCGGGGAAGATGGCTTCAACCGCCTCCTCGCCCGTGGCGAAGTTTTTTGGTGGTGATATCTAGGAGCTCACTCGTCTTTATGGGGGACTTGTGGCCCAGCTCATGGACTAGCTCCCTACAGGTGGTGCCAACGATGAATGCCCCAATGACATCTGAATCAGTGACATTGGGGAGCTTGGTGCATTGCTTGGAGAAGCGCCAGATAAACTCTCGAAGAGTCTCATTCGGCTTTTGGCGACAACTTCTGAGGTCCTAGGTATTCCTAGGGCGCACGTATGTGCCTTAAAAAATCCCAACGAAGATCCTGACCATGTCGGCCCAATCACAAATCCACCGCGGTGGAAGGTGTTCCAGCCAAGCCCTCGTTGGATCGACCAGGAACAAAGGAAGGTTACGAATGATGAGCATGTCATCATCCGCGCTGCCTAGCTAACAAGCTAGGCAGTAGTCAGCAAGCCATACATTAGGGTTTGTTTCCCCTGAGTACTTGACAATGTTGGCTGGTTGACGGAAACGAGCTAGGAACCGAGCCCTTCGGATAGCCTCGCTGAAGACGCGCAGACCCGGAGGCTCAGGTGAGGGGCTTCGATCTTCCTCACTGTCGTAGCATCCACCTCAGCGTGGGTGATAACCACGTGCGGTGCCATCCTTCTGGATGCATCGGCTGTAACAGAACTGACCAATTATACGAAATTAAGTAAGAAAATTATCCACCAGAGGAGACGATTTAGCAAACTTAAGCCCGTATAATCCGGTAGTCCGTGAAATCTCGAGGGATTTCAAACCAACTCACATACCAACCAAGATCGTAATAAGTTTAGCGGTCGCCATCACAAGTTACATAGAAGTTCACAACATGGATACATCAGAGTTTAAACATAGTTATTACAAACCAAGTTCAAATAAAAGTAGCGGAAGCATTTAGTTCAAATTCACACACTCACACAGAGTTTGAAATAAAGTGCCAGCTGATGATCATCTCCACAAAAGCATTAGATGAGACGTAGGGAACGACCAATGCCCATGGTCCTAAGCATCACCCATCGCAGGATAGAGGCAGTTGATACAGTAGCCGTAATACATCTGCCCATCTGCAACAAGTGGGAACAAATCTCTAAGTACGAGAAGGTACTCAGCTAGACTTACCCGACGTAACCAAAAATAAAATGACACCAAGGATTATGAAAGGCTTTATAGTAGGGTGGCCGACTCATTTGCAAGAAGGCATTTTTAGCATTTAAAGGACCTTTTCCATAAGCTTTTATATCAAGTTAATCTTTATTAACCTATCAACTACATTTGCACCTGTACTAGAGTAAACATGTGATTAAACAAGTAAGGATAACCAATGATCATTAACAACTTCCATAATGTCACAATTCATATAACTGTCCAAGTGTTCCATCACCATTACTACGATGAAGTAACTCAAGTCAAGTGTTCACTATCCAGTGAACAATGGTGATTCGAATCGATTATTAACCAGCTGGTAATTTATTCCTCACACAAACCTCACTCACCTGCTAAAGTGAGATATTGGTCACCGATCCAGGTACAGTGCATTTGAAGCATCTTTGGCCTTATCATCGCGCCCCCGTGTCCTACCACACCTGCTCTGGTACAGTGCACTACGGGCAATCCACTCAGCCTGAATAATCTCCCAGCTTCGCGGTCGAAAGGTGCATTATTCGGCCAGCTAAATGTGAGTCATGCGTTCAACATGACTCGAGGCCCAACAACGGTCGGTACTTAACCGACACAGACGGAAAAACACTACAGTCCGAAACCCTGTAAGTCTCCGTCCGGTCTCAACTTCAAATTAACACTCAATTATCCTAAGATGACATACTTATTCAAGCAGATCCTGGTAACAACCTATAGCTCGCAGGTGACAGAAAATCACCCGACTTTTACCAGTCTAAGCCAGCTAAGCATTGACTCGACTGCGAATACCAGGGTAACAAGGATATGGTAGAACAAAGGTAAACAAGGTATAATGCAGCAACGGTTGCAAATAACTCCTAAACTTAATGCATCAATTAAGGTAAGGCATTAATAAAATATTTGCAAACCGGGAGAGAAATGCTCCGGGGCTTGCCTCTTTCGAAAGAGCTCGGGCGATGATCGGGGCACTCCGGAAGATCCTCACCGACCTCCTCGTCGGCTTCGGGCACTTCCTGCTCTTGCACCTCGGGCTGCTCTTCTAGCTCCTCGGGAACTGCTACCGGAATCCCTTCCTGCAATCCTGTATGATGCAGCTGTATAAGTGCTCATGCATAGGTGCATTGGAGGGATGACATGTAATGATCATGATGAATGGGATGTAGATGAACATGTTTACTTTATGAGATAATGTAGAAATACAATTCTTCTATATGGTAGTCCATATCATCCAAGAACATGTACTACTAAACTACTACTACAACCACTATACTACTTACTAAGTCACCACAACAAGCCAAGATGCTTCAAAGATACACCAAAGCAATCATTATTAACTAAACATGCAATAAAAAGGTTAATTAAACCCTAGTTGAAACTAGGTTTGAACAGCAACACCTATTTTGGTAGCACAGAAAAATCTAGGAAAATTACAGTAACTTACTATCATCTAATCTAGCATGCCACAAAAAATTCATTGCATTTGAATCACTAGAACTGCCTACACAAAAATGACAAGATATGGCATAAATATGATCATGAAAATACTTTGTATTTTAAAAAGTATCAAACAACAGATTTAAACACTTTTCAACAATCTACACAGTCATTAATCACTGTACAAAAATTATCACTTACATGTTTTATTCATAATTTTCTCTCTAACAAAAATAACAAATATCAGCAATAAAAGCACTTGAACTACCCATCCTAATTTTTTCTATAGAACAAGCATGGCATATATTTTGCATGCAAAGCACATCACAAAAGAAGACTAACACACTTGTAACCATATTTTTCTGAGCAACACTGGATTTACTATTCATTTTCTTAGATAAATAGCAATTATAAGAATTAAATAAAACTCTATAGAAAAGTATCTCAAAATCAATACTTAATATTTTTACATCATAGATCTACTCATGAGGATCACTACAAAATTTGTTTCACCATTTTTGGAGCCAAAATGTGTACACAAACATTTTTCCAATTATTTATTTTCTCAAATAATCAAAAGAAAATGGAAAACAAATCTCTTATTGTTACTAGGCCGGCCCGTGAGAACGACCGGCCCACGACCGCTTTTGGCTTGAACCGAGCGCGCGGGGAGAAGGCAAGCCGGCCTGCTCGGTCTCCCGGCCCAAGGCCGGAGACGGTCCACTCGAAGACCGAGGGGGGGAAGAGACGGCCACGCTGGCGCTCTGGACCGTGGCAGCACGACGGTGCGGCGGCCGCCAACGGCCAGCGGCCGTCTCTGGTCGAGAGCGGGTGAGACGCGGTGCGCAGGAGGATCACGAGGAAAAAGCGAACACGGTGATGAAGTTCAAGGGAAAAGAGGAGCAGAGCATGGAGGTCGGCACAGCCGTGGCTCTGACGAGCACCGACGACACCACCGTGGTGGTTACGGCCATTCCAGCCCTCACCTTGGCGAAACTGCTGTGCCAGAGGTGCGTTATGGCGAGGCGAAGCTCACGCGGAAGCTTGCGGCGCTCCGAGCGGAGGCAAGGCGGCGCGGGCAAGCTTAGTGGCTGCGGCAATGGCGGGCGGGCGCGCGGTGGCGAGGAGCGGGACTGCGTTCAGGAATGAAAGACGTGAGAGGAGGAAGGGAGCGGGCGCGGGGGTTAAGACATGGTCAGGAGCGACCCTGGACACGTTCCCGTCCAGGTGCGGGGGCTCCGACCAGCCGGTCAGCCACCGCCCATGGGCGCCGGTGCGGCGCGGCCACGCGGCGAGGCGCGCGCGCGGGTTGGCGAGCGCACGGGAGCGGGGCTGATACATCCGGCCCAGGTGGGGTTGGCCAAGGCCCAATAAATTAAGGTTGCCCGGACCCCAACAGTTCTTATGCACACCCACTCGGAGAAAGGCCCAATGTCCCTAAAAGACTAGTCCGATAGGGAAAGGGTGGCTCTCTCTTTTAAGGTGGCTTCCTCCTCCCAAGCTAAGCAAGGTGAGATTATTTAGAGGCTCACACGGTCGCCGCCCAACTACAACTAGGCCACTTGGCCTTTTTTTGTTGCGTCTTTGCCAGCGGGTAATAGTGGAGGATGTCCTCATCATTCCCACCCCCTTAAACAAGGGCCCAGCTCCGATACCAAATGATGAGATACAGGCCCGATCTTCCGAGAGGTAACCGGTAAGTTTGACTTGTGGAGATCTCGACGTTGGCGATCCGGCTTTAAATCAGACACGATTCGAACCCTGCAACTGTTACACCACTGCTCCGTTGGTTATCAACCAAGCACAACTTGATTGACCTCGCCAAGAAGGCTTTTCCTGCAAGCGAATCGAAGAACACAAGCAAGAAGGTAAAACACGCAATCTGAAATTGCAAATATGAATGATGCGAATATCAATTGAGGGTTCAAGAACTCAGTTCCAAAGGACTAATCGACACAGTGGAGGAGATCAAGAACAGGGGCCCTGAATCACTGTAAAAGGACCCAATTGTCTAGCAGTGGCGGCGGCTATGTTTATAGTCTAAGACTCGACCTAGGGTTGAGGACGGCCAGGGGTTGGGCGCCCACAACTTGGGCTTAAGGCCCGACACGATACATGGCCAAGTTGGCCCAAATAGGTGACGCAGCACCTTATCGTGGTCACATAGAATGATCCACGGACCTTCTGGAGCTGGGACCAGATCCAAAACGACGGCGTCGTCGTCCCCTTTCCAACGCATCCAAGAATGCCCCGTTTTGATGTCATATGAGAGAGTTATGACCAAAACAGTGACGACATGTCTGCTGAATCCGAGGGTGACGTGGCAGCTGAGTTGGGGACGAATTGCAACTTGGAGAAGACCATAGCGTCGGTGTGTCCAGCGTGGCGATGTCCTCATCAGGGGCACGGCGTGCAGCGTACGCCCGGTCCACTGGACCATGGCGCGCACGGGCGCGCGTGCGCGAGCGCGAACTGGGCCAGGCCGGCTTGCGGCTGCGGGCCGAAAGTGAGGCCCCGGCCCACTTAGGCAGAGAAAAAGCTTTTCTTTTTATTTTTCAATTCTTTTTTCCAAATTTTCAAAATGCAGCTGCTTTAAATCAATTTTTGAGCAACAAAATGGCATTTTCTGGAAATAACCCAAAAATGAAAGTTGCTTAGAATTTAATCCTCTACAACTTTGCTTAAAGGACCAACTCAAAATTCCCAACAGATTTTGAATTGGAAAGTAAAAGCTAAATAGGGAGGATTTTTGACCTTTTTCCATAATATTTTCAAAAGCAAATTTTGTCAAAAGTTTGAATACAACTTTGCTCCAAAAATTTTGCTAAACATTTCTAAGCTAATTACGCAAGCAAACAAGCATTTTTAACACCATTACAAGCACAATCATGGCATAGTTCTATTTAAACAAACAATGCAACAAGCATGTTTTCATTAACATGTTTCGAGGTCATGTTTCAATCATTATTTCATGCAATGTTAATGAATGCATGACAATGCTTATGCTCATGATTTGCAGGTGCTGAATGCATGCGTAACACCGGGGTGTTACAGCCCTCCCCCTTATAAAAATCTCGTCCCGAGATTTGGGTTACGAACCATTTGTTATAAAAATTTTCATAAGCTTTTTGTAGATATTCTCCCGTTTCCTAAGTTGCATCCCCTTCATCATGATGATTCCACTGTATCTTGTATGTTTTTACCACACTATTTCGAGTAGCACGCTCTTTGGTGTCCAAAACTCGAACCGGTTGCTCACGATATACCAAATCTGACTTGAGCTTTATGCCTCAAGGTTCTATTCTTTCTTCCAGGACACGCAAACATTTCTTCAACTGAGATACATGGAACACTGGAAAAATGGCACTCATTGTTTCAGGTAATTCCAACTTGTAGGCTACTGTACCTTTCCTTTCCAAGATCTTGTATGGTCCCACAAATCTGGCGGCAAGCTTTCTTCGGACTCCAAAACGTTTCTTCTTCATTGGGGTGAATTTTAGATAAACATAGTCACCAACTTCAAACACAAGCGGTCTCCTCCTTTTATCCGCATAGCTTTTCTGACGTGATTGAGCTGCTTTCATATTTTGCTAAATAATATGAACTTTCTTCTCGGCTTCTTCTACAAAGTCAATACCATAATACCTCATTTCTCTTGGCTCGATCCAATTTAGTGGTGTTCTACACTTTCTACCATACAAAGCTTCGAATGGAGCCATTTTGATACTTTCTTGATAACTGTTATTGTAAGCAAATTCCGCTAAGGGAAACCATGACTCCCATGAACCCCTAGAAGACAACACACATGCTCTTAACATATCTTCCAAAACAACATTAACTCGCTTGGTCTGACCATCTGTCTGGGGGTGATAAGCAGTACTACGGATCAAACTTGTACCCAGACCTTTGTACAAATGTTCCCAAAAGTGAGCGGTGAACTGTGATCCTCTGTCAGACACCATAGTCTTCGGTATGCCATGCAATCTCACAATTTCTGCAATGTATTTCTCAGCATATTGAGGTGGTCGATAATCTGTCTTGACCGGTAAAAAGTGAGCTGTCTTGGTAAGACGATCCACGATTACCCAAATCGAATCATGTCCTTTCTGAGTAGTGGGCAAACCTGAGATGAAATTCATACTTATATCATCACACTTCTAACTAGGTACGGATAAGGGTTGCAACAAACCGGCAGGTTTCAGATGAATAGCTTTCACTCTACAACATGTGTCACATCTGGCAACATAGGCTGCAATCTCTTTCTTCATCTTTGTCCACCAATAACAAGGTCTCAGTTCTTGGTACATCTTACTACTGCCAGGATGAATGGATAGCTTAGAAAGGTGAGCTTCATCCATAAGTTTATTCTTAAGCTCTCGATCCTTAGGAACAACAAGACGGTCGTCAAACCATAACACGCCCTGTTCATCCACTCTAAAGTGCTTAGATGGTTCATCTTTAATTTTCTCTTTGATGTGGAATATCCCCTTGTCGGTTTTCTAGCCTTCTATTATCTTACTATCCAAAGAGCAACTGATCTGAATACTATGTAACACGGCAGAGTGCATCAGATCGAAACCATCTTCGAGCAAAGGTTGCGCAGTCAGGCAATGTGACTTTCTACTCAAGGCATCTGCCACTACATTGGCCTTTCCAGGGTGATACTGCACGTTCAAGTTGTAATCCTTGATCAATCTTCGAGCAAAGGTTGCGCAGTCAGGCAATGTGACTTTCTACTCAAGGCATCTGCCACTACATTGGCCTTTCCAGGGTGATACTGCACGTTCAAGTTGTAATCCTTGATCAATTCTAACCATCTTCGCTGTCTCATGTTCAGCTCTGGTTGGGTGAAGATATACTTAAGACTCTTGTGATCTGTGAAAATATTGCACACATTACCAAGTAGATAATGTCTCCAAATTTTTAGGGCATGCACAACTGCAGCAAGTTCAAGATCATGTGTCGGATAATTGACCTCGTGCTTTCTCAACTGTTGTGAGGTATAAGCAATAACTCTTCCTCCTTGCATAAGAACACATCCAAATCCTATTTTTGATGCATCGCAAAACACATCAAAAGGTTTCTCTATGTCTGGTTGTGCTAAAACAGGAGTTATGGTCAATAGTTTCCGCAAAGTGTGGAAAGCTGCTTCACACTCCTTTGTCCAAATGAACTTGTGATCTTTCTATAGCAGACTTGTCATTGGTTTAGCAATCTTCGAGAAATATGGTATAAAACGGCGATAGTAACCAGCTAATCCTAAGAAACTTCTAACTTCAGAAACTGTGGTCGGCGCCTTCCAATCCATAACCTCTTGCACCTTGCTTGGATCTACTGAAACTCTATTTTCTGACAGAATGTGACCAAGGAAAGGAACTTTCTTCAACCAAAATTCACACTTGCTAAACTTAGCATACAGCTTATGATCTCTAAGTCTGGTCAAGACAATTCTCAGATGCTCTTCATGATCCTTCTCATTCTCGGAGTACACCAGAATATCATCAATAAACACTACCACAAACTTATCCAATTCTGGCATGAAAACCGTATTCATCATATACATAAAGTATGCAGGAGCATTTGTTAAGCCAAAAGACATAACAAGATACTCGTACAACCCGTGTCTGGTGGAAAAGGCGGTTTTGGGTATATCTTGTGGCCTAATTTTGATTTGATGGTAACCAGATCTCAAATCTATCTTGGAGAATACTCTGGCTTTGGCTAACTAATCAAACAGAACATCAATATGAGGTAAGGGATACTTATTCTTGATAGTTACAGCATTATGTGGCCTATAATCCACACACATTCTCAAAGTGCCCTCTTTCTTCTTCTTCACAAATAATGCAGGACATCCCCATTCAGACTTACTTGGCCGGATAAACCCCTTTTTCAACAACTCCTCTAGTTGCTTCTTTAGCTCAGCTAACTCATTCGGAGGCATCTGATACAGTCTCCTTGAAATTGGAGCTATCCCTAGAACAAACTCAATTCCAAACTCAACATCCCTATCTAGCAGAAGACCAGGTAACTCATTTGAAAATACATCCGGAAACTCACACACTACCGGAATGTGGTGAATATGAATGACTTCTGTAGCACATGTCACAATTACAAGGTCTGTTCTTCGGGGCAATGGTACCTGGAAAGTACCCTCACCCTGGGGATCCTTAAGGGTAAGCACTCGACTCCCTGTATCTATGACTGCTCCCCAATCTTTCATCCAATTCATCCCTATAATGACATCCAAAACTAACCTAGGCATAACTATCAAGTTCACTCTAAACTTTCTGTTACCTAATTCAAGGGTTGCTCCTCGAACCATCTGGTTTGTCAAAACATCAGCCCCCACTGAACATATACGGTAACCATAACTCAAATCTGTGCATAGTTGTTCATGTTTCCGTGCAAATGCTTGACTCATAAAAGAATGCGATGATCCAGAATCAAATAGAACAACTGCGGGGTGTCGGTTGACAGGAAACTTACCAGCCGTTATGGGCTCCCCCTCAGGAATCTCTTCCACAGTGGTGTGGTGCACACGAGCGGTATACGTCTGTTGCTTCTTCCTAGGCGGATACGGATAGAACCTTGAGAAGTAACCTGGTTGATCACAATTGTAGCATGGTCCCTTCACCGTACCAGTAGATCCCACAGCCCCCTTGGAGCTACCTTGTCCCACGCTGGCGGTTGCCTTGTTGGACTGTACTACCATCTTGTAAGGCTTCTGTGGTCCCTTGAAATTCTGACCTCTCTGCTATGGTGGCCTGAACCTAGCGCCAGGTGCCGATGGATGATAGGGAGGATGACCTCCCGCAGGTGCTCTTGCTTGGGAAGGACCACCCTCTAGTGCTCTCTTGCGAGTCTTGGTGGCGGTACAGGCGTTATTGTTCTTTTCTTGCTTTAGGAAATCACTAATAAAGTCATTAAATCTGGCACGGTTATTGTTACCCACATGCTTCATCATTTTTTGATTTAGTCCTCTCTTGAAACTAGCAATTCTCTTGGCATCTGTGTCCACCATGTCGGGAGCATAACGACACAAGTTGTTGAAGGCATGCAAATACTGCGTCACGGTTTTGGTGCCCTGATTTAAAGCCAAGAACTCTTCCAACTTCATCTCAACCAGCCCTGGTGGAATATAAACCCCACGGAAGGCTTCAGTGAACTCTCTCCATGAGATCTGGGCATTTGGAGGGAAGGTAGTGTGATGATGCTTCCACCACATTCCTGCTGGTCCTTGTAGCTGATGTGCGGCATATTCTGTCTTCAATACCTCAGTCAGCCTCAACACACGGAACTTGTCTTCCATGGTGTTGATCCATTCTTCAGCGTCAAGTGGTTCGGTTTCTTCCTTGAATATTGGTGGTCTGGTGTCCATGAAATCTTTGAAGCTGTTGTACTGATTCGCCCCATTGCCACCACCCTGGTTGTTACCGCGCTGAACATTATTGGCAATGGTACGCAGAAAATCTTCCATGTTTTTCTGAGATTGATTGGTATTGCGCTGACTTCCAAGAAGTTGTGCAAAGAACACCTCTGCAGTGAGCAGTGGAGGAGGTGGCAAATGTGGATCCGGGTGTGGCTCATTGTGGTTGACGTTGTTTCCACCACTCCCACCTGCCCCGGCACCATTACCGCCGGTCTCAGCAGCCTCATACGTGGTGCGGCGAGTGTTTGCCATCTGCATATTTCAGCAACAAGTAATGATTAAGTGAAGCTGTAGTAATTATGAGTGAATGAAAAATTATGTCATACTGAATTCATTGGAGAGAACAAATTCATACAATAAAACAGAGGCACTATAATCGCATTCCAATTAAAACATCACCACTAATTAAATTACTTCTAATGCAAACATCACGTCCATACAACCAAATTGCCAGCATACATCTTTTATGCGTTCGGATATGACATTACCCACCAAGTTCCAACATCCTACCAAGACTCAAAGGTTTGAAACGAGATACATCAAGATACATGCAGACAAAAGAAAGGTCATCGTGACCGGACCTAAAACACTAGCGCAAAGCAACTAGTCTACTCCTCGGGGCCATCGTCGGGGTCAGAGACGTCACCATTGCTACTATCAGTAGCGGCGTCATTGTCGTCAACAGGTGCAACTGCAGGCTCGTCCTCGTCGTCGTCGACGTCCATGCCGGCGGCGTCTGGAGGAGCATACGGGCCAACCCCGTTGTAGAGCGCGTGAAACTCCTCATGCAAGTTGAGGTTGTACTCCTCTAGCTCATCGACCCTCTACCTCAGAAGGTCCCTCTCGTTCCAGGCTTCATTCCTTTCCTGAACTATCTGCTCAATCATGCGATCTGCATTGTTGTTGGCATGAGTCAACGTCCGCACTCGCTGCGTAGCATCCTCATCTCTCACCACAGCCTGGTCTCGCTGCAAGGTCATGTCAGCCAACTGCTCCTGCAAGCTCGCTATCACACGTGCCTGCTTCTTCTTTTGCTTCCTTGCCTTGAGCTTATCATCCGCACGCAAACCAATAAAAGTCCAATAAGGGCACTCGAGACCCTCATAAGCTCTGATAGTTGCGAACATAGCGCTCATGGCATGGTTGTCGCTAGCCCGTCCTTCATCTGGACCTCTGACCAAAGCACTCCCCTAAGGCTGAACCCAGATAGCATCTCGAGGATCATCCCGAGGAAAAGTACCTGCTAATGCGGCTACCAGTTCATTGGGGAATCTGCTCATAATGTCTCTGATGACACGAAAAGTTACTCCCTCTGCGCCCTCAACAGGAGTGCGACCTTCAAGCTCCAAGTGCCAGCCATCCCACTCTAGAGCATCACCAAGAGCAGTGACTGTGATCTCCACTACTGCGATCCCATCCTCAGCCAACTGGTTCTCACTCCAAGAGTACACCGGCTCCTGACCCTCTGGGTACCCCACATCATGGAGCACTCTCTAGAGCAAGGTCGGAATGCCAAACTCGCTCAAGAAGGTGTCCGTGGTGCGGTGCTCCCTCGGGGCCAACTGGTGTTGAGGTGCTCTTCCTCCAGTGGCCTTACGGGCAGTCTGCTTCATACGGGCCATCTGTAGCAAAGTTTTTATTACCCCGTGAGAACATATTTTAAGTTGGTACAATTTTTATCAAAAGGAGATAATCATTTTATAAGGGGAGGAATGCATGATATGAATGAAATGCACAAGTAACATGATATATGTACGTTTCTTACTTTCTCACAAACTTAGAAAATAAATGGATTCTAGCGATATAGACGGTGGCATACAATGATCTCTCAAATACGTAACTAATACGTTCTACACGCTAACGTTGTTATGTACCTGCAGAAGATTCATTTCAGCCCAATTCCCAATGGGTGCATGAAAGCAGTAAATTTATCTACACGCTCTATATGAATCCCTAGATACGCATACAACGGTAGTAACTACCCAGACCATCGCCCTATTGATGGCATCGCCTCAACGGACGGAACAACCACACATGCGACACTTTTGTAAAACATGCGTAGAACATGTAATTACTCCAGCATCATATAAGCACTCTCCCTAGATCGGTGGTGTATCCGATCATGCTCTCACAACTCACACTTATCGAGGCGTAGAGGCAATTGATCCATACATTACCACTTAAACAAATGGCACTCATACAATAGCACGCCGTATGAGCAACGAAAGAGAAATATGATGCAAGAACCCCAAGTCAGTACTTAAATAAGCCACCGAGAGTCCTTAACTGGGCATGAAGGATATGACCACTGAAACACTTTTTAGTTTGGAAATCATGTTTTTCAAACACATTTTTGTTTTAAATACACTTGTGAACAGTAAACACGCTAAACCATGCTCCGATACCAGCTGTAACAGAACTGACCAATTATACGAAATTAAGTAAGAAAATCATCCACCGGAGCAGACGATTTAGCAAACTTAAGCCCGTATAACCCGGTAGTCCGTGAAATCTCGAGGGATCAAACTTAAGCCCGTATAACCCGGTAGTCCGTGAAATCTCGAGGGATTTCAAACTAACTCACATACCAGCCAAGATCGTAATAAGTTTAGTGGTCACCATCACAAGTTACATAGAAGTTCACAACATGGATACATCGGAGTTTAAACATAGTTATTATAAACCAAGCTCAAATAAAAGTAGCAGAAGCATTTATTTCAAATCCACACACACACTCACACAGAGTTTGAAATAAAGTGCCAGCTGATGATCATCTCCACAAAAGCATTAGATGAGACGTAGGGAACGACCACTGCCCATGGTCCTAAGCATCACCCATCACAGGATAGAGGCAGTTGATACAGTAGCCGTAATGTAACACCCCAGGTGTTTATCACCAATTAGGCAGTGGGTTTTAGCTCAAACATGATAGATTAAGTGGAGATGAGCCTAATCTAAACTTGGATGTTACACCATTGCTTTACCTATAGGCCCCTTTTCAAGATATATGCTTGGGTGGTGTTATTGCAATATCTTCATGTGTCTCACCTTGGTACCTATCTATATTGATCCCTGGAAAAGTTTCATAAAGTTTGGAATAAAAAAGTCACATGAAATGATAAGTTATATGCTTGTTTGGATTATAACTAAAACTTGCCTTACGTCCCATGGGAACTAGTGTTTGTGCAACATACAAATGCAATATGTGCAACACATCTTGGACATATGTGGAACACCCTAGTGGAACATGTGTAGCATGTATCTTGAAACAACCACATGAAACAACTATAGCATTTCACTTGAGTTCTAGGTTTTAGGGCAGGTGAGGCCTACACTTTTGTGCAACCTATGCATGGTGGGTATGTTTGGCCTCTACAACACCTTAACTACACTTAGGACACATAATGGAACAATGTTCATGTTGATCATTTTGCCTAATTGTGCTTCTAAGTGATGGTTGACCATGTATGGACCCTGGAACACTTTTGTTTGACCATTTCAAAAGTGTGACTTAACAACTTTGTATGGCTGTGCACCCTTTGACAAAGTTGAGGAGAATTTTATAAGGAACAAACTTTGTTTAAAGGTCAAGTCATGAAAATATGTGGAACATGCTAAAACAGGGCCCACAAGTCAGTTTTAGGGCTGATTTCAGCACTTGGCCATTTTTAAGCCCTAATTCCGGTAACATCGACGTTGGCATCCCGCGTTCTCGTGATTTTGCTAACCAACATGATTTTACCCCTTAACAAAAGTTGGAGTTTATGTTATGGAGAAGAACATTCCAGAATGTGACACTTGTTGGATTTCAAATTGCCCATCAATATTGGATAGTTTGCTGATCTTGTCGATGCGTTGACAGTGCTATATTGGCATTCGATTATCTCCTAATTTGTAGCCCTAATGACCATGACCATTAAATGAAAAACGTAGTGTAATGTGTGGGCTTTGACTTTGCATTTTGGCCCATGTCCAAATTTGGTCCCGAGATGGCCCAAACATGGCCTCCAAGTCCGGCAGCTTCACACACACCACGTACTCGAGGAATTGCGTGAACGGCCGACACGTCCTCCCCTGCGTGGCGACCATGCCCGGCTCCGCGCCCCACCTCCTTGCCGCGTGCCCTGTCTCCTCCTTGTGCGTCATGGACACCGAGCCGCTCCTAGACGCTCCATGCTCCCCACTGCTCGCCCTCCTCCGCTCTCTCCCTCGCTCGGCTCTGCCCTGAGCGCGCGTGCCGCGATGTCCGCCATGGGCGAGCTCATGTGTTCGTGTCCATGCCGCCCGTCTCACTGCTGCATCGGTCACGAGCCAAGTGAGGCACAGCACCACCTCCGCCTCTCCCTGCTGCACCACCGTACCATCTCCGAGCGCTCCTCGCCGCAGTAGAGCACGGCCACTGGAGCACGCCATCGCCATGGCCGAGCTCCGAGCCGCCACCGTGATTCTTGGCTTCTGGCTTCCCTTCGCCGAATGAACTGCCTCACCATCTTCCTCACCTCACGCTGCACTTCCCGCGCCCTCGCCTTGAGTCGCTCGTCACCGGAGCACCGCCAATGCCTGCCGCCGTCGCCCCATGCCGCCGGCGCTCGTGGCCCCGCCTCCTCCGACCACCTCCAGTCAAGCCGCGGCCACCAGCGGGTGTGCATGGATCCCCTGATGGTCGTGACGCCCTTCGCCGCTGCCGCCATTGGCCCTCCTCGCCGGCGATCGGTCGGCCCCCAACTCCCCTGCTCTGCCGTGGGGGAGCAGAGGACCGATTCCTCCCTCTGTCTCTCTGTGTTGATGACAGGCGGGCCCGGCTGGGTAACGGGTCCCGCATGGCAGTTTAAGTAGTGGCTTAGTTGGATACACATTCGGGTGCACCTAGCAGTTTTGTAGGGTTTGAGTAATTCTGTGTTTGAATTTCAGATTTTATGTAAATCTTCAAAAATTTATATCTCATGCTAGGAAACTCCAAAAATAGTAAATGGGGACTTTTTGGAAACCTTGAGAAAAGATCTATGCAGTCGAGTCATAATATGTTAGATGTTTGTAGAAGTTTTCTGGTGTTTGTATTTAATCTTGAAAATACTCCTAAAAATGCTTATAACTTGACCAGAGCCATATCTGGAGTTTTAGAACTCCAAAAATAGTGATTCTTGTTTTGTTAATTTCATGATGACATGTACTTGCTAGGAAAAATATTAAAAACACTAGTTGTTCACTGTTTTCTTAAGGTTTTGATTTGACCTTGATAAATACGGAAATCTACATTATATTGCTTGACATTTTTATATCTTGAGTTGTGTTGCTCCAAATGATGTGAAATTTTTATGATAGGCTTGTCATGCTATGGATGTATTGTGGTATAAATTTCATGGTCATTGCTTACTGTATGATTAAGTTCTTGATTTAATTTATTTATGGCTCGATAAATAGCTTATAAATAATATATAAATGATAAAATAGAAAATGTTGTTCCATCACATTATTATGATGTTGCTCTATGATGTTGATCCATACTATGGCCATGTGTTCGTAGAAAATATTGAGTTTAGGTTTAGCTTGCTCTCACATGATTTATTGTATTGGTAATTTGTCTTTTTCATAGACGTTGACCTACATGTACAAATGGCTTGAAATTTGGACAGTACACTTTTGAAAGCATAGGTAGCTCACTGTAATTTTGGTAGAATTTATTATGCACTTTTGATATGTGTTCATAATTCCACCTAATTATCTAAGATAAATTAAGAAATGTCTTAAAATAATTTATCTAGCATTGGACATTATGTTTTCTAGTGTTCATTAGTCATTTATGAAATGTTGGTAAAGTTGGTTTTACAATATTATATGTTTGCAACATATGTTAATAATTGTTTCTTGTAATTACTAGTTTCTGGACAGTTCTGGGAGCAATGTAGATTACCCCATATTAATTATGTTTTCTGAGCATCTTGTCTATAGAAAAGTTGTAGATAATTTATGTATCTAGCTGTTATTAAAATTTAGTGGCATTTGGCCTTGTGGTTTAGGAGTTATAGCTGTTTAAAGTTGGGTTACAGAATTGCTTGCTCTCTGTCTTGTTAGACCAGTTTCTGTGTTTGTGTATATTCGGCTTGTTAAACTTTGGAATCATGCTGTGATGATTATAAATGAAATGTAGAGAATTTCATAAGCTTTCTACAATGTCTTATTGCATATCATTTGGATTTGCAGATCTCCAGATATGATTAATTTATGAAGCTACTGTTTGCTTGTCCAGAAATTGATAAATTCCAATTATAGTTGTTTGCTTGTATATTGTTAAGTGTGACTTATACCTTTGAGGGTAGTTAAGTTAATTAGCTCTAGGTGGTACGCTTGTTTGATTACTCTATTGATTTTACTTCTATGCATTCATACATATGCAATATTGCACCTCATTTAGGTACGCTAGCTGAAGCACGTGAAGGACCTGATGTGGTGCCAAACCAAAGATGGAGTTGGTGGATCCATCCCGAAGATAGAAGGACCGAACAAGTGTTAGATGGAGGGAATGCTTGCCAAGCGAGTTTCTTCTGACATACTCTAACTTGAGTCGGATCCCAGGCAAGCCCCAGAGCATTATAAGCCTCCTACCTTCAAATAAATTAATTATATACATGTTATAAGTATTGTTGCATTAAGTGGTAGGAGTTGGTTAAAAACCTTGCTGCATTATATCATTCCTTGTCCAAATATATGAATCCTTGAATCCTACATAGACTAGGATCGAGTAGATGCTTAGCCCTGCTTTAAGCGGTAGAAGTCAGGTGATTTCCTGTCACCTGCGAGATGTAGGGATATTCATATATGGCACGGTTGGCTATATTTGCTATCGTGGAATGGAACCATGTGTGGCGGGATGACGATAGTGAAGCAACAAGGCATGGAGGTCTTGGGTGTGGATCTATCCCCGTCTGAGTCGTTTAAGCACTGATTCGATGTACGTCCTTGAGTCATGTTGAACGCAGTCTAACACTTAGTTGGCCAGATAAGTCGTTCCGACCGTGAAGCCGAGTAATACGGTTCATGCCGGGAATCGAATGGTAGGTCGCATCTTGGAGGAGAGAAAGGATGTGCTTGGGGATATTGGCATGAGACCAAGGGGGGTTAGAGTCCCTAACACCTGGTAGAGTGTCTCCCTTGGGGATGCGACATTAGTCGGACCCGTGGCTCCTGAACTGTACCAAAGGTGACCTGAGCAGCCCTCGCCAGGCGTGACTCGGTGAGTGTTAGAAATACCCCTCCAGCTGGATAGGAATTCGATTCGAATCACTGTCGCTCCCGGTTAGTGAGCACTTGACTTGAGCAGCGGCAACGTAGATTCCATTAAATTGAACGGATGGTTAATTGGATAACGATGGAAAGGTTGCCTCAATTTATACCTGCTATGGTTAATATTGTTTGCTCCTAATAAAGTGAGTGCTCTAGTACAGGTTCTAATATAGATGATAGGTTAATGATAATTAACTTGATGCTTAAGCATTAATGATTACTTATCCATATTAAGCTTTTATGCAAAATGTTGTCAAGCTAGCCCACTTTATATCGGCCTTGCATGATCCTTGGTGTCACTTTATTTCTAGTTTCTGACGGGTAAGTTTAGCTGAGTACCTTCTTGTACTCAGGGTTTTATCCCCACTTGTTGCAGGTTGTGAAGTATCATGGCTACTGCAAGAGTTGGTTGGCTCCTGCCGTAGTGGCGGAGTGTGATCACGGGTATGATCCTTCTATGTTATCTTCTCTCTAATGCGTTTGTTGGAAGTCGACCTTGGTACTGGCATGTATTTGAAATAAGGTTGTTGTTAGTCTCAAATTACTTTGTTTCCGCTACTTTTGAACTTAAGTTGTAATAACTATGTTGAACTCCGATGTATATTGAATTACTTGTGAAATGGTTGTAACAAGTGACTTGTTATGTTGAATCACTATGATCTTGGCTTGTATGTTGATTGGTTTGAAATCCCTCGTGATTTCATTGGACTACCGGAGTTATATGGGCTCAAGTGCGAGAATTTGATCACTTCGGTGATTGTTTTTGTACTTGTACTCTTATAATTTGGACGGTTCTGTTACAGCTGGTATCGGAGCAAGATTCAACATTAAACTTGTCGTATGTGTATTTAAAACAAATGTTTTGTTTTATAAAATCAGTTTTATTAACTTATAGCTATATATAGGTTTGCCTAATCTAAATTTTAAACCTATGTATGCCAGTGGTCAATTTTCTTATGCCCATATAAGGATTATTAGGTGGCTTATATAAGTACTAACTCGGGGGTTTTTCATTTATGCATCTGCGCCCAAGCCAAGGTATGTATGTGTGATGACTCTCCCACACTATGCTACCCAGTGTGTCAGATTAGAGGTAGCCTTCATATATGAAATAGCCATATATGTCGCTAGTTTACTTTTATGCAACATCGCACCTACGCTCAGGTAAGTGTGAGTTGTGAGAGCATGACCGTACAAATTGTGGTCTAGGGGAAAGCTAGTTTTGGTTACTGAATTATTTACATGTTATACATATGTATATATGAAGGTACTTAATTGTGGGTGATTGATGATTCGGGTAGTTTTGGTGCTACATGTATATATACGGGGGTATATGTACATGGGAGTACTTAGAATTTTACTTCTCTGCTTTCATTATGTGCTATATTGGGAAATGTTGGGCTGCAATGAAATTTTTTTTCTACAGGTACGCTAACCACGAATGCGTAAGTCGAATGTAGCTAACGACTAGATATATATCGAGAGAGTGCGTGTTATGCCACCGACATAGAACGTGATTGCCACCTTAGGTTGGCAATCTTGTGAGGACTAATAGGACGAAGCATTCATTATCTTGATTATTGCTTTATGCATAGCTATGCTCCTCTCACCCTTATTCTATATTAAGTAACTTGTGATTGATGTTATGTACTATCTTCCTTGGTGGAGTTAGACATGAATGCCTTGTTCAATGTTACTGGAATAGAAAGTGCTTGAGAAAAGTGTGTGTTTAGCCTTGCTAGAAATAATCATGGTTACATGTTTGAACCTATAGATGCCCTCTAGTTTAGCCAAGTGGTGGATAAGCTGTCATACAAGTTTTTGAAAATGTTTTAGACCTCACTTAAGTAAATTGGATTCTCATGAATGAATTAAATTGGTGTTGGTCTAAGGTAACGATGTTTAGAGCTACTAGGATGATATGTTTGTGTGCTCTCTTGTTAAGTAGAACAAAGGCAAACTTTGTTTTGCTTATTAAACGTTGGCTGCTAGAGTGGTTTCTGTTGTAGTGATGCTTTCGTGGCCATCATTGTGTTTTCTGTAGTTATGAAGAATACTAAAGTTGTAGCTAACTTACTTATCTAGCTTGCCCTAAAATTTTATGACCCTAGGTCTTATGCTTTGAGAGTTATGAATTTTACAAGTTTATTGTCAAGTTTTGCTTATGCTCTAAATAGATTTGAATGTTTGGTTTGTTTGACCTATGTGCATAGGGAATCATGTCTTGGAGATAATAGAAGAAGTGTAGTACTTTTTCTAAGCTTTCCAAAATGTCCTATAGCACTAATTGTGGTGGCATAAATTTCTAGTTATGAGCTTGCAAAGTGGAATGACAGAATCTGTCCAAATTTGGGCAGAGATGTCTTCTTTGTCTTGTTTGGCCTTGTTAGATATATAATCATCTTAATATGATAATAATAAAGTTATAGACAACTTAATAAGCTTTACATAAAGTTAAGTCTCGGCCTTGTTGTGTCTCTAGAACTCCAGTTATGCATTTTCGAATTTCTTGTCAGTTTTCTGTCCATATTGGTACAGATCTGAAACATTAGAAATTTTGGTCATGTTAAGCTATGAATTAGTTTTTGGTATGAATAACTAAAGTGTAGTAATCTTCCTAAGCTTTCTAGAAAGTCTAGGATTACCTTTGTGGAATGTCTCCAACCTCAGTTATGGTTGAAACAAGTAACCACTGTGCTGCTGTCCAGATTCTGTGCCCATGCTAAGTTAGCCACCTTAGCTAGCGTTTGTTTGAACTAAACTTGTAGTTAGTTCTTACTTTAGATAAATGCTTGTTATGGGTGATCTTTTTGCTTGGTAATAGTTGCTTGAGTCATTTGTTTAAGCTTCTTCATGTGTTTGCTTGAATTTATGATGCATGGATGTATGCTTGTTACTTTGGGTAAAGCCATAGTTATCACCTCGTTTGTCCTCGGTGAGTATACGAGTGTCGAATAGCGTTATCTTAGAGCAATACTCGAGTTACGCGAAACGATCTCTTGGTGTTGTTTCCAATTAGGTTCTTTTCCTTATGAGCCTAAGCTTGTTGCCGTGGTTGCTTGCTTTGAATGTTTGTGCACAATGCCTTTGCTTTATATCTAGGCCTGAGCCGGGACCCTTAAATATTCGCGTATACCCTGGCTGCCCTGCACCCACACGTGAAAATCTTTGTTTGACCTACCAACCAAGATAGATTTCCGCAAATGCCTCCTTTTGGCCATAGTTGTTCTTTGCCAAATTGTGGAGACCATACCTAAATCCATATTGGACCTTCCGATTGCCTCTCCTAAAGGTTAGCTAGTGTGACGCCACGCCTCTTTGCTATGGCCCCAAAATCGTTTGCTTGTAAATTCGTGTATCTACCTCATCGACTCAATCTATGAATACCTTTGCCCGGTATTCTTTCCTTGTATGATGCTTGTTTTTACCACCCAAAATGTGTCACTTGAAATTTCACCTTGGTGATGTGATCGGTAATGGTGTTATGAGTAGCAACTAACGGTGCCGCGACGAAACCGAGAGCCTCCTGTGGGCGGCCGACACAAGGTTGTGCTGCTCGGCACGCGCTGGTATCGTGGTTTCTAGTCATGATCCATTGCGGAACAATACCAACGTGTTATTCTCATGTGAACTTTTCCTTGGTTATCTTCCCATATCGTATCGTAAGATCTATATCTTAGACCGAAAGTAGTGGAGTGTCCTTCTGAAGTTGCTAAGAGAATAACTTCGTATTAGCTAACTTCGATGGCAACCATCTGTTCTGCATCAACCACAGTTGTTGTGGTCAAGAATGAAGATTTGGAACTTTTTAGTGTTGAGAGACGACTGATTAGTTACCAATAGGAAGGTTAATCTCCAGCTAGGTAATGACTCTTTGGTAGCTACGAAGGCTATGTCTTACAGAGCAATAACCAACAAGAAGTTAATCAACTAGCCAACAACTTGAGTGCTACTCTATCTTCCACAGCCGTTGTGACCAAGCCAATTCCATCTTGGGCAATCACACAGATAGTGCAAGGTGTTCTATCAGCTAAAGCGAAGAATTAGAGAAAGCATGACCTAGTTTCAAATTAGTATCCATGTGCCCTTAGGTGCCACAAATGGTTTGTTCATCACTCCATTGGACGATCTCTTAAGTGGTCTTAAGGATCCTGTTGGACACCCTTTCGCTTTGCTTTTATGTTCTCTCATCAACAAGTATTGGGACAATCAAAGGTTCTATGAGTAAATTTGCAAATCAAAAGCAATTTGAAAAGTGTCAAACAATAGATTTCCCATCTTAGAGCTGCTGTTTGATCCTAAAAAGGAAGCCTCAAGGTGAAAGTTGGCCTGACAAAGTTGCTACATTGCAAGTCAACTCAACTTACAGTGCAACTAAGTCACAAGGGAAAATTTTATTCAACCGCTTGGTGGTAGACTACTCCCCACGGTTTAGTGAATATTTACAACTTTTGTTGTCCTTAAGGCCTCGCTACATCTTTCTTTGGCAATGATTTTCCAATGATGACATACTTTGGTACCTTATAAATGTTTTTACCAAAGAGGTTGCATCTGATTCAACCCAGATAACTGTTGTCTTTGGATAAAAGAATCTTCTTAGGTAACATTTGGCAGAAATACGAAGCCGACAGAGTCAGCTATCACATTCACTAATCCCTCGACCGACTCAGATAATACAGTGTTATCATCAAAGAAAGAGAACTGCACACATGAAACCTTAAGTAGTGTTCCATTAGTTGATATCTGAAGGATTGAACCATTACGACCAGAATAGACCTTGTCTATTGGTTAGTTAGTACCATATAACCTCAGAGAATGTTTGTCGTCTATGATCTCACCCTTTTGGAAGATTGTACTCAAGCCATTTTGGTAGAGAACTGCTTTTCAAAAACCGTGTGAACATAGAGCCATTTCAACGAGTATACTTATGAATATTTCGGTCTAGTGTCAAGTTCATATGGCCTATGTTGTGCTCACTAAAGAATCAAATACTTGTGAGTGGTCAGCTCACGGACTAAATGATCTCCGTACATTTAGAATGTCATACTGTGCTATCTTGGATTCCTCCCAAAGTAACAATGCTTCATGGAAGTCAATGAAGGAAATTGTTCAGAAAAATTTTACCATGAAGGATAAGTATCAGAAAGTGCCTTTGACCAAATTGTTCGCCGATGTTGAAGCTTTGTAGCTGAATGCTATGGCGTATGTTGAGAACTAGATAATGTGCCTCTCTTCCTTAAAAGGTCTTCCATTCCAAATCTCGAGATGTGATTCTTTTAAGGGGGGAGGGCTGTAACACCCCAGGTGTTTATCACCAATTAGGCAGTGGGTTTGAGCTCAAACATGATAGATTAAGTGGAGATGAGCCTAATCTAAACTTGGATGTTACACCATTGCTTTACCTATAGGCCCCTTTTCAAGATATATGCTTGGGTGGTGTTATTGCAATATCTTCATGTGTCTCACCTTGGTACCTATCTATATTGATCCCTGGAAAAGTTTCATAAAGTTTGGAATAAAAAAGTCACATGAAATGATAAGTTATATGCTTGTTTGGATTATAACTAAAACTTGCCTTACGTCCCATGGGAACTAGTGTTTGTGCAACATACAAATGCAATATGTGCAACACATCTTGGACATATGTGGAACACCCTAGTGGAACATGTGTAGCATGTATCTTGAAACAACCACATGAAACAACTATAACATTTCACTTGAGTTCTAGGTTTCAGGGCAGGTGAGGCCTACACTTTTGTGCAACCTATGCATGGTGGGTATGTTTGGCCTCTACAACACCTTAACTACACTTAGGACACATAATGGAACAATGTTCATGTTGATCATTTTGCCTAATTGTGCTTCTAAGTGATGGTTGACCATGTATGGACCCTGGAACACTTTTGTTTGACCATTTCAAAAGTGTGACTTAACAACTTTGTATGGCTGTGCACCCTTTGACAAAGTTGAGGAGAATTTTATAAGGAACAAACTTTGTTTAAAGGTCAAGTCATGAAAATATGTGGAACATGCTAAAACAGGGCCCACAAGTCAGTTTTAGGGCTGATTTCAGCACTTGGCCATTTTTAAGCCCTAATTCCGGTAACATCGACGTTGGCATCCCGCGTTCTCGTGATTTTGCTAACCAACATGATTTGACCCCTTAACAAAAGTTGGAGTTTATGTTATGGAGAAGAACATTCCAGAATGTGACACTTGTTGGATTTCAAATTGCCCGTCAATTTTGGATAGTTTGCTGATCTTGTCGATGCGTTGATAGTGCTATATTGGCATTCGATTATCTCCTAATTTGTTGCCCTAATGACCATGACCATTAAATGAAAAACAGAGTGTAATGTGTGGGCTTCGACTTTGCATTTTGGCCCATGTCCAAATTTGGTCCCGAGATGGCCCAAACATGGCCTCAAGGTCCGGCAGCTTCACGCACACCACGTACTCGAGGAATTGCGCGAACGGCCGACACGTCCTCCCCTGCATGGCGACCATGCCCGGCTCCGCGCCCCACCTCCTTGCCACATGCCCTGTATCCTCCTTGTGCGTCATGGACACCAACCGCTCCTGGACGCTCCATGCTCCCCACTGCTCGCCCTCCTCCGCTCGCTCCCTCGCTCGGCTCTGCCCTGAGCGCGCGTGCCGCGATGTCCGCCATGGGTGAGCTCATGCGTTCGTGTCCATGCCGCCCGTCTCACTGCTGCATCGATCACGGGCCAAGTGAGGCACAACACCACCTCCGCCTCTCCCTGCTGCACCACCGCACCATCTCCGGTCGCTCCTCGCCGCAGTAGAGCGCGGCCACCGGAGCACGCCATCGCCATGGCCACCATGGCCGAGCTCCGAGCCGCCACCGTGATTCTTGGCTTCTGGCTTCCCATCGCCGAATGAACCGCCTCATCATCTTCCTCACCTCACGCTGCACTTCCCGCGCCCTCGCCTTGAGCCGCTCGTCACCGGAGCACCGCCAATGCCTGCCACCGTCGCCCCATGCCGCCAGCGCTCGTGGCCCTGCCTCCTCCGACCACCTCCGGTCAAGCCGCGGCCACCAGCGGGTGCGCATGGATCCCCTGATGCTCGTGACGCCCTTCGCCGCCGCCGTCGGTGGCCCTCCTCGCCGGCGACCGGTCGGCCCCCAACTCCCCTGCTCTGCCGTGGGGGAGCAGAGGACCGATTCCTCCCTCGGTCTCTCTGTGTTGATGACAGGCGGGCCCGGCAGGGTAACGGGTCCTGCATGGCAGTTTAAGTAATGGCTGAGTTGGATACACATTTGGGTGCACCTAGTAGTTTTGTAGGGTTTGAGTAATTATGTGTTTGAATTTCAGATTTCATGTAAATCTTCAAAAATTCATATCTCATGCTAGGAAACTCCAAAAATAGTAAATGGGGACTTTTTGGAAACCTTGAGAAAAGATCTATGCAGTGGAGGTATAATATGTTAGATGTTTGTAGAAGTTTTCTGGTGTTTGTATTTAATCTTGAAAAATACTCCTAAAAATGCTTATAACTTGACTAGAGCCATATCTGGAGTTTTAGAACTCCAAAAATAGTGATTCTTGTTTGGTAATTTCATGATGACATGTACTTGCTAGGAAAAATATTAAAAACACTAGTTGTTCACTGTTTTCTTAAGGTTTTGATTTGACCTTGATAAATAAGGAAATCTACATTATATTGCTTGACATTTTTATATCTTGAGTTGTGTTGCTCCAAATGATGTGAAATTTTTATGGTAGGCTTGTCATGCTATGGATGTATTGTGGTATAAATTTCATGTTCATTGCTTACTGTATGATCAAGTTCTTGATTTAACTTGTTTATGGCTTGATAAATAGCTTATAAATAATATATAAATGGTAAAATAGAAAATGTTGTTCCATCACATTATTATGATGTTGCTCTATGATGTTGATCCATACTATGGCCATGTGTTCATAGAAAATATTGAGTTTTAGGTTTAGCTTGCTCTCACATGATTTATTGTATTGGTCATTTGTATTTTTCATAGATGTTGATCTACATGTACAAATGGCTTGACATTTGGACAGTGGACTTTTGAAAGCATAGGTAGCTCACTGTAATTTTGGTAGAATTTATTACGCAATTTTGATATGTGTTCATGATTCCACCAAATTATCTAAGATAAATTAAGAAATGTTTTAAAATAATTTATCTAGCATTGGACATTATGTTTTCTAGTGTTCATTAGTCATTTATGAAATGTTGGTAAAGTTGGTTTTACACAATTATATGTTTGCAACATATGTTAATAATTGTTTCTTGCAATTACTAGTTTCTGGACAGTTCTGGGAGCAATGTAGATTACCCCATGTCAATTATGTTTTATGAGCATCTTGTCTATACAAAAGTTGCAGATAATTTATGTATCTAGCTGTTATTAAAATTTGGTGGCATTTGGCCATGTGATTTAGGAGTTATAGCTGTTTAAAGTTGGGTTACAGAATTGCTTGCTCTCTGTCTTGTTAGACCAGTTTCTGTGTTTGTGTAAATTCGACATATTAAACTTTGGAATCATGCTGTGATGATTATAAATGAAATGTAGAGAATTTCATAAGCTTTCTACAATGTCTTATTGCATATCATTTGGATTTGTAGATCTCCAGATATGATTGATTTATGAAGCTACTGTTTGCTTGTCCAGAAATTGATAAATTCCAATTATAGTTGTTTGCTTGTATATTGTTAAGTGTGACTTATGCCTTTGAGGGTAGTTAAGTTAATTATCTCTAGGTGGTATGCTTGTTTGATTACTCTGTTGATTTCACTTCTATGCATTCATACATATGCATTATTGCACCTCATTTAGATACGCTAGCTGAAGCACGTGAAGGACCTGATGTGGAGCCAAACCAAAGATGGAGTTGGTGGATCCATCCGAAGATAGAAGGACCGAACAAGTGTTAGATGGAGGGAATGCTTGCCAAGCGAGTTTCTTCTGACATACTCTAACTTGAGTCGGATCCCAGGCAAGCCCCGGAGCATTATAAGCCTCCTACCTTCAAAGAAATTAATTATATATATGTTATAAGTATTGTTGCATTAAGTGGTAGGAGTTGGTTGAAAACATTGCTGCATTATATCATTCCTTGTCCAAATATATGAATCCTTGAATCCTACATAGACTAGGATCGAGTAGATGCTTAGCCCTGCTTTAAACGGTAGAAGTCAGGTGATTTCTTGTCACCTGCGAGATGTAGGGATATTCATATATGGCACGGTTGGCTATATTTGCTATCGTGGAATGGAACCATGTGTTAATAAAATGAAATGAGACCGGGCGGGATGACGATAGTGAAGCAACAAGGCATGGAGGTCTTGGGTGTGGATCTATCCCCGTCTGAGTCGTTTAAGCACTGATTCGCTATACGTCCTTGAGTCATGTTGAACGCAGTCTAACACTTAGTTGGCCAGACAAGTCATTCCGACCACGAAGCTGAGTAATACGGTTCAGGCCGAGAATCGAATGGTAGGTCGCATCTTAGAGGAGAGAAAGGATGTGCTTGGGGACATTGGCATGAGAACAAGGGGGGTTAGAGTCCCTAACACCTGGCAGAGTGTCGCCCTTGTGGATGCGACATTAGTCAGACCCGCGACTCCTGAACTGTACCAAAGGTGACCTGAGCAGCCCTCGCCAGGCGTGACTCGGTGAGTGTTAGAAATACCCCTCCAGCTGGATAGGAATTCGATTCGAATCGCCGTCGCTCCCGGTTAGTGAGCACTTGACTTGAGCAGCGGCAACGTAGATTCCATTAAATTGAACGGATGGTTAATTGGATAACGATGGAAAGGTTGCCTCAATTTATACCTGCTATGGTTAATATTGTTTGCTCCTAATAAAGTGAGTGCTCTAGTACAGGTTCTAATGTAGATGATAGGTTAATGATAATTAACTTGATGCTTAAGCATTAATGATTACTTATCCATATTAAGCTTTTATGCAAAATGTTGTCAAGCTAGCCCACTTTATATCAGCCTTGCATGATCCTTGGTGTCACTTTATTTCTGGTTTCTGACGGGTAAGTCTAGCTGAGTACCTTCTTGTACTCAGGGTTTTATCCCCACTTGTTGCAGGTTGTGAAGTATCATGGCTACTGCAAGAGTTGGTTGGCTCCTGCCGTAGTGGCGGAGTGTGATCACGGGCATGATCCTTCTCTAATGCTTTTATTGGAAGTCGACCTTGGTACTGGCATGTATTTGAAATAAGGTTGTTGTTAGTCTCAAATTACTTTGCTTCCGCTACTTTTGAACTTAAGTTGTAATAACTACGTTGAACTCCGATGTATATTGAATTACTTGTGAAATGGTTGTAACATGTGACTTGTTATGTTGAATCACTACGATCTTGGCTTGTATGTTGGTTGGTTTGAAATCCCTCGCGATTTCATTAGACTACCAGAGTTATATGGGCTCAAGCGCAAGAATTTGATCACTTCGGTGATTGTTTTTGTACTTGTGCTCTTATAATTTGGACGGTTCTGTTAAACGTAATACATCTGCCCATCTGCAACAAGTGGGAACAAAGCCCTGAGTACGAGAAGATACTCAGCTAGACTTACCCGACATAACCAAAAATAAAATGACACCAAGGATTATGAAAGGCTTTATAGTAGGGTGACCGACTCATTTGCAAGAAGGCAGTTTTAGCATTTAAAGGACCTTTTTCAGAAGCTTTTATATCAAGTTAATCTTTATTAACCTGTCAACTACATTTGCACCTGTACTAGAGTAAACATGTGATTAAACAAGTAAGGATAACCAATGATCATTAACAACTTCCATAATGTCATATTCATATAATTGTCCAAGTGTTCCATCAACATTACTACGATGAAGTAACTCAAGTCAAGTGTTCACTATCCAGTGAACGATGGTGATTCGAATCGATTATTAACCAAATGGTAATATATTCCTCACACAAACCTCACTCACCCGGTAAAGTGAGATATTGGTCACCGAGTCAACTATCCAGGTAAAGTCTCGAGTTTGCCAGGAACCACATGTACCCGGGGGCCGCCCGACTGCTCTTTGGCCTTATCATCGCACCCCCGTGTCCTACCACACCTGCTCCGGTACAGTGCGCTGCGGGCAATCCACTCGGCCCGAATAATCTCCCAGCTTCGCGGTCGAAAGGTGCATTATTCGGCCAGCTAAATGTGAGGCATGCATTCAACATGACTCGAGGCCCAACAACGGTCAGTCCTTAACCGACACAAACGGAAAACACTACAGTCCAAAACCCTATAAGTCTCCGTCCGGTCTCAACTTCAAATTAACACTCAGTTATCCTAAGATGACATACTTATTCAAGCAGATCCAGGTAATCACCTATAGCTCGCAGGTGACAGGAAATCACCTGACTTATACCGGTCTAAGCCAGCTAAGCATTGACTCAACTGCGAATACCAGGGTAACAAGGCTATGGTAGATCAAAGGTAAACAAGGTATAATGCAGTAACGGTTGCAAACAACTCCTAAACTTAATGCATCAATTAAGGTAAGGCATTAATAAAATATTTGCAAACCGGGAGAGAAATGCTCCGGGGCTTGCCTCTTTCGAAAGAGCTCGGGCGATGATCGGGGCACTCTGGAAGATCCTCATCGACCTCCTCGTCGGCTTCGGGCACCTCCTGCTCTTGCACCTCGGGCTGTTCTTCCGGCTCCTCGGGAACTGCCACCGAAATCCCTTCCTGCGATCCAGTATGATGCATCTGTATAAGTGCTCATGCATAGGTGCATTGGAGGGATGACATGTAATGATCATGATGAATGGGATGTAGATGAACATGTTTACTTTATTGGATAGTGTAGAAATACAATTCTTCTACAAGGTAGTCCACATCATCCAAGAACATGTACTACTAAACTACTACTACAACCACTATACTTCTTACTAAGTCACCACAACAAGCCAAGATTCTTCAAAGATACACCAAAGCAATCATTATTAACTAAACATGCATTAAAAAGGTTAATTAAACCCTAGTTGAAACTAGGTTTGAACAGCAACACCTATTTTGGTAGCACAGAAAAATCTAGGAAAATTACAGTAACTTACTATCATCTAATCTAGCATGCCACAAAAATTTCATTGCATTTGAATCACTAGAACTGCCTACACAAAAATGACAAGATATGGCATAAATATGATCATGAAAATACTTTGTATTTTAAAAAGTATCAAACAACAGATTTAAACACTTTTCAACAATCTACACAGTCATTAATCACTGTATAAAAATTATCACTTGCATATTTTATTCATAATTTTCTCTCTAACAAAAATAACAAATATCAGCAATAAAAGCACTTGAACTACACATCCTAATTTTTTCTATAGAACAAGCATGACATATATTTTTCATGCAAAGCACATCACAAAAGAAGACTAACACACTTGGAACCATATTTTTCTGAGCAACACTAGATTTACTATTCATTTTCTTAGATAAATAGCAATTATAAGAATTAAATAAAACTCTACAGAAAAGTATCTCAAAATCAATACTCAATATTTTTACATCATAGATCTACTCATGAGGATCACTACAAAATTTGTTTCACCATTTTTGGAGCCAAAATGTGTACACAAACATTTTTCCAATTATTTATTTTCTCAAATAATCAAAAAAAATGGAAAACAAATCTCTTATTGTTACTGGGCCGGCCCGTGAGAACAACCGGCCCACGGCCGCTTTTGGCCTGAACCGAGTGCGCGGGGAGAAGGCGAGCCGGCCCGCTCGGTCTCCCGGCCCAAGGCCGGAGACGGTCCACTCAGAGACCGAGGGGGGGAGAGACGGCCACGCCGGCGCTCTGGACCGTGGCAGCGCGGCGGGGCGGCGGCCGCCAACGGCCAGTGGCCATCTTCGGTCGAGAGCGGGCGAGACGCGGCGCGCAGGAGGATCATGAGGAAAAAGCGAACACGGTGATGAAGTTCAAGGGAAAAGAGGAGCGGAGCATGGAGGTCGGCACGGCCGCGGCTGTGACGAGCACCGACGACACCACCGTGGTGGTTACGGCCATTCTGGCCCTCACCTTGGTGAAACTACTGTGCCAGAGGTGTGTTATGGCGAGGCGAAGCTCACGCGGAAGCTTGCGGCGCTCCGAGCGGAGGCAAGGCGGTGCGGGCGAGCTTAGCGGCTGCGGCAATGGCGGGCGGCCGCGCAGTGGCGAGGAGCGGGGCTGCGTTCGGGAATGAAAGACGCGAGAGGAGGAAGGGAGCGGGCGCGGGGGTTAAGGCACGGTCGGGAGCAACCTTGGACACGTTCCCGTCCAGGTGCAGGGGCTCCGACCAGCCGGCCAGCCACCGCCCATGGCCGCCGGTGCGGCGCGGCCACGCGGCGAGGCGTGCACACGGGTTGGCGAGCGCACCGAAGCGGGGCACAGCGTGCGGGGTACGCCCGGTCCACTGGACCGCGGCGCGCGCGGGCGCGCGTGCGCGAGCGCGAGCTGGGCCAGGCCGGCTTGCGGCTGCGGGCCGAAAGTGAGGCGCCGACCCACTTAGGCGGAGAAAAAGCTTTTCTTTTTATTTTTCAATTCTTTTTTCCAAATTTTCAAAATGCAGCTGCTTTAAATCAATTTTTGAGCAACAAAATGGCATTTTCTGGAAATGGCCCAAAAATGAAAGTTGCTTAGAATTTAATCCTCTACAACTTTGCTTAAAAGACCAACTCAAAATTCCCAACAAATTTTGAATTGGAAAGTAAAAGCTAAATAGGGAGGATTTTTGACCTTTTTCCATAATATTTTCAAAAGCAAATTTTGTCAAAAGTTTGAATACAACTTTGCTCCAAAAATTTTGCTAAACATTTCTAAACTAATTACTCAAGCAAACAAGCATTTTTAACACCATTACAAGCACAATCATGGCATAGTTCTATTTAAACAAACAATGCAACAAGCATGTTTTCATTAACATGTTTCAAGGTCATGTTTCAATCATTATTTCATGCAATGTTAATGAATGCATGACAATGCTTATGCTCATGATTTGCAGGTGCTGAATGCATGCGTAACACCGGGGTGTTACATCGGCGCGCGTCGAGAATGGCACGCGCGTCGGCGTCGGCGTCGAGTCGGTCGCGTACCAATGGGGCCTTGTTGCGTTCTGGCACCCTTCGGGTTCAGGATGAACCAAGACCTCCCTTTCTTGTTGAGAGGGCACTACAGGTAGCTCAGACTCGGGCTCACGTCATCGAGACGTAGAGCTCTCGGCCTGTTGCACTGTGGCACACTCAAGAAGCCCGCGAAGCTCGTTGTGGACTTGTCGCCCCTCCGCAGTGGAAGGCTCCGGCATCGTCCGGAGGAGTATTGCTATCGCAGCAACATTCTGACTAGCCCTTGCGAAGAATGGGGGCTGATTGCCCCTCTCGTCGTTGTTAATGAGGTGATTGACGTCGCGAGCCCTGTGCTAGGCTGCTACGCCATCACCCCGGCCAGAACGCCCTTGCTCGAGGGTGGCCCGGAGGTGCACCAGCTGTTGGCGGTCCTCATCGACCTTGGCCTCGAGCTCGCGGAGCTGTTCGAGCTCGGCCCACTGAGATCCCACGGGGGCGGACACCGCGGCCCGCTCTTGTGAGGGCCCTGTGGGTAGTGTTCGCTGAAGCGGAGCGCGAACGCCCTGCCCTACAGGGGTGGCGTCCCTTAGGGCAATCTCCTCAACCTCTACATGAAAGCATTCATGTGAAGGGTCATGACCCTCCCCATCGAAGTCAGGGCAGCTGAAGAGATAGTCACACGCGCCCATGAACTGGTGTAGACCCTTTGTGTCACGAAGCCCAGAGAAGTCCGCACCGGCCCATCCATCACTATCCTCTAAGGAGTCCGTGCTAGATGTTTCCAATGTGGTTGCAAGGAGCTCGAAGGTGGTGTGTAGATGTTGACGATCCTTAAGTATCAAATTTAATTGTCAACTAAACATGGAAAAGGATCAATATGCACTAGACATCTAGAATTAGGGTTTTATCTGACATAATTCCACGAGTTTTGGTGTTTGTCTATTTCTGCAGGGGGTTATCAGAAAATACGGAGAGAAGGCCCACACGTCGGGTTTACATAGAGATATTAACATGTGCGCTAATTTTTTATCATCTAGAAGACTCCAGAAGACACATGAACGAACGGGAGGCCGAACGGGGCCCAGCCCAGGGCGCCCGCCCTAGGGTTTGGGGCGGCCGCCCTACTCCCGTGGCCAATCAGCGTCAACTTCGCGGATTATGCTCCACCGACCTAAAGGATCAAGGAAAACCGTGCGATTAATGTCGGTTTGATCCGACGGCCCACGATCATTTGAGGGGGCTATATAAGCAGGGCCTCTCCACCCTAGGGGAGGAGGAGAAATCATTATCAGAGGAAGCCATCAAGTTTAGGGTTTAGAAACTCTCTCCCGCAGAGAATTAGATTTAGCTACTCCCAATTCTTTCAAGTTTTATAGGATTGATTAGATAGAATTAGAGAAGTAGGGCCTAGCGCTCTGGATTTCGGATCTTCGTCAATAAAGATTTGTATTATTTCATATCTTTCTCTACGACTTTATTCTAATTGCATTATGTCTTTATTTATTATGTTCCTAGTTTGCTCTAGTTCTATAAGTGATATAGTTATGATTGATGATGAGTTCATGCATGAGTTTGCAAAGCGCTTAGCTCTTTTCACGTGGGAGTTAAGTGGTAGATCACATGTAGGCGTGGTGCTTAGATGTTATTTACCTGCAAATGTATCCTATTGGCCGGGTCGTGTGGTAGTTCGCGATGGTGACAGCTTCGTTGATTCTTATATAGTCCACCCTCCGTTGATAGGACAGGCAGAATTTGTATTGCGGAGTAAGTCTTGCTATGTTCTGATTTACTTTAGCAATGTTCCTTATACATGAATGAAGAGTCTTTTGTGCTATATATGATCTTGTAGATGCTTAGAGTAGATTATGACTTAGTAAATAGTAGATACTTAGAATCCATTCTCTTGCTAGTCCGATGTCACCTTACATTTATGTGGAGTAGTCTATTTCTAATCGCTGTGTTATTTACCCATGAGCTTATATTTCATTCTTTATTATTATGGCTTACCCCCTGCCAAAGCAAGTGACTGTGTGACGAGTTTCTCAGTAGTAATCATGTTCTTGCAAGTTTATCTCTAGTCTAAGCCTTGATAGATTTTACCCCTGTTTTTGCTTTCGCCGTTCTCTTAAGCAAAATTATAAATAACGATACCTGGAATACTTATCCTGGTGAAATGCTACAATGAGGTATTTTATCTGTGCGCTTGCGGATAGAATAGATTATTTTCTAGAGAGCCTTTATGTTTATAAATACCTTAGTACGCTCTAGCACCATGCTAGGGATGACAACCTAGTATTCAAGTGGTGTTAGCTAGTGTCAACAGGCATTTCTGGCGCCGTTGCCGGGGAACGGTAAGGAAAGTCAGGAAGTCGGTCAAGGTTATTCAAATAAAATTTTAGACTAGACTATTGAGAAATAATTGCATAACAGCTACTATATAAATGAGAAATCATAGCAAGGCACCTCTGCTTTGGCAGGTTCACCCTGTTGTTTTCCTATGTTTATATTTTTTACAGGGTATATCAGGATTGACTTTGGTGAATTAAATTCTTCATCATCAGAACCAAAGCAATCAAGGAAGAAGAAGCTAGCTACCAATTGTTGAAGTGATGGCACAGAAGACCTTACAGGAATTTTCTGCCCCAAGTCTTGAGAACATTCTTACTGGTCCAAGATTTGAAGTAGAAGAAGGAGTACCTGAGTTCGAGCTCAAGTCAAACCTCATCAACTTGGTGCAAGCTACACAATTCAGTGGGAAGGCACACGAAGATGCTAGTGCACATTTGCAGAACTTCTTGGGGATTGGAAGCACAATTAGCATCAACGGAGTTGACAAAGACGTCATACTACTTCGCCTCTTTCCATTTTCACTAGAAGGGAAGGCGAGGAAGTGGTTCTACACCAATCAAGCAAACATCAAAAATTGGACGAACCTGTCAGATGCCTTTCTATCAAAGTTTTTCCCTATAGGCAAAACAGCTGCCTTAAGAGGAAATATTGTCAGTTTCCAACAGCAGAAGACAGAAACCATTCCAGAAGCATGGGAGCGTTTTCAAGGATACATATCAGATTGTCCTCACCATGGAATGGCCAAATGGTTACTTATGCAGACCTTTTATCATGGATTAACCCAAAAGTCTCGTGAGTGCCTAGATGCATCTGCTGAAGGATCATTCTTGGAGTTTACAATTGGAAAAGCAGAGACACTTTTGGATAAGATAGCAGAAAACCAAAGCTGGTTCCAAGACAAGACTCAACATTGTCATCAAACTGAAGAAATACCAGAAGAAGTAAAAGCACTATCAACTAAGATGGAAGATTTGCTCCATTGGATTGACCAGAGGGCCAAGTTCAAAGAAGATCAAAGGGCTATAGAGACAGTATACAAATATCAAACCACCTCAAGTCAACCCAATAGCAAAGGTATGAATTCAAGTAATATTCTCAAACAACCTTCATTAAAGGAGATAATTGCTCAACAAACTAAAACTAATGATGAAGTCAAACAAAGGCTAGATACAAATGAATCATTTTTAAAAGATATACACAATAAAATGGATTTTCTATTAACTGCCTTTGATGAGCAAAACACTCTTAATAAGAGGGTAGAGCTTAAGCTAGCTGTTGTCTTGCCTATTGCCACTAACCTTGAGCAGGTAAAGAACATAACTACTAGAGGAGGGAGATCTACCAGAGATCCCCCACACCCAAGAGAGAAGCAAAAAACACCAGCTCTAGTGCAACCAGCAATGATAGAAGAAGAGAGACCAGTTGAAGCAGAAGATCTGCTACAACCATCAAGAACTGGAGAAATGAGGAAAGATTTTCACGACACCAACTATTTGCCATTTCCCAGAAGAAACAAAGGACTACAGTCGGATGAGCAGTTTGGTAAGTTTGTAGAGGTCATTCAAAAGTTATATGTCAACATACCTCTACTTGATGCCATACAGGTACCCCACATATGCGAAGTACATTAGAGATATTCTTAACAAAAAGAGGCCACTGCCCACCACTGAGGTAATCAAGCTGACAGAAGAATGTAGTGCGGCCATCCTCAACCAACCACTAAGGAAGAAGAAAGATCCAGGATGTCCTACCATTGATTGCTCAATCGGAGACCAGCACTTCAACAATGCACTTTGTGATCTCGGAGCAAGTGTCAGTGTGATGCCAGCATCAGTCTACAAGAAGCTTGAACACACAACCCTAGAACCAACATCAATGTGCCTACAACTAGCAGATCAATCAGTTCGACACCCGATGGGCATCGCAGAAAATATCCCAGTCAGAATAAGAGATTTCCTTGTGCCAGTAGACTTCGTGGTACTGGACATGAACCCCAACTCAAAAGTGTCCATCATCCTTGGAAGGCCATTTCTGAGCACCGCCAATGCCCACATTGATGTGAGTAAGGGAGAAATCAAGTTCAGCATAAACGGACAAGAAGAACACTTCACATTCAAGCCCAGACCAGAGAGAGACTCTACAATGGAGGAGGTTCACGAAGAGAAACCACTGGAGACACCATCTCCAGAGGAAGGCAATTCAGAAGTTTAAAAAGATTTGGAGGTCCAGCTTGGGGGACCTAAAATTCCCAAACCCTCGCCGGGAGGTAATTCGGTATTTATCCACATCATTTAATTTTTTGCATAATTAATTCTTGCATTAGTCATACTCATCCATAGCATTATTATAAAAATCAAAAGTCCCATATAAATAATATCTGTGGTGTGTAAAAACCCATAATTATTAATTATTGTGGAGGCACAAAAATATTTTTCCATGATCATTTTTTAGTTTCAATTCTCATAATTTTTCCTGCATTATATTTATTTATAGCAATCTTCTAGAAGCATGACCCACATCCTTTGGTCCCATATGTCATACACTACACCTCACATACATCATAACACATAATTTCACCCACCAACTCATCTCCACTCAACCAGACAACTTCCACCGACCAATCACCACCTATGCAGCATTATTTGGCGTAGGAGTGAAGCATGTGAGGGAGTGGGAAAGTTTCAGCCACAGAGGGCACTCAAGTGGGGCGCCCGCCCTGTTGGCCAGGGCGCCCGCCCTGCCCCCAGCTCCAACTATAAAAGGCCACCTCTCTACCTCATTCTCATCCCACACACATTCCAGAAAACATATGCAAGCTTGAGCTCTCGACTTTCAGAAGAAGTGATCTAGTGGGAGAGTGAGAAGGAGAGTGGAAAGGGAAAGAAAGAGTGGAAGAGAGTTTGGAAAATTTTTGAGATAGAGAGTGAGATCACCTAGTAATTAGTGTTCCCGCTGTCCGAAGCGGAATTAAAAGTTGTTTAGGGGGAAGTGCTGCTAAAATTTATAATTCTCTCGGACGACTAACCCCTGGACGACTGACTTCTCGGACAGCTAACCAGTAACATATTTTTCTCACGTATTTCCATGAGTTTCTGTTTGTCCCTATTATTCTGTAGGATGTTTAAGAAAGTAAAGAGCGCGGCCAAGTCTCTCAGGAGTGGTACGAGGAGTTCGTCTCGACTCTCCTCACGCCAGTCGGAGATGAGTGTCGATCCGGCACCTCCGCAAGCTCCATCGTCTTCGTCGGGTGCACCAAACAAGGTCCTACTCAAGACAGGAGACCTTGGGCTCAGGAATCGCAGGGAGAAGGAGATTCTCCAGCAGTTGAAAAACAAGACATTCATTCACACTCCCACCATCGATTTCGCCTTACTCCAAGAGACAGGTATGGCTGCTGAATTTGACTTAATTTTTCAAATGATAGGATGGACGGACTTTTGGAATATCACTGAGCATGGTTCCCGTCTCCTTACTATTGAATTTCTTTGCACGTTACAATATTGTGAGGGGGGAATTTCTTTTCGGATGTTCAAGCAGGACATTATGCTGTCCTGGAGAGAGCTGAGTAATCACCTCGGTTTTCCTCCACGGAGCATTCTGGACCTTGACTCCGGCTTGCCCAATTTTGAGAAACATCAGTTTTGGAGAGAAATCTCTAGGGACGAACTCTTTTACCAACCCCGAACCAGCGACATGGAGCATCCTACACTCCGGATGTTCCACAAATGGCTCGGGTACAATCTTTTCTTTCGTGATGACTTGAGAAAGGTGCGTGTGGGAGATCTACAACTCATTTATGCCGCCATAAACAAAATCCAAGTTTCACCTGTTACTCTTTTAGTTGCCCATTGGCTTGGCACACCTACTCTTCAGGGACCTGTCGGGTGTACTTCACTCATAACTCGTTTAGCCGTTAGCCTTAACTTGTTAGAAAATTCATCGTTAGAATTCATTGAGGAACCTAGATTTTATCACGGCTACGACACTTTTAGATACGCACGGATGTTAAAAAGGGAAGCGGGGATAATGTACATGCTGTATGACAACAACACCAAGGTTCGGTTACCTAACCCAGACCTTGGCATATATTCTGTTCGAAATTATTTGATTGAGACTGCAGCACCGGTGAACCGGAGAGCTCCACAGCGCGCAGCATCCGCAAGGATGGCCACCCATCAGGAACATACATGGCAAGGAGTTGATCCCGGGCCAGAAGAGGCAGCACATCTGCACAAAAATGATTACAACCCCAGAGTTCTTCGGGGCCCATGGGCGCGACACGTCTAGCCAGAAGAACCACCACAAGAGGCATGGCCGGAGGGACAATATCACCAGTGGGAGAACCCGCCTTTTACAAGAAGGTACTCCACTGACCCATATGGAGCTTCAGGGTCTAGGCCCCAGCCCTAGTTTGATACAGGAAGATACTCCGACGCCTCCTACGCCTTCTCGGGGGACTACTACCAAGAGACTGCCGCCTTCTACACCCGCACCGACAACACTCTCCTCGACATCCGCACTACGCAAGCAGAGCACGGAAGACTCCTGGAGGAGCAACAAAAATGGAACCAGGAGCAAGCCACTAGAGTGCAAGCAATAAGGGAAGACACCACAACCTTGAACAACAACGTCACGACCATGCTGCGCTACTTCAACATTGAGTGAAGAGAGCCACGACAACAACCAGCTTGGGGGAGTTCCTCCCCAGTTACCGAGTGAGTTTTAATTGTTTTTCCTATTTACTTTTCAGTTTTTCTTTTTCTGTTTTAGATATTTATATCTTAAAAAAAACTTAGAAAACCTAATAAATATTTTCTTTCTTAATTTACTGCATTCCTAAAAAATGAAAACCAAATAAAAAGAGTGTGTAGATAAGTGTGCTTTATTTTCCTGTTTAGTTCAATCTCTAGACATAAATGAAGAAAATCCAAAAATATGTATGATGGAAATGATGAACAGTTGCTCTGTTTACTTACCTTCAAGTGCCTAGCTTTTATATTAGAGTTCCCTCAAGACTTGCTAAAATCTGAAATTTACTATCTGTGGGAACATGAGCCTAAAACTAAAGTCCAGGTAAAAGATAAGACATGATATAAAGTTTGAGCTGCTGTTTATCTTGTTCTTACAACACTAAGTTCTAGAAATTTATTTTGAAAAAAAAACCTGCAAATCACATGATGAGTTCCTAGCATAACATTCTTACCACAGCCATACTTGCTATAATTGCTGTATCTTTCGAGTTTCATTGAGCTGTGTAGATCCTTAGGAGCTTTTCATGTGGTTAAATCAAGATACTCACTTGCACACATCTATTACACCAATCATTAAAAAAATCTGTTAAAAATATTGTTATCACTCACTGTCCCAAAGTATTGTTATTCTCTCTCTCCTAAAAGATCAAATGTAGAAAGAGACATGGGCTATGCAAAAATATGCGGGGAAATAAAAAGGGGCAAGTGCCCGGAACCTCGAAAAAGAAAAGAAAAAGAGTGAGACGAGAGGTAAAAATGGACAAGTGTCCGACAGTAGAATTAGGGGTACAAAGATACCCACCTGAGCGGAAAAAATGGACAAGTGTCCGACAGTAGAATTAGGGGTATTTACTACACACCTGAAAAAAAAAAGAAGAAAAAAGAGATAGCCCATGTTCTCTCCCAATAAAAGATCAAGAGAGGAGGAGAGATAGCAATATGAGGAACAATGAGCAATAAGTTTTATCATCACCATCACTATTATTTACTCCACCACACATGCACATCTTGATTTAATTGTATGTTGAGTTCCTTTGGATCCGCAGTTCGATTAAACATATGTATGGGCTGTTGAAGTGAATCATGTCTAGGAACTCTGAGCTTTATTTTGAAAACTTATGCAAAACTCCAGAACAAAGGTGAGGTATAGACAAGAGGAATAGTGCTTGGCTTAATTATTTTGTCTTTCAATTACCTAAGGCTTAAGTACAGGTGCTAATCCCCAAGACACTTCACTCTAATCTGGGAGAATTTTATATGAAAGCATGTGTGCCTGTCAGGAAAGAAAACATCAAAGCAACTCCTGATCCATCTGAGTTTTAGTTGTTTGCTCAGGGACGAGCAAAGGGTAAGCTTGGGGGAGTTTGTTGACGATCCTTAAGTATCAAATTTAATTGTCAACTAAACATGGAAAAGGATCAATATGCACTAGACATCTAGAATTAGGGTTTTATCTGACAGAATTCCACGAGTTTTGGTGTTTGTCTATTTCTGCAGGGGGTTATCAGAAAATACGGAGAGAAGGCCCACACGTCGGGTTTACATAGAGATATTAACATGTCCGCTAATTTTCTATCATCTAGAAGACTCCAGAAGACACGTGAACGAACGGGAGGCTGAACAGCCCAGGGCGCTCGCCCTAGGGTTTGGGGCGGCCGCCCTACTCCCGTGGCCAATCAGCGTCAACTTCGCGGATTATGCTCCACCGACCTAAAGGATGAAGGAAAACCGTGAGATTAATGTCGGTTTGATCCGACGGCCCACGATCATTTGAGGGGGCTATATAAGCAGGGCCTCTCCACCCCAGGGGAGGAGGAGAAATCATTATCAGAGGAAGCCATCAAGTTTAGGGTTTAGAAACTCTCTCCCGCAGAGAATTAGATTTAGCTACTCCCAATTCTTTCAAGTTTTATAGGATTGATTAGATAGAATTAGAGAAGTAGGGCCTAGCGCTCTGGATTTCGGATCTTCGTCAATAAAGATTGGTATTATTTCATATCTTTCTCTACGACTTTATTCTAATTGCATTATGTCTTTATTTATTATGTTCCTAGTTTGCTCTAGTTCTATAAGTGATATAGTTATGATTGATGATGAGTTCATGCATGAGTTTGCAAAGCGCTTAGCTCTTTTCACGTGGGAGTTAAGTGGTAGATCACATGTAGGCGTGGTGCTTAGATGTTATTTACCTGCAAATGTATCCTATTGGCCGGGTCGTGTGGTAGTTCGCGATGGTGACAGCTTCGTTGATTCTTATATAGTCCACCCTCCGTTGATAGGACAGGCAGAATTTGTATTGCGGAGTAAGTCTTGCTATGTTCTGATTTACTTTAGCAATGTTCCTTATACATGAATGAAGAGTCTTTTGTGCTATATATGATCTTGTAGATGCTTAGAGTAGATTATGACTTAGTAAATCGTAGATACTTAGAATCCATTCTCTTGCTAGTCCGACGTCACCTTACATTTATGTGGAGTAGTCTATTTCTAATCGCTGTGTTATTTACCCATGAGCTTATATTTCATTCTTTATTATTATGGCTTACCCCCTGCCAAAGCAAGTGACTGTGTGACGAGTTTCTCAATAGTAATCATGTTCTTGCAAGTTTATCTCTAGTCTAAGCCTTGATAGATTTTACCCCTGTTTTCGCTTTCTCCGTTCTCTTAAGCAAAATTATAAATAACGATACCTGGAATACTTATCCTGGTGAAATGCTACAATGAGGTATTTTATCTGTGCGCTTGCGGATAGAATAGATTATTTTCTAGAGAGCCTTTATGTTTATAAATACCTTAGTACGCTCCAGCACCATGCTAGGGATGACAACCTAGTATTCAAGTGGTGTTAGCTAGTGTCAACAGTAGACGACGCTTGGGAAGCCCCGTGCAGGAGCTCAAGGTAGGACGCATCGAGCAGGAGTGGATCATGGCGGCATTGTTGAGTCCGTATGGGAGCGGTGACAGCACTGCCACAGGCCCTCCTGCTGCTGACACGGACCCCGTGTAGCGTGATGGTTCCTCAATGTGTCACCTTGCCGTCGTGCCCTATGCCATCGATGCTTCGTCCGTGGCCAGGCCAATGCGTGATAGGTCCCTTGTGAGGGAGCCTACCCCGGCAGCCGAGCAAGAAGACTCAGAGGAGTTTGGGGAGTCGCCCCTAGTCCCTAAGCTAGGACGGGGACTCTCCCGCATCCGCCACGCATGATAAGCGTGATGAGAGCGATGACCATGATGGCCAGGATGCCTCCCATGCCTCGGGCGGTGTGGAGAGAAGTCGCTATTGGATGGAGATCTGGGTGGGAGGAGGACCATGTCATAGTCGTAACCTAGGGACATGAACTCCCGGCTCCCAAACCAGATCACCGTGCCGAGATGAAGTGGGGTTGCCATCTGAAACCCGCAAGGATTGGTTGGTTGTGACGCGCAAATGTTCCCTACCTAGCGTGTCAACTGTCGGTGTAAGAAATGGCGGTTCCTGACACCAACGAGTAATATGTGTCTACGCGTCGGAGATTCGGATGGTGTGCAAGATGAACACAAGCGGTTTATACTGGTTCCGGCCGAAGAATGCCCTACGTCTAGTGAGGAAGGGGAGTCTTGTATTATCTTGCATCGAAGTGCTTGTGCCAGGGGTTAAAAGCGGGCGAGAGAGGGAGGTGTTCCCATATCTCAAAATGAGGGTGGAGTGCGTGTGTGACTCTGTCGGAGCCCTCGCAAGGTCCAGGAGAGTTGTGAGTTCATGTGTTCGTGTGTTGCCTCCTTTCGAAAAAGTCCCTGCATGCTCTTTTTATAGTCTCAAGGAGGTGCAGGGTTACAAGATGTTGGTACGTGGTGTGATTCTTGTTGGAGAAAGAGCCCCGGGGCCTCGGGAGGGCCTTATCTGGTGGGGGACGTGATTTGCACTATAGAGGCATGGCGCTGGTACTTTTAGCACCGTGGCTACATGGCCTGGCATGCACACCACTGTTGGAGGAGTGGTCTCTGTCCTTGGGCACTGTAGCGACGTGCCTTGACGGACGTAGCCTTGTAGCTATGAAGCGTAGGATAATGATCATCACTGTGGTGACGTGCCTATCCTTGCGGCTTTGACCGACGTAGAGAGCTGAGGCCTTGGTGGCATGAATCATGGCGTGATTTCACCCCACCCGAGGGAATAGTGGCCTAGAGCGGTGTTGGGTATTTTAAACACAAACAGAAAAAATCCTCAAGCGCACAAATACCGATGTAGCTTTCACCCGGGAGTATTCCAAGGTATCGATTTTCCGCGGGGAACGCGAAGTGCACTAGTTGAGGTTTAGATTGCCCAGGGATAACTATATGTTTTTGTGGGGAGAGAGGAATTTTCCTAAGAGTTCAATAGATAGATCTAGGAATCAAGGTTTACTTTGGGGTTACTTATTTCGGGACATCAGAACACTAACCACAGAAAGGGATGAGAAGGGGGCTAGGAAGCTCTGACTACGGTCCTACAAACACCAATCCGAATATGGTGGAATACATCGGCCGTTAGGGCTGTCACTACCCTAGGGCTACCACAATAATCCGCTGGACTGGGTGCAATTCCAGGTAATCGCAAGACTAAGTGCCACTCCTAATCTATTAATTACTACTCTAGCGTTGCAAAGACTAGAGTACTTGATGCAAGCGGGAATCTAATAAATAACTTAAAAGTAAATACGAAAATTAAATGAAGAACTCAGGAATTATAAATTGAAGAACCTGGAGATTGCTTAAAGACGAACCGGTTGCTGCAATTGTACATTGTTGAGGAAGATCCAACAGATTCGGCTCCTCCTTGGCTCTCTCCTCTTCTCTCTCCCACTTCTCTAGTTTACAACTCGATGAACTAGAACTAGAACTAGACAAGCATCTAGAGGGACCTCTACTTCTTCTACTTGGATGGAGGGATGAAACCCTAGCTTTTGCTCTAGAGGTAGCTAATGAGAAGGAGATGCCTGAGAGAGGAGGTCTAGCCCTTCTTATATAGCCTGGTGGGGTGAACCGTAGCCCTAGGATCAAACCGACTTGAAACAATGGTTGAGATGCGTCATAGAGGTCGGTTGGAGGCCATCGGAGAAAGGAGAGGTCACTTCCAGGTGGGACCAGGCCAGCCAGCTAGGCATGTGGGGCTGGCCGGCCCCACTTGTCAGCCTTCAGGATTTCGCTTCATTCCCGTGTCTTCTCGTGTCCTCTAGAACCTTCGCATCAATTTTCATGGAATTCCGACTTGGTTTGGTTTGGTTTGGTTCATTTTGTTTTTATCCCAAAAAATTCACAATTCACCAAAGTTGTGGAAATTGTTATGTTAGTCCCTAAAATTGTTGCTTGGCGATGGTTCCGGAGTCTTCTTGAATCTTCCGAGTCGTATCCATCGGGGACTTTCTCTCTAGAACTCCAAATAGAGCAAATGATATGTCCGTTTCAATCGTCTTGACGAGCTCTTCGCAATGGTGTGCTCTGTTTCATCACTTGAGGTACTTTTATGTGGTAAAATATTGATAATCTGCAAAATAAGTGAGAACAACACAACTTGTGGAACTTGCTAAAATAAAGTCCTACAGCCATGTACTAATAACGCTTTTGCCATTATATTGTGCATTAATTGAGGGTATAGTGTTGGCGTTAAGGACCATTAATAAGCTCCCCCAAGCTTAACCTTTGCTAGTCCCTTTGCAAAGCTAATCTCAATAATGGATCAGGAGTTGCTACTATGCTTTCACGCCTCAAAAGTACACATGCGTTCAAACAAGAATTCTCCTCTGAAATAGAGCAAACCATTCTGACTTTCAAACTTACCCATATTACCTTCTACCATGGAGCTTTTAGCCTTCACTTGGGTCTTGAGTAGTTGAAAGATAGAACAATCAAGTCAAGCATTGCGTCTCGAGTTCTTCGATCAACCTTCATTCTAGAGTTTTTGTAGGTTTCCAAAAATAAAACTCAGAGATTCCTTTTTGTATGACCCTTTCTGGTCTCTCATATGTGGTATTTATGGATTCTCACCAAGGCAATGATGGTGTTTTGCCTTCTCTCTTTCACTATGTGGTATTTTTGGAATAAGGCAGAGTATCATCATGCCTCCTCTCTCTTACCCTATAACTAATAGGCTTATATGGAGCTGAGGGTATTTCAAGGATGTAGCATACTTACCATGCATATGTTGCTCAGTCAAAACCGGGATCCTCGGAGGAGAGACCATACCCTTAGATCAAGATGTGCATGTGTGTGAAAATATTTGGTGGCTAACCTAATTCTACTTTGCTCCTAGAGAGACTGCCTCCAACTAAAGAATATGAAGAACTTTGTTGTGGAGGTCTTGGGATATCTTCTTTCTCCTCTCTTTGATGACAATGATGAACATCTAGGCATAGAGATCATAGACTTCTCTTTTTCTCAATCTTTTTTTTCTTTCTTTCTTTTTCTTCTTCTTTTTTTCTTTTTTTACAAAGGATCTCCTGCCGCTTACTTTAGGATGAACTTGGAGAAGAGATAAATCACAATCTTAAAGCATTTATTTAGAAACCTAATAATCTTTTTGGATCCTCTCCCAGGGTAGGAGATAGATTTTGGGGTGGAAAGACATGTTTTTGCGTACTCCCAGGGTAGGAGCAGCAGGATATACGTGGGTGTAAGTGATCTTGATCTTGGGAGCATGACCATCCTCTCAACAAGGGTCTCACATGGGTTGACCAAACTCAATACAAAGCAAGCAGCTTATGAGCTGGTTTTCCTAGTCTAGCAAACATGTATATATGGCTATGGTAGGAATTCAAATTCTCGTCATATAGGAATTCATCATGTGGCAATTTTATGTTTTTCAAAAGATAAATCTCCAGAACTCAAGTTTCTCTAGGAACAAGATAAACAGCAGCTCAGACCTTCTCATATCATATCCGTCAATCACCTAGACTTAGATCAAGCATTTGCAACCCACAAGTTTCAAGTTTAGAGTAAATTCTAGGTCAAAATAATTATTTCCAAAACTCAGGAGATTTCGAGGTTGAAAACTAGGCACTTGAAAGGAATTACAGTAGAGCAACTATTCATCATTTCCATGCATAGAGATTTGACCAGGTTCTTTTTATTTAAACAGAAAAGCAAACTTGACACACTCTAACTAACACATTATTATGAAATAACACAATATAGAACAAATACTCGACTAGATAAAATAGACAGTGAAAACTCCATAGATATATAAAGTGAACCTTCATGTGCTCATATTTTTTTTATTTTTGGATTAATTTATGTAAAAAGAAAACATAAGAGGAAAAGGATGCTTAGCTGGATACATAGGGGTGCCCTCCTCCAAGCTAAATGTTGACTTAGTCGTTCGATCTTGTGATGTAGCAGACTAGCAGTGGAGCTATACTTTCTCTATCAAAGCATTGATTGGTGTTGATGACGGATGAGACAGTGTTCCAACAGTGGATGGAACATCCACTTGCTTTTCAGCTCTTTTTGGTTCTTCGAATCATGTGAAACTCAAATAGACAACAAAACTTGTGGAACGGATTAACCGTTAGTGGTTGGCCACTTAAGCCTCTGTTGTCCAAAGCTTTTGAGATTGTTTAAGTAGAGTTTCAATAGGATATCTTTCTCAATATTTTTGTATTTTTATATTTTCTATGATGCAAAGAAAGTTTAACAAGATGAATGCATACATATTTATTTTATTTTTATGCCACCACGGTGAATATCTCTATGGGTTTTTACACACCACAAATTTATTCACATAGGGCTTTAGGATTTATGACGCATTAGATAAATATTTTTATTTTCTTTTTATAATGCAATGCTAAATCAGAAAATTAAATATGCCAATGGAAAATGATTATGCAGAAAAGATAAATATGGATAAATACTGATGTTACCTCTCGGCGAGGGTTCAATGTTTTAGCTCCTTTGAACAAGACTTCCCATCATGTTTATTCCTTAGGTGAATCATCTGATCCCAAGGTGGCGACCTTGATATGTGCATTTCTTGATATGGTGTCACCCATGTTCTTCGTTTGTCCAGCAGCCGTTTGAAGTGAAGCATTAATTGTGGAAGCTGGCCGCATCTTACTTAGTGTGCATGTTCTTGTAACTTCAGGACCTTCACTTTATAGAATTTGGGAGTTGACAAACGCCTCATGTTTTGTTCAAATTGTGTCCTTAGGCATGGTGAACAAGATAAAGTTGAAGTCCATGACATGGGTGATAAGATCATCCTGGCCTTGACATTCTTAACAGTACTTGTGCTCCCTTCATTATCTTGAGAATTTTCATGATGGTCTTTGTCTTGAAGGGGCTTGGTGGAGATTTGTTCACCCTCCTACATGGAGTGAGTGCTTGATTGTAGATCTTGTCTTGTGGTACCCGTCTTCTTGTTCCATAGAACTCTCCATCATGCGTGAGCTGTGTTACTCTTGTGCAAGGTTGTTCAAGTTCATGTATCTCTTTTCTCTCCATGTGAGTTCATCTCAGGACTTCCTAGTTTGACTTTTGAAAGTTTTCCTGTAGGGGTTAGTCCAACAAAATATACCAATGTCTACACAAGCAGCTTTTAGTTCAATAACCTAACCAGACTCCATGTCTAATCGGATTAAGGAAGGCTATTTAACCTAAGCACCACGCTTAATTTAAAAGCCTTTAGAACTACTCATGAAGTACTTCCAAACCAAACCATACTATGGTAGACAAAGGTGGCATGAAGGAATTGTAGAGATTTACTCAAATGGTGATGAAAGAGAACATAGTTGATGTATAGGAATTTGAGCATGTCTTAAAGATAGGGACAACCAGGATAGCAACATAGCAGGGATGTTCTTAGAAAGTTATCCCCCCAAGCTTGATTTTTTGTAAAATTGAGATTGGATGAATTTAATTCAATGTTGCATGATGATTGGTTGGACATACCTTGTGCTTGTTATTCCTTTGATCTTTTTGCTCCAATCCTAGAGAGGTTAGTGACAAGAATACCCGAAGGAATATTTTCATAATTAAATCCCTAAGCTCATTTCACAAGGGCAGCGTAGCAGAAAGGTGAACACTCGTGTTTTAGGATCTAAAAAGTGCTTGTTTTAGGACACTGAGCTTGTCCATGGGAAACCTTCAAGATGTGATTTGGTAAAGTGGTTTCCCCTCTAACACCAACTTTTGTGTACCCATCTCAGGATTCAACACAACGAGATCTGCAATATTTATGATAAACATATGCATCGACAACCACCCTTTTGAAGTTTTTGTAAATAGAAAGAATAAGGGGGTTGAAAATCTCGAATGTGGAGAGGTTGGAGAGACCAATTGAATTGAGAGATGTCTCATATGAGCATGGCTTTAATGAGATGGTTATGGACTAATTCCCATGCTCATTGATGTCATCTTCATCCCCAATTTGGATGTTCAGAATTTCACTTGGATTGGTGACTCTTGAGTTGGTCTCATCTAGGGCCTCTTTCATAGATGGATGAGTCTCATCTTCAAAGGGAGTTAAAAACTCACCATTTAAAGCTAAGTCAAGGTTGGATTCCTTTAAGGCTTCTTCCTCGTCCATCCATTCTACACATTCTAGCCACTGTTGTAGCCTTTCTTGGTCATCCTCATGGTCTTCATGACTCCTATGGTTTTGTTGTATTTGTGGATTTCTAGGATCATCATAAGACTGGGAAGAACAATCATAAAAGGGATTTTCAAAGTCAATGATGGGTTTAGAGATGGGTCCGTGATTTATGTCATTTGTGAGCATATAAGGACAGTAGATAGGATTTTCCTTAAGGCTTAGCTCTCCTTCTATGGCATTGCTTGACATGCCATCCTCAAATTCTTTCCAGTGAGAATGCAGATGTTTTCTAAGAGAACCCTTCTCGTGAGGATTTGAATTATATTCCCTTGAAGGTCTCTTATGAAACTGGAAGTCTAAACCATCCCTAAAATCAGCACTAGAAAGATCAGGGCTCTCCAAAGGTGGAATTTCTTCTTCCCTTGGAGGATTTTGGGGGATTAATGGCTTAGAACCAATAGCTAAATCTTGGGATTGGAGTGGTTGTAATTTGACTATCAAAACTTCCTTTTCTTGTCCAGGAATTGATTCCTTATCTTTTGGTTTAGGGCTGGGCTTGATTTCTTTTTCTTCTTTAGGAAACTCATCAAAGATGCCAGTGTAAGGGGTGTTTTCATGGATTTTCTCAAGAATGGCTTTCCCCTCATTTATGGTTTCGTGCAAGAATGAACCTCCTGAAGCGGTGTCAAGATGTAGAGCAGCTTCCTTGTTAAGTCCTAGATAAAAGTGTTCTAAAAGGACGTTTTCAGGCAAGAAAAGGGTTGGACCAGAATTAGTAAGGCTCATGAATCTAGCCCATGTTGCTCCTAGTGTCTCCTTCTCTTTTTGTTCAAAGATAAGAATTTCTCTACGAAGGGCTGTTTTTTTAGAAAGAGGGAAGAAAGCATGACAAAATTTGTCTCGAAGTTCATCCCAATTTCCATTGACGCCTCTTACGGAATGAGCATACCACTGTTTCGCTCTACCCAAAAGGGAGAACAGAAACAATTTCCATTTAAGGGTCTCTTGTGTCATGCCAGCAATTGTTAGGCAAGAACACAACAGCTCAAATTCCCTAAGGTGGGTGTAAGGATCTTCATTTTCTAGCCCAGAGAAGGATTGGTCCTGAACCATGACTATAAAGCTAGGACGGAGTTCATAGCCAGAAGCTGTGATTGGCCTCGACGATTGTGGTGGCTCTAAGAACTCGCCCTTTGGTGCAGAGAATTTATGAATAGGCGTGAAATCCATATGGTGAGTGGTGGTAAGACAAAAAGTGGTAAAAAGAAAAAGAAAAGGACAAACTTTGGCTCGAAACTAGCATAGCTACCGTTCCCCGGCAACGGCAACAAAAAGCTTGTTGGGTATTTTAAACGCAAACAGAAATAATCCGCAAGCACACGGATACCGATGTAGCTTTCACCCGGGAGTATTCCAAGGTATCGATTTTCCACGGGGAACGCGAAGTGCACTAGTTGAGGTTTAGATCGTCCAGGGATAACTATATGTTTTTGTGGGGAGAGAGGAATTTTCCTAAGAGTTCTATAGATAGATCTAGGAATCAAGGTTTACTTTAGGGTTACTTATTTTGGGACATCAGAACACTAACTGCAGAAAGGGATGAGAAGGGGGCTAGGAAGCTCTGACTACGGTCCTACAAACACCAATCCGAACGTGGTGGAATACGTCAGCCGTTAGGGCTGTCACTACCCTAGGGCTACCACAACAATCCGCTGTACTGGGTGCAATTCCAGGTAATCGCAAGACTAAGCATCAGGCCAAATCTATTAATTACTACTCTAGTGTTGCAAAGACTAGAGCACTTGATGCAAGAGGGAATCTAATAAATAACTTAAAAGTAAATACGAAAATTAAATGAAGAACTCAGGAATTATAAATTGAAGAACCTGGAGATTGCTTAAAGACGAACCAGTTGCTACAAATGTACAGTGTCGAGGAAGATCCGACAGATCCAGCTCCTCCTTGGCTCTCTCCTCTTCTCTCTCCCTCTTCTCTAGTTTACAACTCGATGAACTAGAACTAGAACTAGAAGAACTAGAACTAGACGATCATCTAGAGGGACCTCTACTTCTTCTACTTGGATGGAGGGATGAAACCCTAGCTTTTGCTCTGGAGGTAGCTAATGAGAAGGAGATGCCTGAGGGAGGGGGTCTGCCCCTGCTTATACAGCCCGATGGGGTGAACCGCAGCCCTCGGATCAAACCGACTTGAAACAATGGTTGAGATGTGTCGTAGGGGTCGGTTGGAGGCCGTCGGACAAAGGAGAGGTCACTTCCAGGTGGGACCAGGCCAGCTGGCCAGCCATGTGGGGCCGGCCAGCCCCACTTGTCAGCCTCCGGGATTTCGCTTCATTCCCGTGTCTTCTCGTGTCCTCTAGAACCTTCCCATCAATTTTCACGGAATTCCAACTTGGTTTGGTTCGGTTTCTTGACTCCTACTCCTTCTCGGCTTATTCTATTTTTATCCCTAAAAATTCACAATTCACCAAAGCTGTGGAAATTGTTATGTTAATCCCTAAAATTGTTGCTTGGCGATGGTTCCAGAATCTTCTTGAATCTTCCGAGTCGTATCCATCGGGGACTTTCTCTCCGGAACTCCAAATAGAGCAAATGATATGTCCGTTTCAATCATCTCGATGAGATCTTCGCAATAGTGTGCTCTGTTTGATCACTTGAGGTACTTTTATGTGGTAAAATATTGATAATCTGCAAAATAAGTGAGAACAACACAACTCGTGGAACTTGTTAAAACAAAGTCCTACAACCATGTACTAATAACGCTTTTGCCATTATATTGTGCATTAATTGAAGGTATAATGTTGGCGTTGAGGACCGTCAACAAGCGGCGCCACATAGGCCTGGATTGTGTGGATTGTGACAGTATGGGAGGTATAGTGATCAGCAGCTACTGTTATAGGCCGCGACATCGTGATTTGACCCCTGTCTATCCTGTCCTGTCCGACTGGCCAGCTCGAGAATGTGGGTGACATCATAGGGGGTCTCGAGCGCACCAATGGGGGAGCAGCATCAGAGGTCGGGGTTGGGCGAGGTGGAGAGTTTCCCGCGTCCGAGACCTCACTTCGGGGCCTCAGACGAGATGGGGAATTTGTCTGCTGAGGGCTGCCTACCGAAGTGGTCTCGGGCGAGGCGGAGATAGATGAAGTCATTTCTAGGGCTCGGACGAGATGGTGATGTTTCGAGACTCCTTGTGTGAGGCCTCGGATGAAGTAGGAGAATGGGCTGTTATACTCACGCGGCTCGCTGGAGGCCTAGCAAGGAGAGATTTAGCCCATGGGTCTTCTTTTGGTTGATGTTTTCCTCGGATGGGGGAGATTAGTGTTTGACTCATGGTGGATTTTCACCCTAATTTGGGTACCCCTAATTATGGTACCCGACACAAAGTTTCCTCATTAACAAGAGTTTTGAATAGTTTTTGAAATTATGGTAGAAAAGTTCATACCACATTTCGAGGGGGAGAAATGTGAGATCAATTAAGAAAGACAATTAAGAAAGATGCTTCCCCATACTTCAGATAATGCGATGCATACTATGCATCGAAGGCAAGAGTGATCTATAAAAGATGAATGTGATCGTTGGGGGAGTAAGACAGTCATAATTACGATAGCCTTAAAGTAAAGAAATAGCTAAATTCATGGACCTTTTACAGTTCCAATAGAAAGATAGCATAGTTGGCCAGTATTCATACTGGACGCGTTCAGAGTTATTAAGGCGGTGCTAAACGCGCCTTATGAGTTTTAGCATATTAAAACCAAAATGAGAAAGTTTGAAGATGGAACAATCTGGGGGAGCATGATACAAAGAGACCTAACTCTGCAAAGAGGATAAATAATATAAACAAGGATCTTGTTACACAGGACCTTATAGAATCAATTGCCTTTTGACAATAAAGGTCAATAAATGCTAATAGCTAAGGCCCCAGAAAGTCTCAAAGAATAAGAAAATCAGATATTTCTGATAACTATAAAGTATATATTAGTGAAATTCAAATGGAGGGTAATCCCACCTAATTTAAAGAAGCCATGAGAGGTGTTCACTCGTCCAAGTGGCAAGAAGCAAAGGAAGATGAAATGAAATCGATAATACCAATAATATTTTGAGATCTAGAATAAATTCCTAAGGATCCAAAATAGTAGGTTGTGATGGGTCTACAAGACAAAATGTGACTCCAAAGGGAATATGTAAAGATGTAGAGCGCGACTTGAATCAAAAGATTTAGCGCGAAGTGAATGAATAGATTACAATGAGTGCTAGTGGCACATCATGATCTGAGTTACATCAGATGAAAGTAAAGATGACATTTCCCAATGGGATTTGTATGAAAATGATTACATGGCACAACCCAGAGGTTTTGTCATGGAAAGAAAAGAACGTAAGGGATGCCACCTATAGAAATCTCTTATGGACTAGAGTAAATCTCTAGACAGTTAGAAATTTTGGGTTAAAGAGAATGAGAGGACAATTGCATTTGTATACAGTTATAGAATGGAAAATTTATTTCCTAATCTTGTATATGTGGATGACATCTTACTTGTTAGTAGTGATGTCAATCTACTGCATGAGAAGAAGTTCTTTTCCTCAAGGTTCAATAAGAAAGTTCTCGGTGAAATATCTCTCGTTATAAGAATTGAAATTCACCGAGATAAGAGAAAAATGGGTATTAAGACTATCGCATAGGCATGCTAAGAAAAGTTTTTAAAGAAATAAAGTACCTATGCGGGTAAACCTATGCCTGTTCCCATGGTCAAGGGTGATAGTTTTGGGAACTTTAGTGTTCCAAGAAGCAATGTGAGATTTTTATAGATGGACGTCCTATATGCTTCAGCTATTGGAAGCTTAATGAGTACACGGATAAGACCTTACCCTGACATAGTTCATGTATCCGGGTTGTTTTGGCAAAAGTCCAGTCCAGATATAGATCACTGGAATAGAGTTAAGAATATCGGCCTCATGCTAAGAAAGAAAGAACCAGTACTCTCAAATAGTTGTGGGTACAAATGTTAAATTTTGGTGAGATGTTTAGTGAAACCCACATAGTAGCTAACACTCGCAGTTAGAGTTTTATTGTGAAAAAGCTCTAAAGAAACAGTTTTAGTATCATCAGTGATGCAAAGTTATAGTATAGCATGATATGAGGCTGCGGGACAGACAAAATGGTTAAGGAACTTATACCCAGAATTGATAATGGTTGTCAACAGCAATAACCATTTAAGTAATTTGCTCCTATGACAACGAGTCAAGTGTGTTGCCAAACACATTGATATTGAAGTTATACGTTGTAAAGGAGAAAGTCTGAAATCATACTAAAAGTATTGAACGTAAAAGTAACAAGCAAGTGCTTGCAGATCCGCTTACCAAAGGCTTACCACCCAGTGCGTTCAGAGAACACACATTGGACATGGGTTTACGGGAAAGGCTATGATTTCCAGACAATAAAGGTCCCAAAGTTAAAGAATCTATTTCAGATCAAAGATGTGTATTGTAGCTGCTAAATCTATCGGCGACTGACCGTGACGATGAAGCACGCTCTATGCACTGATCTGTGATGGAATGGTAAAAGAAATAAGTGTAAAGTTAAGTCTAAAGTTCAAAGTATAAGATGAGATCAAGAGGGAGAATGTTAGAATTGATCTCCTCTAGCCTGGCCCAACGGCCGAGCTGGGCCTTGATCCAACTTCCTGATCGGGGGCGTCTAGCCTTTCAAGATTGGTGGGCCCCCGTCGCACTGCACAGTATAAAGAGGAGGTGGGGTCTGGGGCACAAGCCACGAGGTTCACCAGCTCCCGCCACTCCCCACTGTCCTAACCCTAAGCCGATCTTGAGGGTGCGCAGCCAGTGGCTAGAAGCTCCGCCACCAAGTCCACCGCTGCCTTTGCTCCACACCACGACATCCACTGCACTACCGGTGTCGCCACTGCCTCCTCGCCACTGCCACATTCTCGTCGGTGCTACTGCAACTCCTACACCGTCTCGAGGAAGTGGATGCGGACAGGATCTGCTCAAGGTAATGATGGGCAATTTCCTATCCCTAAAGAAATGTACCCTCTAGATCTACTCACTATGATCCGCATAATCTAACAAGTTGTTCATTTCCTGGTTGCCGCCTAGCAACTGCTGTCCAGGTAAAAAACTTTGCACAACCTACTACACCCCAACGCCCACCACAGCAGCCAGCGCAGTGCCACCAGCAGCAGTAGGATTGCCACCCAACAGCTGCTGCGCAGGTGATAAATCCTGTGCACACCCTGCTGCACTTCAACGCCCAACACACTAGCATCCATCGGCTCAACTGCAACATTCACCTCAACATCTCCATGGTCTAGTAAATCTACCTCTATATCCGAAACCACCTCTTCTAACATGCCATCGAACTGTGAGTTGACATCTTCCGCAAGCACTTTGTCTGCGCACTCTAACAGAACATTGTTCACAACTAAGTCAATGATACTGTTAGCCATAGCTTTGAGCTTGTTCTCTAGAGAAGGATTGTTTCCCAAGGATTTCTCCCTAGGAGCATCACTAGCAGGTGCACTGATGTTGTCCTCCTTTATGGCATCGTCTGGTTTGGCTCGCGTAACATTCCTATCCGCATTCTCATCCTCCTCTGCCACCCCATCCTCTCCACTTCCGCCAAAATCCAACTCCACCTCATCCCCATTATCATCAAAACCCACCTTATCCTTCTCAATTTTGAGTTCAAAGTAGTGATCCCCAATGACAACCTCCATATTTGATTGTGTAAATCTTAGTAAGACATATATAGAGCATTTAAATAGTATAACATTCTTAAATATGTCAAAGTTAATTTCAGCTAAAAACAAACTCACCTGTTCTTATATCTTCTTGGCACAACTACGTGGAAGTGACCCATAATTACGATCACATATGGTAGATGGTGAAGGCACTTCATAGAATAGAACATGATCAGCTGGGATATCCAGGAGTCATCCTTGACTCTGACTCTTCTGATCTAAAGAATTGTCATAGGCCATCCACTTGTAACATTGTGACAACATCATGATTTTGTTTTTCCATCACAGTAAGGTGTTTGAATCTATAATTATATAAACCAAGTAGTAGCCTTGTAGGGAAACCAAAAGAATTTGGAATGAAGTATAGCTTTCACCTTGAATGGATGCTTATAACTAATAGTGAATGTTGATGTCCTTTGGCATGGTCTCATCACTCTGATCCGATTTTAGCAATGATGCTGGGTTTGAACCCGGCACAACAGTGTTCCATGATCTGGAGCAGTGGGGTGAATGTCTGTAATAACCTGACAAATCATTGGTAAAGTATCTTGGATAACCACAAAATATTCGCTCCGTCCAGAAATATAAGGTACTGAAGCATTAAAAAATTGTCACGCACAGTCTAGTTGCCCAGGATGTGACTAGAAAACACTGAAAACATAACAGAAGATTTTTACTATTTTCTAAAATATCCAACTTTACTTAAGTTGTCCACAATTTAGATGTTGGAAATGTGAGCTTCTAAATTTTTTTGGAATTTAAATAAATGATTTGTTGCATTTCATGCCTTTGCATAGTGTCTTTGTATGAAAAATGAGTTTAAATGTTTTCAAACGCGCTTAGGGTTTGATTCAAATCAAATCTCTCAAGATCTTTGATCAAGTTTCCATAACCTCAGAACCATGATCAAATCCTTGGAAACCATTCATCTTGATCCTTGTTCCAAAAACCTTGGCGGATCTTCAAGTTTCATCTTGTCAAAACCAGAACTAGCCCGGACTCTCTTTCTCTCTTTTCTCCTCATTTTAGAGCTTCTAATTATTTCCGACCGAGTTTCCTCCAAAGCACTAAATCTATGCTTGATGGCCAATCATTGTATGTCATCATTCTCATGCAATTCTACCATCATGTTCAAGTAAAATCACTCACATGTCACATACCCAAGTTAATCTCATTTCTTCCTCTTATCAACCCAATGGCAGCCCTAACGTTGTTCTATCTTTCTAATGGGCTTATTCTTTTTCTCTCCTTTCCTCACCTTGGGCAACATCATCATGGACTTTTATCTCTCTACATTTTCTCCTCTTGATCAAAGCCCATAACCCAAAAAAACCACAAGCAACCTGCCACATAACTCTATCTTCGCTTTGGGCCGAATCCGGTCCAAACATTGCCTTAGCTCTCGCCATGGGTCAAAACCCAACCATCCTCCTCTCCTCTATGATCCAAAATCAAGTCCAACCAGCCCTCTAACTCTTCCTCTCCCCTCTCCCACGTCACTCCTTGGAAGCTCCTCCATCATGCACAAAAATATCCACCAAGGCAAAGAATATCAAGCCATGACCCTTTGCCTTGCTACCCCTTCACCTCCCATCACTTCCCCTTCATATTTACCTCCACCATCTCCCCCTCACGCCTCCCCCTTCATTTCCCACGTCAAGAACAGGGGAGAGACGCCCCTGCAGCTCCTCCTCTTCCCCCATGGCTGCCCCGATCAACCGCAACGCGAGAAGGATGCCCCGTTCTACTATATCATCGTCACCGGCCGTCGTCGATGCATCTCCTTGCTCCACCACATCCTTCCCCATGGTGAGAACACTCCATAATCATCCCCATGATGTTCTCAAGTTTCTTGCTGCATATCAAGTACCTTAGATGACGTATGGTTGATCCCCGGCGAAGTTTACCCGATGTATGTGTTGCTGTCTTCGCGGCCAGATTTGCTGCTGTTGACGGAATCGGCGTTCCTCGCTGTTTCGTGGCTCCAATCATCAAACCCTTTGGTCAAATTGTGTATAACATCCTTGAACATGTCTCTGTAATAGGGTTTCTCCATATGAGTTGTGAAATTACAGATATCGTCATCTCCGTGCATACTGTTCCTGCTGTCTAGTCAGATTGCCGCTGTGAGTTGTTTTGGCGTTCCCCGCTAATCCACTGTCCAAATAATCGAGCCCTTGAACCTACATGTTCATGACATCCCTGCACATGATCCCACAAGTTGGTTCGGCTATGCAATCCCCGATGGCCGAGATATGGAGATGGAAGTGCCGACTATGCCTGCTGTCCAAACAGCAGACACCCTGTTTTTGGCAACGACGTTCCCGTTGATCCAGTGAACCCTAGGATGCATTCTTTGGCTATACCATCATCTATATAGTTGCACATGCCTCTGCAAAGTTTCATGGCGATATGACCAAAGATGAAAGATATATGTTCCTATCTTGTGCTCGCTGTCCCTGCTGCCCCGCAGCCGTGTTGATGCCGGTTGGCATGCGTGTTCCCGATGTTTCGCCGCTCCGGTGGTCAAGCCCTTCGACCACAATGTGCATCATATACTTGCACACATATCCGCAAGTTTTCTTGGTCATATGAACCACAACACTAAGGATATAAGCATCACCATGTCGCTGCTCCTGCCATGTCAACAGCTACTTAGTGCCACCTTGCAATCTTGTTCCCCGCCTAACCGACGGTCAAAACATCATGTCCTTTTGTCACAATATGTTCCATGCAGTGCCTTGCAACCCCATCCAACGAATCACCATTTGTCTTTGTTATAACCATGCAATTAGTCATCATAACCACCGCTGTCCGCCGACGTGTATGTTTTGGATAGCTCGGCAATTCGCCACGTTCCCCGCTAAACCACTACATGATTCGCTGAGCCCTCTACCATGACCGTGTGTTTTCTAGTTGCACATGATCCTACCAAGTTCTATTCCAATAAGTTCGATGCATCTCTACCTTCTCATGGCCACAGCCGCTACTACCCGCCGCTGTCCGCCACCGGGTACGCTCAACCGATGCACAAATCGCCATAATCTTGTTTCCCTTTGATCTATCATCCACCTTAGTGCACTAGTTTATCATGATATGTTCCCAAGTAACCTATACACATGTCCAACCCTTTTTGTTCCGAATATGTATCTTCAAGTCCAAACTCCACCTTCTCATATGAATTCAATCCTTCCCATCTATACCTTTCAACTATCATATCTTTTAATCGTGGCTCCTGTTTTGGTTAGTTTTTGCACTCTCGCGGTCTTAGAACAAGCCCTACTTGTTTAATAAACTTTATATCTTGTTTTACATATAATGATTGATGTAATGCTTCTAGGTTTGTCTATGATGCTTGTGATGGTTGTTGCTATCGTTAGATGAAGCTATACAAGGATGATCCAGAAGGAGAGTTGGACAAGTTTGAGCACTATTTGAGGCAAGTGTAACATGAGTTCCCTTGTTACCTAATAACCTTATAATCACTTTCATATGCATGTGTCTAATATGATGCTAAGGATCTTACCTAGTACATTTGATACCCTATACTCCTTGTTTACCATGGGCTCATGCATGTGGGTAGCTTTGCTTAGCTTGCAATTACCAAATATTGTAATGTTAATATTGGTTAATGACTTATGGAATCAATGGTTAAAATGATGCTTCTGGCAACATGGACACAAGGGGGCTAGAGCATTGGGCCTTGTTGGGTGCTCTAGTCTGCCCTCCGTAAGGACTGAATCTTAAAGCGGCAACCCAGGACTTCCGTACAGCCTTGAGAATCAAAATGGGCACGATCTTAGTCGTATAGCTAGTTTTCTCTAGCTTGTTAGTAGTTACCGAAATTTTTCGGCGCAAGAGGGGGGACTAGGTTGCAGAATGGCTTCTTGCCTGTCAAGGTGAGTACTGGGCTGCGGTCATGGTGTGCCACTCTTGAAGGGGGGCTCCATTCGCCTAGACGCTGAAACCTCGCGGCTACTAACTTGTTAGGGTAATTAGTGAAAGGCTTCGTAGTGAACCCTGCCGACTTACCTTGGAAGTGAGTCAAAAGGTTGGCCACCTCGGGCACAGGGGTATTCACGACTCAAGGTGAAAGTGTACACACTCTGCAGAGTTTGATCAAACTGATATATTAGCCGTGCTCACGGTCACGAGCGGCCTGGATCCTTTTCGAGATAGATGGTTCTATGGAAGGTTTGGGATATGATTAATGTTGATGGTGATAACTAATTATATTCACATGGGAGCCATAAGCATAACTTAGAAATATAGGCATAATAAATAAAATATGACCAACTAAAAATGCTTACCGCAGTACAACCGAGTCAAGCCTTCTTGAGCCTTGCATAACCTCATGGTATACTTGCTGAGCATGGTGAGCTGACGCTTGTTGTTGTCACCAATAAAAATCCCGGATGGGTACCAGATGGTGAATCAAGTGAAGAGTTTCTTGCGGAGTCCATGAGTACTAGGCGAGTGCTCCCCCAGTCAACCGTCCCTGTGGAGTATGGAGTCCCGAAGAGAAGATATAGAATAATTTCCGCTACGCTTTGTAATAGTTGTAAGTTTTGATGTAACTATATTCGATATATAATAAAGCATTGTTCTTGATATTCTCCATATTTGTCGCTATATGTGTCGTGTGGACATCCTGGGCACACATATAGTTAGCGCTTGGTATTCTTCGGAAAACCGGGTGTGACAAAGTGGTATCAGAGCAGTGTTGACTGTAGGACGCTTTGCCTAGTTAGCAATGGTCGTTTTTACAAACTTATTTTGATAGAAACTAACTTGACTTCCTCCCCCTTGATGCTTTGCGAAAAATAAAAATGTTGTTTATCGAAAGCCTCTCGTTTGACCAAGATTTATGAAGATGTACATGGAGTTGAAGATTCTACATCAATGAGAAGAATCATCACACCAAAGAAGAATGAAGATTTCAAGATCGTTTTGTTCTATGCCTTATATAAGTAGGTTTTAACCTGAGCGCTTTTACGTTAGCAACGATAGTGTTCCCGATTAAGGACAACATCATGTTAGTGTGTTTCTGCACGGTTGATTGTTTTGTTATGTTGTCCATGAGTGATTTGGCTCTTTGTAATGAGTGCCTCTTTAGTGAATCTCGGGACGAGATTCCTTTAAGGGGGTAGTTTGTCACACCCCAAAAATTTTAGTTTTGGGATGTGACTAGAAAACACTGAAAACATAACAGAAGATTTTTACTATTTTCTAAAATATCCAACTTTACTTAAGTTGTCCACAATTTAGATGTTGGAAAATGTGAGTTTCTAATTTTTCTTGGAATTTAAACAAATGGTTTGTTGCATTTCATGCCTTTGCATAGTGTCTTTGTATGAAAAATGAGTTTAAATGTTTTTAAACGCGCTTAGGGTTTGATTCAAATCAAATCTCTCAAGATCTTTGATCAAGTTTCCATAACCTCAGAACCATGATCAAATCCTTGGAAACCATTCACCTTGATCCTTGTTCCAAAAACCTTGGCGGGTCTTCAACTTTCATCTTGTCAAAACCCTAACTAGCCCGGTCTCTCTTTCTCTCTTTTCTCCTCATTTTAGAGCTTCTAATTATTTCCGACCGAGTTTTCTCTAAAGTACTAAATCTATGCTTGATGGCCAATCATTTTATGTCATCACTCTCACGCAATTCTACCATCATGTTCAAGTAAAATCACTCACATGTCACATACCCAAGTTAATCTCATTTCTTCCTCTTATCAACCCAATGGCAGCCTAACATTGTTCTCTCTTTCTAACGAGCTTATTCTTTTCTCTCCTTTCCTCACCTTGGGCAACATCATCACAGACTCTTTTTCCTCTACATTTTCTCCTCTTGATCAAAGCCCACAACCCAAGAAAGACCACAGGCAGCCTGCCCCATAACTCTATCTTCGCTTCGGGCCAAACCCGGTCCAAACCTTGCATTAACTTTCGCCATGGGTCAAAGCCCAACCATCCTCCTCTCCTTTGTGATCCAAAATCAAGTCCAACCAGCCCTCTAACTCTTCCTCTCCCCTCTCCCACGTCACTCCTTGGAAGCTCCTCCATCATGCACAAAAATATCCACCAAGGCAAAGAATATCAAGCCATGACCCTTTGCCTTGCTACCCCTTCACCTCCCATCACTTCCCCTTCATATTTACCTCCACCATCTCCCCCTCACGCCTCCCCCTTCATTTCCCACGTCAAGAACAGGGGAGAGACGCCCCTGCAGCTCCTCCTCTTCCCCCATGGCTGCCCCGATCAACCGCAACGCGAGAAGGATGCCCCGTTCTACTATATCATCGTCACCGGCCGTCGTCGATGCATCTCCTTGCTCCACCACATCCTTCCCCATGGTGAGAACACTCCATAATCATCCCCATGATGTTCTCAAGTTTCTTGCTGCATATCAAGTACCTTAGATGACGTATGGTTGATCCCCGGCGAAGTTTACCCGATGTATGTGTTGCTGTCTTCGCGGCCAGATTTGCTGCTGTTGACGGAATCGGCGTTCCTCGCTGTTTCGTGGCTCCAATCATCAAACACTTTGGTCAAATTGTGTATAACATCCTTGAACATGTCTCTGTAATAGGGTTTCTCCATATGAGTTGTGAAATTACAGATATCGTCATCTCCGTGCATACTGTTCCTGCTGTCTAGTCAGATTGCCGCTGTGAGTTGTTTTGGCGTTCCCCGCTAATCCACTGTCCAAATAATCGAGCCCTTGAACCTACATGTTCATGACATCCCTGCACATGATCCCACAAGTTGGTTCGGCTATGCAATCCCCGATGGCCGAGATATGGAGATGGAAGTGCCGACTATGCCTGCTGTCCAAACAGCAGACACCCTGTTTTTGGCAACGACGTTCCCGTTGATCCAGTGAACCCTAGGATGCATTCTTTGGCTATACCATCATCTATATAGTTGCACATGCCTCTGCAAAGTTTCATGGCGATATGACCAAAGATGAAAGATATATGTTCCTATCTTGTGCTCGCTGTCCCTGCTGCCCCGCAGCCGTGTTGATGCCGGTTGGCATGCGTGTTCCCGATGTTTCGCCGCTCCGGTGGTCAAGCCCTTCGACCACAATGTGCATCATATACTTGCACACATATCCGCAAGTTTTCTTGGTCATATGAACCACAACACTAAGGATATAAGCATCACCATGTCGCTGCTCCTGCCATGTCAACAGCTACTTAGTGCCACCTTGCAATCTTGTTCCCCGCCTAACCGACGGTCAAAACATCATGTCCTTTTGTCACAATATGTTCCATGCAGTGCCTTGCAACCCCATCCAACGAATCACCATTTGTCTTTGTTATAACCATGCAATTAGTCATCATAACCACCGCTGTCCGCCGATGTGTATGTTTTGGATAGCTCGGCAATTCGCCACGTTCCCCGCTAAACCACTACATGATTCGCTGAGCCCTCTACCATGACCGTGTGTTTTCTAGTTGCACATAATCCTACCAAGTTCTATTCCAATAAGTTCGATGCATCTCTACCTTCTCATGGCCACAGCCGCTACCTTCTCATGGCCACAGCCGCTACTACCCGCCGCTGTCCGCCACCGGGTACGCTCAACCGATGCACAAATCGCCATAATCTTGTTTCCCCTTTGATCTATCATCCACCTTAGTGCACTAGTTTATCATGATATGTTCCAAGTAACCTATACACATGTCCAACCCTTTTTGTTCCGAATATGTATCTTCAAGTCCAAACTCCACCTTCTCATATGAATTCAATCCTTCCATCTATACCTTTCAACTATCATATCTTTTAATCGTGGCTCCTGTTTTGGTTAGTTTTTGCACTCTCGCGGTCTTAGAACAAGCCCTACTTGTTTAATAAACTTTATATCTTGTTTTACATATAATGATTGATGTAATGCTTCTAGGTTTGTCTATGATGCTTGTGATGGTTGTTGCTATCGTTAGATGAAGCTATACAAGGATGATCCAGAAGGAGAGTTGGACAAGTTTGAGCACTATTTGAGGCAAGTGTAACATGAGTTCCCTTGTTACCTAATAACCTTATAATCACTTTCATATGCATGTGTCTAATATGATGCTAAGGATCTTACCTAGTACATTTGATACCCTATACTCCTTGTTTACCATGGGCTCATGCATGTGGGTAGCTTTGCTTAGCTTGCAATTACAATATTGTAATGTTAATATTGGTTAATGACTTATGGAATCAATGGTTAAAATGATGCTTCTGGCAACATGACACAAGGGGGCTAGAGCATTGGGCCTTGTTGGGTGCTCTAGTCTGCCCTCCGTAAGGACTGAATCTTAAAGCGGCAACCAGGACTTCCGTACAGCCTTGAGAATCAAAATGGGCACGATCTTAGTCGTATAGCTAGTTTCTCTAGCTTGTTAGTAGTTACCGAAATTTTTCGGCGCAAGAGGGGGGACTAGGTTGCAGAATGGCTTCTTGCCTGTCAAGGTGAGTACTGGGCTGCGGTCATGGTGTGCCACTCTTGAAGGGGGGCTCCATTCGCCTAGACGCTGAAACCTCGCGGCTACTAACTTGTTAGGGTAATTAGTGAAAGGCTTCGTAGTGAACCCTTGCCGACTTACCTTGGAAGTGAGTCAAGAGGTTGGCCACCTCGGGCACAGGGGTATTCACGACTCAAGGTGAAAGTGTACACACTCTGCAGAGTTTGATCAAACTGATATATTAGCCGTGCTCACGGTCACGAGCGGCCTGGATCCTTTTCGAGATAGATGGTTCTATGGAAGGTTTGGGATATGATTAATGTTGATGGTGATAACTAATTATATTCACATGGAGCCATAAGCATAACTTAGAAATATAGGCATAATAAATAAAATATGACCAACTAAAAATGCTTACCGCAGTACAACCGAGTCAAGCCTCTTGAGCCATGCATAACCTCATGGTATACTTGCTGAGCATGGTGAGCTGACGCTTGTTGTTGTCACCAATAAAATCCCGGATGGGTACCAGATGGTGAATCAAGTGAAGAGTTTCTTGCGGAGTCCATGAGTACTAGGCGAGTGCTCCCCCAGTCAACCGTCCCTGTGGAGTATGGAGTCCCGAAGAGAAGATATAGAATAATTTCCGCTACGCTTTGTAATAGTTGTAAGTTTTGATGTAACTATATATATTTGTCGCTATATGTGTCGTGTGGACATCCTGGGCACACATATAGTTAGCGCTTGGTATTCTTCGGAAAACCGGGTGTGACAAAGTGGTATCAGAGCAGTGTTGACTGTAGGACGCTTTGCCTAGTTAGCAATGGTCGTTTTTACAAACTTATTTTGATAGAAACTAACTTGACTTCCTCCCCCTTGATGCTTTGCGAAAAATAAAAATGTTGTTTATCGAAAGCCTCTCGTTTGACCAAGATTTATGAAGATGTACATGGAGTTGAAGATTCTACATCAATGAGAAGAATCATCACACCAAAGAAGAATGAAGATTTCAAGATCGTTTTGTTCTATGCCTTATATAAGTAGGTTTTAACCTGAGCGCTTTTACGTTAGCAACGATAGTGTTCCCGATTAAGGACAACATCATGTTAGTCATGTTAGTGTGTTTCTGCACGGTTTGATTGTTTTGTTATGTTGTCCATGAGTGATTTGGCTCTTTGTAATGAGTGCCTCTTTAGTGAATCTCGGGACGAGATTCCTTTAAGGGGGTAGTTTGTCACACCCCAAAAATTTTAGTTTTGGGATGTGACTAGAAAACACTGAAAACATAACAGAAGATTTTTACTATTTTCTAAAATATCCAACTTTACTTAAGTTGTCCACAATTTAGATGTTGGAAAATGTGAGTTTCTAATTTTTCTTGGAATTTAAACAAATGGTTTGTTGCATTTCATGCCTTTGCATAGTGTCTTTGTATGCAAAAATGAGTTTAAATGTTTTTAAACGCGCTTAGGGTTTGATTCAAATCAAATCTCTCAAGATCTTTGATCAAGTTTCCATAACCTCAGAACCATGATCAAATCCTTGGAAACCATTCACCTTGATCCTTGTTCCAAAAACCTTGGCGGGTCTTCAACTTTCATCTTGTCAAAACCCTAACTAGCCCGGTCTCTCTTTCTCTCTTTTCTCCTCATTTTAGAGCTTCTAATTATTTCCGACCGAGTTTTCTCTAAAGTACTAAATCTATGCTTGATGGCCAATCATTTTATGTCATCACTCTCACGCAATTCTACCATCATGTTCAAGTAAAATCACTCACATGTCACATACCCAAGTTAATCTCATTTCTTCCTCTTATCAACCCAATGGCAGCCTAACATTGTTCTCTCTTTCTAACGAGCTTATTCTTTTCTCTCCTTTCCTCACCTTGGGCAACATCATCACAGACTCTTTTTCCTCTACATTTTCTCCTCTTGATCAAAGCCCACAACCCAAGAAAGACCACAGGCAGCCTGCCCCATAACTCTATCTTCGCTTCGGGCCAAACCCGGTCCAAACCTTTTCGCCATGGGTCAAAGCCCAACCATCCTCCTCTCCTTTGTGATCCAAAATCAAGTCCAACCAGCCCTCTAACTCTTCCTCTCCCCTCTCCCACGTCACTCCTTGGAAGCTCCTCCATCATGCACAAAAATATCCACCAAGGCAAAGAATATCAAGCCATGACCCTTTGCCTTGCTACCCCTTCACCTCCCATCACTTCCCCTTCATATTTACCTCCACCATCTCCCCCTCACGCCTCCCCCTTCATTTCCCACGTCAAGAACAGGGGAGAGACGCCCCTGCAGCTCCTCCTCTTCCCCCATGGCTGCCCCGATCAACCGCAACGCGAGAAGGATGCCCCGTTCTACTATATCATCGTCACCGGCCGTCGGGATCCCCGTTCTACTATATCATCGTCACCGGCCGTCGTCGATGCATCTCCTTGCTCCACCACATCCTCCCCATGGTGAGAACACTCCATAATCATCCCCATGATGTTCTCAAGTTTCTTGCTGCATATCAAGTCCTTAGATGACGTATGGTTGATCCCCGGCGAAGTTTACCCGATGTATGTGTTGCTGTCTTCGCGGCCAGATTTGCTGCTGTTGACGGAATCGGCGTTCCTCCGCTGTTTCGTGGCTCCAATCATCAAACACTTTGGTCAAATTGTGTATAACATCCTTGAACATGTCTCTGTAATAGGGTTTCTCCATATGAGTTGTGAAATTACAGATATCGTCATCTCCGTGCATACTGTTCCTGCTGTCTAGTCAGATTGCCGCTGTGAGTTGTTTTTGGGCGTCCCCGCTAATCCACTGTCCAAATAATCGAGCCCTTGAACCGACATGTTCATGACATCCCTGCACATGATCCCACAAGTTGGTTCGGCTATGCAATCCCCGATGGCCGAGATATGGAGATGGAAGTGCCGACTATGCCTGCTGTCCAAACAGCAGACACCCTGTTTTTGGCAACGACGTTCCCGTTGATCCAGTGAACCCTAGGATGCATTCTTTGGCTATACCATCATCTATATAGTTGCACATGCCTCTGCAAAGTTTCATGGCGATATGACCAAAGATGAAAGATATATGTTCCTATCTTGTGCTCGCTGTCCCTGCTGCCCCGCAGCCGGTTGATGCCGGTTGGCCATGCGTGTTCCCGATGTTTTCGCCGCTCCGGTGGTCAAGCCCTTCGACCACAATGTGCATCATATACTTGCACACATATCCGCAAGTTTTCTTGGTCATATGAACCACAACACTAAGGATATAAGCATCACCATGTCGCTGCTCCTGCCATGTCAACAGCTACTTAGTGCCACCTTGCAATCTTGTTCCCCGCCTAACCGACGGTCAAAACATCATGTCCTTTTGTCACAATATGTTCCATGCAGTGCCTTGCAACCCATCCAACGAATCACCATTTGTCTTTGTTATAACCATGCAATTAGTCACATAACCACCGCTGTCCGCCGATGTGTATGTTTTGGATAGCTCGGCAATTCGCCACGTTCCCCGCTAAACCACTACATGATTCGCTGAGGCCCTCTACCATGACCGTGTGTTTTCTAGTTGCACATATCCTACCAAGTTCTATTCCAATAAGTTCGATGCATCTCTACCTTCTCATGGCCACAGCCGCTACTACCCGCCGCTGTCCGCCACCGGGTACGCTCAACCGATGCACAAATCGCCATAATCTTGTTTCCCTTTGATCTATCATCCACCTTAGTGCACTAGTTTATCATGATATGTTCCCCAAGTAACCTATACACATGTCCAACCCTTTTTGTTCCGAATATGTATCTTCAAGTCCAAACTCCACCTTCTCATATGAATTCAATCCTTCCCATCTATACCTTTCAACTATCATATCTTTTAATCGTGCTCCTGTTTTGGTTAGTTTTTGCACTCTCGCGGTCTTAGAACAAGCCCTACTTGTTTAATAAACTTTATATCTTGTTTTACATATAATGATTGATGTAATGCTTCTAGGTTTGTCTATGATGCTTGTGATGGTTGTTGCTATCGTTAGATGAAGCTATACAAGGATGATCCAGAGGAGAGTTGGGACAAGTTTGAGCACTATTTGAGGCAAGTGTAACATGAGTTCCCTTGTTACCTAATAACCTTATAATCACTTTCATATGCATGTGTCTAATATGATGCTAGGATCTTACCTAGTACATTTGATTACCCTATACTCCTTGTTTACCATGGGCTCATGCATGTGGGTAGCTTTGCTTAGCTTGCAATTACCAAATATTGTAATGTTAATATTGGTTAATGACTTATGGAATCAATGGTTAAAATGATGCTTCTGGCAACATGGACACAAGGGGGCTAGAGCATTGGGCCTTGTTGGGTGCTCTAGTCTGCCCTCCGTAAGGACTGAATCTTAAAGCGGCAACCCAGGACTTCCGTACAGCCTTGAGATCAAAATGGGCACGATCTTAGTCGTATAGCTAGTTTTCTCTAGCTTGTTAGTAGTTACCGAAATTTTTCGGCGCAAGAGGGGGGGACTAGGTTGCAGAATGGCTTCTTGCCTGTCAAGGTGAGTACTGGGCTGCGGTCATGGTGTGCCACTCTTGAAGGGGGGCTCATTCGCCTAGACGCTGAAACCTCGCGGCTACTAACTTGTTAGGGTAATTAGTGAAAGGCTTCGTAGTGAACCCTGCCGACTTACCTTGGAAGTGAGTCAAGAGGTTGGCCACCTCGGGCACAGGGGTATTCACGACTCAAGGTGAAAGTGTACACACTCTGCAGAGGTTTGATCAAACTGATATATTAGCCGTGCTCACGGTCACGAGCGGCCTGGATCCTTTTCGAGATAGATGGTTCTATGAAGGTTTGGGATATGATTAATGTTGATGGTGATAACTAATTATATTCACATGGGAGCCATAAGCATAACTTAGAAATATAGGCATCATAAATAAAATATGACCAACTAAAAATGCTTACCGCAGTACAACCGAGTCAAGCCTTCTTGAGCCTTGCATAACCTCATGGTATACTTGCTGAGCATGGTGAGCTGACGCTTGTTGTTGTCACCAATAAAAATCCCGGATGGGTACCAGATGGTGAATCAAGTGAAGAGTTTCTTGCGGAGTCCATGAGTACTAGGCGAGTGCTCCCCCAGTCAACCGTCCTTGTGGAGTATGGAGTCCCGAAGAGAAGATATAGAATAATTTCCGCTACGCTTTGTAATAGTTGTAAGTTTTGATGTAACTATATTCGATATATAATAAAGCATTGTTCTTGATATTCTCCATATTTGTCGCTATATGTGTCGTGTGGACATCCTGGGCACACATATAGTTAGCGCTTGGTATTCTTCGGAAAACCGGGTGTGACAGGTCTTGGGTGACGTCACTGCACTGGCCTTCCCTCCCTGTTCGCGCACAACCTCACGAGTCCTGACCCGCGGGCACTAGTTGCAACTGAACCACTAGCGCTAGGGCCTAGCATGGTCTTAGTCACCTGTCCTGCCTCCAGATGCATGCCGCGGATGCATCTGCTAGCCTCAGGCCCTCGCACGGACACCCATGGCGACGTCTCAGCAGGTGCAGGCGGCTGCGGTAGGTGCGTCCCATTGTAACATGTGCAACACCAGATCTACTTTTACAACTGCAAATGAAACACTTGTAACATACGTCCGAAACAGCTAAAATACTTGTAACATACATCTGGGACACATTGAGTAATGATGTCAGAAATGCTTGATGGTATTTATTAACATGACACTTGTACATAGAAAATATATATAAGAGAATCCACAAGCACACAGATAATATACAATTGTGGCACTTCATCACTCGGGAGTATATCAGGTATCATTATTTATATTTTTTACCTCAGGGAAGGACAAGCACAAGGGAATATATTGGTAACTTATACGTATGATGGAGAGATAAACCATAACCAATCTTGTACTCATAGCAGAGGTAAATCAAGAGATAAATGTACTATGAATGATAAATGATAATTAAACTCTCATAATACTCATTTAGATGGCAATAGCATGGCTAAGGAGATACAATAGAGAAATAATTCCTAAGTCATTCTTAATTACAAGTCAAAGCATACTATGATTAGTGCAATTACACTTAATAATCATAACTAAGATCAACTTCATATCTGCACATACGGGATATTACTAAGGAAGATCAAGAACAGAGCCTGACTTCTTTCGTAACTAGATCCTACTTGTCCTATATTCGGGGAGTGGACTACAAAGGACTCAACGAGAGTGTCACACTCACGATCTACCACAGGCCCGGAATATAGGGTGCATCCGCAAGAAAACAATGTATAAGCATCACGCTTACACAATATCGACCACTCACCCCGTGTACTTTAGAGCGAGCGCTATATGAACTTATGCTTGAACACAAAGATAATCTAACTATACTAAGCATATAATCAAAGTAAACAATGAACATGATAACAAGGAACTTGAATCATATTAAGAACAATGTCATAACTAATGTAGCAAACATATGAAATATAAAAGATACAAGAGAGAGGATACAAAGGCTATACCAAGCCATGCTTTTGACAAGATCAAGAATCCTAGCGAAGCTTGCCTCCCTCTAGATCTAACTTAACTAGCTATGCCCTAAATATTTGTGGAGCTCCGAGGTTCTTCTCTTCTTATCAGGGTTTCTCTTGATGGTTATGGAGGATGCCTCAGGGGGGTAGGGGTTGATATATACAGGGGAATCATCAATCTTGAGTCCTCGGTTCAAACCGACTTAAAACAATGGTGTAGATCTATTCTATAAGATAGTGGAGAACAAACATAACAAAGAGGGCTGACGTGTGAGCCCAGGGGGCCAGCAGGCCTGCAGGTGGGGCCGGCAGCCTCCTACCCTCTTCCGTGGTGGTTCGCCTTCCGGTGTCTTCTAGAGTTGGTTTCGTCGCGGATAACGCGATTAAATCTGGCATTTGGTTCCACCTTGATGGTTTTTTGGATAAACCCTACAGAAAACTTAGATTCACCAAAACTCATGGAATTTGTTAGTTTAAATCCCTAAACCTATGTTGGTGATCATTTTCATGCATTTATACAAGTTATATTGACAGTTTATGATGGGTGTTAACTACCGTCAATAAACTCCCCCAAGCTTAACACTTGCTCATCCCTGAGTAGTGCTAAACTCAGCAATGGATCAGAATTTGCTACGATGTTTTCACTCCTCAAAAGTACACATGCGTTCAAACAAGAATTTTCCTCTGGATTAGAATAAACTATTCTGACTTTCAAACTTACCCATATTACCTTCAACCATGGGCTTCTTAGCTTTCACTTGGGTCCTGAGCAATTGAAAAACAGAACGATCAAGTCAAGCACTATGTCTCAAGTTCTTTGCTCAACCATTATTCCAGGGTTTTTATAGGTTTTTAAAATAAAACTCAGAACTTTCATTGTATGATACTCTCAAGTCTTTCAATATATGTAACATTTGTGGATCCTTACCAAGGCAATAGTAATGTTTTGCCTTTCTTTCTTCCTACAACTAAGGCTTATGTGGAGCTCATAGGAGTGGAAATAGCATGAAAGAGCATACTTGCAATACATATTATAAAGTCAAACCTCGGATCCAAAGAGAGTTGAGTCATACAATCAAATAAAGATTTGCATGTGTGTGGATATATGGTGGATAAATATACGGTGGCTAACCTAATTCTACTATACTCCTTGAAAACATATCTCTCTCTTTTGAGCTTGGAAATCTTTTTGCAAGAGAACATGGTCTATCTTATTCATCTCTTTTCTTTTTTTCCTTTTTTAGGCGGGTATCTGAGTACCCATTGTTTTAGATATTTCGGACACTTATCCATTTTTTCTACTTTTTTTCTTTTTCTGAATAACTTTTGCATAGCACATGCCTCTTCTCTACAATAAAACTTTTAAGAGATAGTAACAAGAACTTGGAGCATTTATTTGGTGGATGGTAAAAACCTATCAAGCATGTTTTTGATATTCACTCCAAGTGTAGGAGTAAAACATTTTTGGGTGGATCTAAATGGAAAGGCATGTTTTTGCGCCTACCCCCAGTGTAGGAGTATTGCATATGTAGATGAAGTGTACGTGATCTTGATTTTAAGAGCATGACAAACCTCTCATAAGGGTCAACAAAGCTTAACTAAACTCAATGCAAAACAAGCAGCATATATGAGTAGAAGTTTTTCTAGCCTAAATAATATATATGGCTTTGGTAGGAATTCAAGCTTTGTCATACAGGAACTCATCATGTAGCTCAAACCTTCTCATATCATATCCATCAATTACCTAGATTTAGATCAAGCATATGCTATCCACGAGTTTCAAGTTCAGAGTAAATCCTTATTTGAAAACAATCTTATCCAAAACTCGGGAGAATTTAAGGTTGAAAACTTGGTACATGAAAAGAATTACAACAGAACAACTATTTATCATTTCCATTCAAGAGATTATTCTCATAGTTCTTAATTTTACCCAGCTCTTAAAAACAAAAAACTACACACACTTTTTGTAACACCTCAGGTGTTTAGCTCCATAATTGCATTGCATTTGCATAAGCATAAGCATGCATCATCTCATGTTATTTTATGTTGTTTGCAACTAATGTGGATGTTTTAGAATTTTGTTTGGTTCACATCATGTGACACTAGGGAGTTGGTGTAACTAAAGGGTAGAGTAGCTAATTGTATCTCACAACACCTTAGTTATACTTAGTGTCACTCATGGAGCAAGGTTCATGTTGACCAAAATCACCAAAATGCCCTCCAAGGTGTAGTTGACCAGCATTTAGCCCTAGGATGCTCTAGTTTGACCAATTAAAAAGTCTAGCTTAGGGACCTTGCATGGAGGAGCACCCTTAAGAAAAGTTGTAGGGAATTTTATGGGGAACAAAAGTCTCAATATGACCATCTCATGAAACTGACCAGAACATGCTCAAAAATGGCCCACAGTCAGCTAGAGGGGCTGTCTCAACACTTAGAAAATTCCTAAGTCTCAAAAGTGCCCCCCAGTTTTACAGTGACCTACTTTGGAAGCTTGTAGTTTGCAAACCAGACCAAATCAGCTCCAACTCATGTTTACACTTTTGTAGTACTCCCTTAGCTCTACAACATTGTCAACATCACCATCACCTAGTTCTAAATGGTTTAGGAGATATGGTGTCTAGAAAATAGGGTTTCAGTTGGTTTCAATAACTGAAAATACGTTTCAGTTTCAAAGGGCACCACTTTGGGGCTATGTAGTTTCAAATCTAGGCCGAACCAGTCCAAGCTCCAATTGACAAACTTGTTGCCCTCACATAACTCTACATAATTGGTGTAGTCATCTTGGACCGAATCGAGCTGTTTTGGAAGATAATCAACGCCAAACTTTCACTGTCAGACCACCATCTCGGGCTTCATTCAGTCGACATCGTCAGTCAGACAGCCGGCCGTGTCGTGGCGCTCGGGCAGAGTCCGGTGGCCGCGTGTCGCGCGTCCTGCCATCACCTCCACGTCGCGAGCCCAGGAGCAAAGTTGAAGGTCGAGCGAACACCTCCACCCCACGCTCGCGCTCACTCTTCTCTCCTTCACTCTCGCTCTGGCCGGGTTCACCGAGGCGGAAAACGGAGGCGCCATTGCCGCCGCAGCCTTCTCCGTGCTCGCGCGAGCTCACCGCCTCACCACCGTCCCCCAAATCCCGTCCACCGCTCCGCCAGAATCCCCTCCACCTCCTCCACCCGTTACCTGACCGGATTGTGCCGAGGTGAGGGTGAATTTCCGCTTCCGCCACCGCGAGTCCTCGCCGGCATACTGTCCGCACGGCGGCTCACCGTGGCCAGCTCCCTACGGTCACCCTCCATTCTCCCTAGTACGTGTCCTGGGTTCCGGGTCGGGTAGAGCAGCCTAGGTGATGACGTTACCGGATGGGATGGCCGGTACACGCCGGAACACCGTCGTGCGCTGCCGCGCCATGGCCGCCGGTGCGGTGCTCACGTGGCCAGCTGCACTCGCTCCACCTCCGTCCTCGTCCTTGGCATGGAGAGGTCCGCCATAGCCTCAGGAAGCCGTAGCACACACCACCTAGGTCCCTGGCTCCCGGAGCTCGCCGGACCGCCACCGGGTGCCGCCTCCGAGCCGCGGTCGCCATGGCCGTCGTAGCTAGGATGGTGTAGGATCCGCAAATCAAGGGTTGGTCGATGCGGGAAGTCACGTGGAAGCCGTTGGTGCTCTTCCCGTCGCCGGAGACGCCGTCGTCGGCGAGCTAGAGCTCGCCGGAGCCGCGGCCTTTCCCCCCTTCGCTCTTCTCTCTCTGGCATCGGGCCCCACCTGTCACTCGCACGCGCGCGCGGGCGGGAGCCGGAGCAGGCCGCGCGCAGGAGCGGGCCACGCCGAGGGAGTTGGGCCGCGTCGGCTGTGGGCCGGCCCTTTTGTGGGGTTTAGGTTTTTAGTTTTGTTTTCCTTTTTATTTTGCCACAGATTTAGATATTGTTTGGAAAAATGTATATCTAGGGTTTCACTTGCTTAAAAATTGTGAAGTAAATTTTGTTAGGCTCTGCATGATGTGTAGTATTTTAGAAAAATATAAATCTGATATGTGATGTTTAGTTTCTGGGAGAATTAAATAGGTCTTTCACATGTGTTTTGAAATGAAGGCAAATTTGTTAAATGTATAACTTGAGTTGTAGTTTTCCAAAAATTATGAAATTTGGTGGGTACGCTAATTTATACCTATTTTAGCTCTGGTAAAAATTTGGGCATTAGTGCTTAAGTACTTTTCAAGTTATAATGCTATCATGTTGTTTTAGGAAATACTTGAATGAATTTTAGTAATTTTTCTACATGTGAAATGTTCCTATAAATTTTTGGAGAATGTCTTGGTACCCTAAAGTGTCTAAGAAAAATATGAAATCTGTTGTTTGATACATTTCAATATGAATTGTTAATTATACAAAAATCAGCCTTTTGGGCTTGTGAATTTTGTGTAGGGAGTTTCTTTGAATAATTTTAGTTCAAATTTTTACAATAGTCTCTTTTTGGGTCAGAGAGTCTCCTGTAATTTTTGTAGAATTTTAGGAGTAGTTTACATATATGTTTAAAATTCCACTTAATTAATTAAGTAAATTAAGAAATGAGTATAAATAAATATTCTAGGTGGGCACACCTTACTTTCTGGTGTTTTTGTGACCCATGTGAACTTTTGGTAATATTAGTTTGGTCTTAGGGGAAGTTTGCCACATAAATAAATATTTAATCCTTACAATTCTAGGTTTTCTGGACAGCTGGTAGTAGTTTTGGGTTTGACCTTTGATAAAGGTGTTTGCTGGAAAACTTGTAAATACCAAAGTTGTAGTAAACTTGATAAACTAGCTTGTGTCAAAATTTGGGAGCATTTGGCTTAGTAGTTTGGGAGTTATTGCTGTTTGAAGTGACAGTCCAGAATTGGCTACTCTCTGTTTAGAGAGGACAGCTTCTGAAACTTGGGAAATTCGACATGGAAAACTTAGGAATTTAGGGTTGAGGTCTGAAAATAATTTGTAGGGCATTTCATAAGCTTTCCAGATTGTCTTAGATCATATCTTTTGGAGTTGGGAATCTCCAGTTATGTTAGAAACAATTAGCTGCTGTCCAGAGTGTTTTGCTGTGATATTTTGGTGTTGGATGTGGTGACCTAAGTGATGTTACTCTTGTGATTGTTAGGTGTTAGGGCCTTAACTGAAGAAGAACAGCTATACCTTAGGTTGAGTAGATTAGGTGAGTACTTCTCTACCGGAGAGGAAATTTGCACCTAATATTTGAAGTGATTTGAATAGAGCTTTAAGAGTGTTGTAATGCATTTCATTCCGAGCATGCTGCATCTTTCATTATGCATCCATGAGATTTATTATGCACTCATGCAATAGGTGTTTCGGAGGGGGTAACGCTCCTCGAGTTTGAGCAAGTAATTCCGGAGGAAGTCCAGGACCAGCCGGAGGAGCCAGCGGAACCAGTCGACGGAGAAGCTCCCGCAGAAGACCTGCCTGAGTGCCCTGACCACCGGCTATCGACCTTTCTAAAAGGCAAGCCCCGGTGCATGCTGAACCTATCGTTTTATAAATCTATCTTGAGTACTTTTAATTGTTTACTGCATTAAGTTGTAGGAGTTATATGAAAACACTTGCTGCATTATACCTGTCCTTGTTCAGATATCGTACTTAATCCTATATTAGGTTTAGGCACGTGTCAATGCTTAGCCCTGCTTAGTCCGGTAGAAGTCGGGTGATTTCCGGTCATCCGCGAGATGTAGGATTTGGTTACGAGTGACTTTATGGCTATCGTGGATAAAACCATGCTTTAAAATGAAATTGAGACCGGGCGGGAGTTCGATAGTACAGTCGCAAGACACTTCACGTCTTGGGTGTGGAGCTATGCCCGTCTGAGTCGTTTAAGGACCGATTCACTGTACGTCCTTGAGTCATGTTGAACGCAGTCTAACACTTAGTTGGCCGGATAAGTCGTTCCGACCGCGAAGCCGAGTAATGTGGTTCAGGCCGGGAATCGAATGGTAGGTTGCTTCTTGGAGGAGAGAAAGGATGTGCTTGGGGACATTGGCGTGAGACCAAGGGGGGTTAAAGTCCCTATCACCTGACAGAGTGTCGCCCTTGGGGTTGCGACATCATTCGGACCCGCGATTCCTGAATCATACGAAAGGTGGCTTGTGCGACCCTGGCAGGGGCCTGTGCGGTGAGTGTTAGAAATACCCCTCCAGCTGGATAGGAATTCGATTCGAATCGCCGTCGCTCCCGGTTAGCGAGCACTTGACTTGAGCAGCGGCAACGTAGATCTCATTAATCGAACAGATGGTTAAGTGAATGATACAATGTTACCACAATTTATACCTGCTATGGATATAATGTTAATAATTGTTTGATGATAATCAAGTGCATGTTTAGTACAGGTGCTAAGATAGATGACAGGTAAATGCTAAAAATAACTGCTAGTACAGGTTATAAGAGTTTCAATTACTTATGCTTTTCTGCAAAATGTAATGTCAGCTAGCCTCTTGTGTAAGCCTTGCATAATCCTTGGTGTCATCTTATTTCTGGTTTGAGACGGGTAAGTCTAGCTGAGTACATTCCAGTACTTAGGGTTTATTCCCTCCTGTTGCAGATGATATGCTCTATCAAGGCTTCTGCAAAACTTGTCTCCACCCTGCAGGTGACAAAGACTAGATCACTAGGGCGTGATCATCTTTTATGTACTTTCCTGATGCTTTTGCGGGTTGTTGATCAACAAGACTGGCAATAGTTAAACAACCGGTGTGTGTTATGCTTCCGCTACTTTATAAACTTGGTTTGTAATAATCGCGACTCCGTGGGTGTAAACTTATTTCGGAACTACTTGTGAAATGTAACGTATGATGTGTATGTTGAATGATGCGATCTTGGTTGTAAGCAAGTTGGTTTGAAATCCTTTGTGGTTTCGATTGACTACCGGGATTATATGGGCTCAAGTTCGAAAATTTGAGCGCTTCGGTGCTTGTTTTTGTACTTGTGCTCTTATAATTTGGTCGGTTCTGTTACACTTTTTATTTAGCTTTCATTTTTAGATCACATATTACTAATATATATCTAACACAAAGATAAATTTTTATTTTATTTTTAGTTACTCATCTTTTTATAACTTAAAAATAAAACTAAAAGGGAAAGAAATATTTATCTAGATACATGGGGGATGCCCTTTCCCCAAGCTAGTTGTTGGCATGGTTGTTCAAACTTGTACTTCTCAGAGCGGGTTCGCCAGTGGATGTCCTTCTCATCCATCAGGAAGTTGAGTTTCTCTAGAGGATGTACTCCTGGTGAAGCGAGATGAAGACGACCAGGTGAACTTGCTCTTGATCTTGTATATCGTCCTGCAAAATACCAACAAGAACACCAAACTCATGAAACGGATTAGAGAAAAAGGGTTAGCGATCAGCCGTCCAGGGGTTAATCGTTCTTGGGTTATAAATATTTTTGACTTGGCAGAATTTCAGCAGGATGTCTTCCTAATATATTTTTGGATTTTATGATATATGAAATATAACTACATGTATGCATGGTATTTTTTTATGCCACCATGGAGAATATTCTTGCGGGTTTTTACACACCGTAAAAAGTATTCACATGGGGCTTAGGATGCAATAATGAAAATTTTATTTTTCTTTTCTTAATGCAATGAGAATACAGAAAAGTAAATATGCTAAAGTAAAAATAATTTATGCAATACGAAAGGGTAAATATGGATAACTACCAATTTTACCTCCCGACAAGGGTTTGGTGTTTTGAGTCCTTTGAACAAGACTGGAGGAGTCCTTTATTCTTCGGGTGCATCAATCGGTCCCGAAGATGGATGGTTGCACCTCTTGTGACGGTGATTTTGATGATGATGTCACCTTTTCCTTCCAGACATGCTTGGTCTGTGGACTTGATTTCGGTGTAGCAGATTCATCCTTTACAGCTTCTACTTCCTCTTCATTCGTGGGGAGTTGATTCCTCTAGTGTTGGGATGTTCGACATCTCCTCTTGGAGCGGATATTCTTTGGCTGTTCATAAGTTGTATAACTATTGAAATAACATTGTACCTTTTGTCCTAGGAATTGAAAGTGAATTTGTCCTGATCCAATGTAGATGATTGCATTGGTAGTGTTGAGGAACGGACTTCCAAGGATAATAGGTATGTCTTCTTCTTTTCCTCCCATGTTAAGAATCATGTCGGCAGGGACATAGTAATCTTGCATTTTTACCATGATGTCTTTTGCTATTCCCTCCGGAAATTGAATTGTTTGGTCTGCCATCTGCAATTGCATATATATATATAAGAAACAAAGGTTCATCACCAAACAAATAGTCATATGTTACCTTAGACATTATGTTGACACCCGATCCAATGTCGCAAAAGGTGTTGTGGAAGATTCTTTATCCGATTGTGCACTCAATCATTGGTATGCCTGGGTCTTCCTTCTTTGTAAGGAATGGTGAAGCGAGGAGGTGGTCATACTCTGATCGAAGTGTGTTGATCATCTTGACTGATTCTTCTCTTGGCTACCTGGCCTTGTTCTTCCTTCTTCGGTTGTTTCTCTTCCTGCTCACTATTGTTTCCTCGGGCAGGTATGCCATCTGTGGATGACTAGGAGAATACAATATACGATTTCTGAAAGTAAATTTCTCCTTTCTATCCTTGATCGTAAATAGATCTTGGCACTGTCCGCGTAGATGATGGCTTTTGCAGTGCTCAGGAAAGGTTGACTCAAGATAATGGATGCCCTTACATCTCCACCATCTCTAAAACTACAAAGTCTATGGGTACTAACGAGGCTCCAACTCATACACAGATGTCTTCAAGAGCTCCCTTGGGGTAGCAGAGTGACTGATCTACAAGCTGCAAATGTATATTTGTGTACAACAAAGTATCTCCATTAATTTTATCATAAATTACCTTTGGCATAATATTAACACTTGCTCCAAAGTCACAGACAACTTCTTGAAATATGTGAGGTCCAATAGCTATGGGAATGATAGATCTTCCTGGATCACCTTTCTTGACATGCATGGAATAATCCTCCCATCCTCCACTAGAAGGTTCTATGTAGTATCCTGTAGCATTGTGAATATCGACAAGATTTGTAGTTTTAGGATCTTCCGGCTGTCCCGAAATCTTACCATTGTCAGTCGAAGGATCACAGCCGCTAGCTGAGCTATTTGTGGTTCTATCATTTTATTAAAACTATGACGGTTTTAATAGCTGAGGAGAAGCTATCCATTCTACTATTTATATTTTCCAAGATTTTGTCATTAGAAGCTAGTTTTCTAGATAATTCTTCTATAATTTTAGCTTGACCAGCGACAAAATCCCTCAAAGATGGCTGGTTATTGAAATTATTACCTTGATAGTTACCTTGGTAGTTTGGCCTCTGTTGCTGATTCCATCCTTGATTTTGTTGAGGACGATAGTTGCTATTGTTGATGAAGTTCACATCCTCGTGAGTTTCAGGGCAGTTGTTCCCTGAGTGCCCAGTGTTTCCACATTCTTCACACGTCATGCGGAAATCATGAATGTGCATGACTTCTTACTTTTGGTTGGCTCGGTCTTCAAGCCTCTTCATCAGTAGATCCATCTTGGCAGACAACATGTCTACCTCCTTGAGTTGATGCATACCTTCAACTCTCTTGCGGATTTGAAGACGTTCTTCATTTCAACCTTGGTTGGAGGCCATTTTTTCCACGAGAGTTGTTGTCTGAGTGATTGCGAGTGATAAAAATGCACCTCCAGCAGCGACATCCATATTCACATGGGTGTTGTTTGTCAACCTATGGTAGAAAGTCTGCATGAGTAGCCAATCTTCCATCCTATGGTGAGAACATTCTGATATGTAGTCTTGGAAGCGTTCCCATGTCTCAGGGACAGATTCATCATGTTGCTGTTGAAAGCTTAAAATTCTTCCACGCAGGGTGTTGGTCTTGTCCATGAGAAAGAACTTTGCTAGAAAGGCAGTGGAGCAGTTTTCCCATGTAGTATTTCTATCTTTGTTGGAGTAGAACCATTGCTTCGCCTTCCCTAAAAGTGAAAATGCGAAGAGGCGAAGTAAGTAACTCCTTTGATGGTGAAAGTACTGCAAATCTCCAGGAAGCGTTGAAGATGAGCACTCGTATCTTCATGTGCCTTTTCATAAAACTGGCTAGCTTGCACCATGTTGATGAGAGGTGGCTTGAGCTCAAAAGCATTGTCTCCAATGTTGATTGCCAATCTAGTACGGATGCTGGTCGTAGTTGGAGCAGAGAATTTACGAAGAATCTTGTCAGCCATGGCTTCAAAAACTGGTGTTAAGCTTCGCCTTGTCTGGTTATCTTTCGATTCTAAAGCTAAAAATTTCTTGAGTTTAGCCTTAGTCCTCCTAAATAATGCTTCTGGATCTTCAACATAGTTTGTCGGAAGGACAAAACCAGTCATACATTACCCTGCATAAGATATAAAAGTAGAGATAACAAGGGTAAGTTTGTTTGAGCAGAGGTATATGGTTTTCTTGATTACATCAATAAGTAAAAGTTTATCACTATTCCTTTTTGCCTAGCTACCTTCCTCGGCAACGGCGCCAAAAATGCTTGTTGACATTTCTTAACATCACTTCAACTAGTTGTCATCCCTAACAATGATGCCAGAAATGCTTGATGGTATTTATTAACATGTCACTTGTACTTAGAATATATATATATAGAGAGAGAGAGAGAATCCTCAAGCGCACAAATAATATATCATTGTAGCACTTCACCCGGGAGTATTCTAGGTATCGTTATTTATATTTTTTACCTCATGGAAGGACGGGCACAAGGGAATTATTGATAACTTATACTATGATGGAGAGATAAACCATAACCAATCTTCTACTCACAATAGGGGTAAATCAAGAGATAAATGTACTATGAATGATAAATGATAATTGACCTCTGTAACACCCTAAAATTTGCTCTTTTCAAAATAGATGCAAAGTAATTTAATTTTGTATTCTAGTGCTCATGAAAACATAGGAAAATAATATTTTTCACTAAATTAAAATTTATCATAAGGTTTAGCAACTTGTTGATGCATTCATGCTGATGCATTTGTGTTTTTGTATTGTTTGGTTTTGACCAAAGATCAAAATGAATTCAAGTTGTTCTTTCAAAATGCGTTTAGGTCGATTTTCCTTTCCCAATATACATATATTATTTTTCTACAATCAAATTCCTTGTTTCTCATCTGTCAATCAACCTCTACTAACTTCTCAGGAATTTTTCTGGCTTTTTATGTAGCTTGTTTCCACTTATCTGTGAGCATAATCTAATTTTTAGATGCTCTAAAATATTTTATCATGAGCTCCAAATACTTTATTTGGGTTCCTCATGTTCCATAATATCTCTAGAAAATTTCCCTGAATTTTCAAAGCTTTCGGAGTATTTTTTGCGGCTTAAATAATAATTCTAGACTTTTCTGAAATTATTTTATCCATGAAAATAATTAATTCCGAAAATAATAAATCTCTTATTTTTTTTTTCCAACGCTCAAAGCCCATGTGCAATAATCCTAATAAATCTCAAAGGCCCATACATTTATTTACTAATGGGCTTAAATGATTACTTAGGCCTATTAGCGAAGGTGGATGGTGTAACGTTAATTAGCACCATATCGCTAGTTGACATGGAGGTGGAGAGTTTTCCTCCCTATATATACGTACCTACCCCATGGGCAAAAGCACACCAAAACTACCGTAGAGGAGCCCCTAGTTTGGGAAATCTCTCGTGTAGTAAATTATATTTTCTCCTCCTTCTCTTGTCGCCGTCTGACGAAGCCACCAGGCGTTCTACTCCAAGAAGAAGAAGAGGTATTTACTTGAATTCCACCGTCTAGATCACATTAAAAACTAGATTTTGATTTATTTTCGAAACTAGGTATTTACAAAACTGCCACTATCTTGTTTAGGACATATCTTCTACGTTTTAACTCCGATTTGACCCGTTCAAATTGCGTTAGGTTCGTATTTGTGAGCTCTACATGTTGGTAGTACTGTACAGTGGGTTTGAAAAATTTAATTTTCGAGTTTATATTAAAGTAATTATTTATCTATAGGAAATCTTAGAAAATTCATAACTTTCACGTTTTAAATCCGAATTTCGTGATCTTTACGTCTGTGTGTTCATAGCAACGCGTAGAACATCTTTAAAACCTTTTCACATATTGTTTCATATGTTTGGTGTATTGTTCTAATTATTATTCATTATTTGCTTCGTGTGTGATTGCTCGATGTGTGTGTGGTGATTTATTAATCATGTCCAGTCGGTGAGATTTACGTGTTGATCAAGAAGGAGTTCTTCTGAAGCTTTGGACTAGAAGAAGGATCATAGCTTAAGGCAAGTATAGCATGGAATCATCCTTGTTTCCTATTCATCTTTAATACACTTAATTCATGTGCATGTGTCTACCTTGTTACCACTAAGGATATCCTAGTTTTTGTATCTTGTACCTTGACACCCATAGGATATTGCATTGGGTAGTATTTATGCTAGTGCTCAAGATAAATAACCATGATCTGTAACTTGACTAATGGTATATGCAATAAACGTTTAAAAGATGCTTTATAGCAACATGGCTCAAGGGGGCTAGAGCATGGGGTTATTTATGGTGCTCTAGTTTCTCTCCTTAAGGACTTATCTGTAAGCGAACATCCGGGACTTACAGTACAACTGTGAGGGCTATATGGCTCTGGCTTTAGTCAAGTATGAGGACCTTTTCTAGCTTGTTAGAGGTTACCTTGTGGCGCAAATGGGGTAAAGCAGACTGTGGATCCCTGCGTGGTGTATCACACGGACTGACTTCTGAAACCTAGCGGCCCTAACTTGTTAGACGAACCTTTGAAAGGCTTCATAGTGAACCCTGCCTGCTCACCTTGGGAGTGTTTTGGGGATTGGCCGCCCCGGGCATATGGGTAATCACGACTCACAGTGAAAGTGTACAACCTCTGCAGAGTGTAAAACTGTTATAACAGCCGTGCTCACGGTTACGAGTGGCCTTGGACCCTTACAGAATAAATGATGAACACTAATGATAATGATAATACTGATGATATTGACGTTCACTAGTGATTATTGTTTCTTGCTATACATTATTCTCGTTTACATGATCATGAGGTTATTTGGGCTTATGGTAAACTTGTTGCTACTCAAATGTTAAAAAGTTGACTCACTAAAAGCTATTGCAGTAAACCCGTGTCAAACCTTTTGAGCTTCATGAACCCCATGATATATTTGCTGAGTTCGACATGGACTCACTCTTGCTATTTCCCCACACTCCAGTGTGTAGTAAGGTGTTGCTTAGAAGAAGAATAAAGGTGTAGTGGAGTTTCCAGAAGTCTATCAGAAGTGCTTGGCATGCGGAGCCCCCAGTCAGCCGTCCCTGAGAAGAATGGAGCCTGAAGTTTAGTCACCGTTCCGCGATACTCTGATGTAAGTGTTAATGTAGCTATGTATACGTTATATAATAACATTGTTTCTGATACTTTTTCATTCTGGCATATGTGTGGACTTCCTGGGCACACATATGATTAGCCTGGTTTTGTTCTTTAGAAAACCGGGTGTGACAGAGTGGTATCAGAGCAATGCTGACTGTAGGACGCAAGCCTTATTAGAAATCGGTTGTCTTAAGGTTTTAAAATTGCTATAACTTTCTTGGTCTATAAACCTTGATATTTCTTCTCCACTATATCCCCACCCTTGATATTCATCTTCTCCATGATGCTTGTTTTAAGCCTTTGATCTCATCTACACTCCTTGATTTGATATGCTTTTTAGAACCATTCCTCATCCCCTTCTTGCGAAATTGAAAGAGGAGCTTTAGGATCTTTACCCTTGGTATGAAGAGAACGATAGCATCATAAGTTGAGTCAATGATTGTTTTGTGCACCTTTATTGCTTGTTGAATTATCATTATGCTTTTGCTTGATTTGGAGCTTTGTAATGATTGCAATAATCTTGTGGAGTATTCCTACAATTTCATTTAGATATAGGATTAAGGCATAAGGATTAATGGATAGATATAGTTGGGTTTTGGTTATCTTCTGTATTCTCCCTATTCTGTCTTTTCAGAGCAATCTGTCTTCTTTGGCTTATACCTCTATTTTCGGACTAAAAAAATTATGGGAAAATTCTGGACAAAAGTAGACTTCTAGATCTTTCTCTGAACACAAGAACCACCTTCAAAGCTATTTTGGTTTGGGAGATACAAAAATCACAAGGCAATACAACTGCGCTGCCTGAACCCTGGAACAGTTTCTGTTGGGCACTGTGTTCGACTACCTTAACTACAAAATATGGGAAAGTGTTCTATACAAAAGTTGCAGGGGATTTCATAAGCTTTTCAACCATGTAAGGGGTGTCATCATATGAATTTTGGAACTCGAGATGTAACTGTTGCAAGATGCTGCATCTGTGCTGCCAGACTTTCTGGACAGATTTCATGTCTCACTCTGAAATCATATTTTAAAATCAGAATCTATGGAGGTGATCAATAACAAAGTTGTAGAGGATTTGATAAGTTTTCCAACGGTATAAGGTGCAACTTAATTGGATTAACAGAACTAGAGATATGGATGTTTTACTGTGCTGCTGTTTTTCTGCTCGCGAGGAATTTCAGATTATTTGTTCTTGCCTATGCACATGAGTTTCTCTTGGATATCAGAAGATCTTTATGATGGTTAATTCACTCGAAAGAAGATGCCAGCTATCCTTTGTTGTTCCCCTAGTTTATCTTTTCTTAAGGGGGGTAGCCGAGTTAAAGAAGTTGCAAGTTGAAGGATTCCAACATTCCAGTGCTTCACTTGGAAGAATCGGTTAATGCTCACGATGGAGAAGTCACTATCGAGTATGGACATCTTTTCTCAGGGTTGATGATTGGTTGGATCATTTACACGGAGCTCGAGTAATCATCAAGACGGGTCTTGGTCTTCACTCTGATCTATCATCAATTGGGAGTCTAATCTTACTCAAGATAAGTTGGCATCGATATTGGACATCTACAATTGATTCCACGAAGGTTCAGAGGATGTCGACATTATGACTAGTTTAGCAAGTGAGCTATGAGGGAAGAAAGTCCTCTATTTGGATAGTTATCTCTAGTGGTGAAGAAGAGCTCAAGAAAGTTGGTGATGGGGAATTCACCTAGGGATGTAAGAGTGACTCAGAGTTTCTTTTAAAAATGATGACATTTAGTTAGAAGTTGAAGGAAGGTTTATCCAAGACTCTCAAGATGTTGCTACTAGAGAAGATATTAAGTATCTTTGGACTCGTGAACCTCAGAAAATTATAAAGGCATTGAAGAAGTAAAACTTATGAGTTAAATCTGCCAGATCAAGACAAGAGTGTCCCATCTATCGTGATGCACCATGTCAAGGTGAGGGATGTGTCCTTATGCAAGAAGGAAAATGTGATGGCTTGAGCATTAGGGATGCATGGGAAACATGAGTTGAACTACCTGACACAAGGAAGTGGAGATATCAGTTTATGCTCTAAAGGTTTTGGAGATATTATCCTATTGGACACAAGTGAGGTATTTACACGGTTTATAAGAGTGACACCTACATGGATTGTAAGAATATAAAGGACATCATTACTAGGTTGGGGTTGAGCTAGTGACATTGTCGATGGAACAAAATTGATTATATATGACTTCGAAAAGTGATATCACTGGGAGGAGCAAAAGTCGTTGCCAATGTCTTTAGCAAAGGAGAGTTATGCTAAGAAGATTCGAATGACGCCATGGACTAAGAATTATGTTTAGGAGTTGAGCAACAGAACCTAAGCATATAGTTATTAATGTTATGAAGTTAGTGGTAATGCCTACATTGGAATAAGAGATTCACAAAGGTCTTTGGAAGACAAGAATAAAAAGGAGATAGTTATGACTATCATGGATGGAAAGGTACCAGGTTTTTAAATGGACAAACAAGGAACATTATGATTTGGAAAGATAAATGGCTTAACGGTTAGTGTTACCTTAGAATTTGTTGGCATACCTAATGTGTTCCAAATGCTATAGTTGGAGCAGCGATTGTGTTTATTTAAGGAGCAGACATCTTTGGACAATTCAAGGGTAAAGAAGAATCCTACCTATACAAAGTTCCCATAAAAGTGTTTGAAGTAGATACCCGGAGTAAAGTTATGAAGGTATGAAATAGGAGCTACTCAAGCAAGAGAAGATCTACAGGCAAAGTATCCATCGCTCTTTGATCACCATCTTCCGAATCTCGAGGACGAGATTCATCTTAAGGGGGGTAGAATTGTAACACCCTAAAATTTGCTCTTTTCAAAATAGATGCAAAGTAATTTAATTTTGTATTCTAGTGCTCATGAAAACATAGGAAAATAATATTTTTCACTAAATTAAAATTTATCATAAGGTTTAGCAACTTGTTGATGCATTCATGCTGATGCATTTGTGTTTTTGTATTGTTTGGTTTTGACCAAAGATCAAAATGAATTCAAGTTGTTCTTTCAAAATGCGTTTAGGTCGATTTTCCTTTCCCAATATACATATATTATTTTTCTACAATCAAATTCCTTGTTTCTCATCTGTCAATCAACCTCTACTAACTTCTCAGGAATTTTTCTGGCTTTTTATGTAGCTTGTTTCCACTTATCTGTGAGCATAATCTAATTTTTAGATGCTCTAAAATATTTTATCATGAGCTCTAAATACTTTATTTGGGTTCCTCATGTTCCATAATATCTCTAGAAAATTTCCCTGAATTTTCAAAGCTTTCGGAGTATTTTTTTGCGGCTTAAATAATAATTCTAGACTTTTCTGAAATTATTTTATCCATGAAAATAATTAATTCCGAAAATAATAAATCTCTTATTTTTTTTTCCAACGCTCAAAGCCCATGTGCAATAATCCTAATAAATCTCAAAGGCCCATACATTTATTTACTAATGGGCTTAAATGATTACTTAGGCCTATTAGCGAAGGTGGATGGTGTAACGTTAATTAGCACCATATCGCTAGTTGACATGGAGGTGGAGAGTTTTCCTCCCTATATATACGTACCTACCCCATGGGCAAAAGCACACCAAAACTACCGTAGAGGAGCCCCTAGTTTGGGAAATCTCTCGTGTAGTAAATTATATTTTCTCCTCCTTCTCTTGTCGCCGTCTGACGAAGCCACCAGGCGTTCTACTCCAAGAAGAAGAAGAGGTATTTACTTGAATTCCACCGTCTAGATCACATTAAAAACTAGATTTTGATTTATTTTCGAAACTAGGTATTTACAAAACTGCCACTATCTTGTTTAGGACATATCTTCTACGTTTTAACTCCGATTTGACCCGTTCAAATTGCGTTAGGTTCGTATTTGTGAGCTCTACATGTTGGTAGTACTGTACAGTGGGTTTGAAAAATTTAATTTTCGAGTTTATATTAAAGTAATTATTTATCTATAGGAAATCTTAGAAAATTCATAACTTTCACGTTTTAAATCCGAATTTCGTGATCTTTACGTCTGTGTGTTCATAGCAACGCGTAGAACATCTTTAAAACCTTTTCACATATTGTTTCATATGTTTGGTGTATTGTTCTAATTATTATTCATTATTTGCTTCGTGTGTGATTGCTCGATGTGTGTGTGGTGATTTATTAATCATGTCCAGTCGGTGAGATTTACGTGTTGATCAAGAAGGAGTTCTTCTGAAGCTTTGGACTAGAAGAAGGATCATAGCTTAAGGCAAGTATAGCATGGAATCATCCTTGTTTCCTATTCATCTTTAATACACTTAATTCATGTGCATGTGTCTACCTTGTTACCACTAAGGATATCCTAGTTTTTGTATCTTGTACCTTGACACCCATAGGATATTGCATTGGGTAGTATTTATGCTAGTGCTCAAGATAAATAACCATGATCTGTAACTTGACTAATGGTATATGCAATAAACGTTTAAAAGATGCTTTATAGCAACATGGCTCAAGGGGGCTAGAGCATGGGGTTATTTATGGTGCTCTAGTTTCTCTCCTTAAGGACTTATCTGTAAGCGAACATCCGGGACTTACAGTACAACTGTGAGGGCTATATGGCTCTGGCTTTAGTCAAGTATGAGGACCTTTTCTAGCTTGTTAGAGGTTACCTTGTGGCGCAAATGGGGTAAAGCAGACTGTGGATCCCTGCGTGGTGTATCACACGGACTGACTTCTGAAACCTAGCGGCCCTAACTTGTTAGACGAACCTTTGAAAGGCTTCATAGTGAACCCTGCCTGCTCACCTTGGGAGTGTTTTGGGGATTGGCCGCCCCGGGCATATGGGTAATCACGACTCACAGTGAAAGTGTACAACCTCTGCAGAGTGTAAAACTGTTATAACAGCCGTGCTCACGGTTACGAGTGGCCTTGGACCCTTACAGAATAAATGATGAACACTAATGATAATGATAATACTGATGATATTGACGTTCACTAGTGATTATTGTTTCTTGCTATACATTATTCTCGTTTACATGATCATGAGGTTATTTGGGCTTATGGTAAACTTGTTGCTACTCAAATGTTAAAAAGTTGACTCACTAAAAGCTATTGCAGTAAACCCGTGTCAAACCTTTTGAGCTTCATGAACCCCATGATATATTTGCTGAGTTCGACATGGACTCACTCTTGCTATTTCCCCACACTCCAGTGTGTAGTAAGGTGTTGCTTAGAAGAAGAATAAAGGTGTAGTGGAGTTTCCAGAAGTCTATCAGAAGTGCTTGGCATGCGGAGCCCCCAGTCAGCCGTCCCTGAGAAGAATGGAGCCTGAAGTTTAGTCACCGTTCCGCGATACTCTGATGTAAGTGTTAATGTAGCTATGTATACGTTATATAATAACATTGTTTCTGATACTTTTTCATTCTGGCATATGTGTGGACTTCCTGGGCACACATATGATTAGCCTGGTTTTGTTCTTTAGAAAACCGGGTGTGACAACCTCTCAGAGTACTCCTTTAGATGGCACTAGCATGGCTAAGTAGATACAATAGAGAAATAATTCCTAAGTCATTCTTAATTACAAGTCAAAGCATACTATGATTAGTGCAATTACACTTAATAATCATGACTAAAATCAACTTCATATCTACACATAAGGGATATTACTAAGGAAGATCAAAAACAGAGCCTGACTTCCTTTGCAACTAGATCCTACTTGTCCTATATTCGGGGAGTGGACTACAAAGGACTCAATGAGAGTGTCATACTCGTGATCTACCATATAGCCCGGAATATAGGGTGCATCCGTAGGTAAACAATGTATAAGCACCACGCTTACACAATATCAACCACTCACCCCATGTACTTTAGAGCGAGCGCTATATGAACTTATGGTTGAACACAAAGATAATTTAGCTATACTAAGCATATAATCAAAGTAAACGATGAACATGATAACTGGGAACTTAAATAATATTAAGAACAATGTCATAACTAATGTAGCAAAATCCAACCGACGATTCTTCACCATCATGTCATGACCAAAATCCACCATGACTCGAGGTATTAGTTCCAAATTCCCAGGGTTCATCATTACCCATCCTTGCTCCGGGTCCCCACGAGGAAAATAGCGATATTGATCATCTTGCATAACATCATAGCGGAGGTGACGAAGTCCCAAGCATGCTTCAAAGGCTGCATCTTCTATGCCATCTTCTATAGTGGCACGACGACCACTATGGGAAAAGCACCTGTCCAGCAGATAAGTATCCATCTCTTTGTTCTTAACGAAGACACGCACATTGCACTTCCAGTAAGTTGCTTCCAAAGGATGCTTGTGCTCCTAGCAGACGTACTCAAACGTAGGATCCCAATATGTGAAATATGCACTAAGCATGCCAACCAGTCGGTGGTGTGAAGGAGTGTCACAACTTGACTTGTGATGGATCTTTGTAATCCAACCCATAGGAAGGGGCGGCACACCAACTTCAGCGGAACCATCTTGTGGAGGCGACGGGGGCTGTTCTCCATCTTGGGCAAGCTCATCATCTTCATCATCACTCAAGTAGACAACCTCCTCTTTAGGTTCAAGTTCTTCTTGTGGCAAAACTGGTTCTGGCGCCTGAACTGGTGATGGTGGCGGGGTTGGTGCAGTGTCTTCTAGTTCCTCCTGAGGCTCCACTGGTTCGTACAGGGAACGGGGTGGAAAGTAGCCTCCAATGGTGATACGGGCAGTCTTGCGGGCACGAGGCATCTACAGAATTTAGACCAAGAGTAAGTTAGAATAGAAGCAATATTTTCACAATAGAATAAGGCGAAAGGAGCATAAAAATTTAGTAATTATCAAGAGTAAGGTGATAAGCATGAAACAAGTGAAGAAAAGGGAACTAAAACGACCATTACTAACTAGGCTTGCGTCCTACAGTCAACATAGCTTTGATACCAATCTGTCACACCCATTTTTACGGAACAAATGGAATGTATAATCTTATGTGCGCCCAGAGATCAATCACACATAAGATGACAAATATAAATAGTACCATCACAAATGTTTATTACATAATGAATAATATCACAGAGTCTTCACGTAATTAAGCGGAAACATAAGATGATTCTTGTGGTAGCTAGCTCCATAGCACAGGCACGTTAACTAGTTGACCACAAGTCTAGTAATCTTCAGGGAAGTAGTAGTAGTAATCACTATTTGCACATTTGGGAGTCCATCCTGAGGTGTGGGGGAATGCAAGGGTGAGCACAACAGTACTCAACAAGTGTAACATGGGGTTCATGAAGCTCAAAAAGGATAGACACAGGTTTAACTGCATGTAGCTTTTAGTTGGTCATATTTTAAGCAATTGAGTAGCAACAAATAGGTGATGTTCCCATAATAAACACATGATCATGTAAAGAGAATAATGAATAGCAATAACAAGTAAATTAATAGTGATCTCTATTCCATAAGGGTCCAAGGCCGCTCGTTTCCATGAGCACGGCTGATATACCAGTTTTACACTCTGAAGAGGTTGTACACTTTCACTGTGAGTCGTGATCCCCAAAAGTCCGAGGTCATGACTCCCCATTAGACAGTTAAGTTTCACTATTAAGTCTTTCCAAGGTTCGTCTAACAAGTTACGGCCGCTAGGTTTCTGTGCCCTGCAAATGTAGAGCTCCCCTTTCGTATGGCACAATGACACGCAGCCTATACTCATAAGGACAGAAGCCACACTACACCCGACCCGGAACACACCCCTCTTACGCCATAAAGGTAACCACTAAAAAGCTAGAAAAGGTCCTCTTATATGACTAAATCCAGAGCCATGTAGCCCTCACAGTTGTACTGTAAGTCTCGGATGTTCGCTTACAGATAAGTCCATACAGAGAGGAATCTAGAGAAAACTCTAGCCCTCTTGTTCCCTGTTGCTAAAAAATCATCTTTTAGTGTTATTGCATATATCATTAGTCAAATTACAAGATCATTGTTTATGTGAGCACTAGCAAACTACCCAATGCTATAACCATAGGATTTAAGGAACAAGATCAATACTAAGGCATCCTTAACAAGGAGACACATGTATAATGAATTAAGTGAATTAAAGTGAATAGGTAACAAGGATAATCCCATGCTATAGTTGCCTTGATCTAGCTGATCCTATTGATCCGGTTCGTAATAGTACTCTTGATCACCAACGAACTGCTCACCGTCTATTCTCGATTAACACATCAACAACAATCATCCAAGAGCAATCATGCAAAGCAAACAAAGCTACAATTAGAACAGTACACCAACAGTAGTAAAATAAGATGAAAAGTTTGTAAAACGAATCTACATCTCACTAGGATCACACATACGCGAATTGCACGTAAATCGGAGCTAAAACGGAAAAGTTATGATTTAAATGAGATTTACTTTATTAAAGTAATAGATTAAATCTAATCTCAAAATTTAAAAGTTGAAAACCTACTAAACAGTAGTACTAACATGTAGAGTATGAAATTACGAACCTAACGCAACTTGAACGGGTCAAATCGGAGTTAAAACGGAGATTTTATAAGCAAAATAAGATTGAAATAAATCCTTTAAGTATTAAAAACGTATTTTCAATTAAACCGACTGAATTTACGTTTTCAAAAGAATAAAGCGTAATCTGGCTTTACGCTTATGGACTGCGGGTTTGATTTGATAGAAATCGGGGTCTTTTTAGCAAAAGTGGCAGCCGAACCGGTATGGTTCAATCTGAGCCATCGGATCTAGACTAGACGGCTAAGATTAGAAGACGGGGAGTAAGAGAGGGGAATCCGGTCGGCACAGTAGCCCGACGGCGGCGATATTGCCGGCGGCGAGTAATTGCTCACCGGAGTTGAGCAATCCAGCGCTACAACACGTTATCGGATGAACCGAGAGCACAGGGAGATAGAGAAGATACCCGCGAACTCACCAAGGGCGAAAACAGGGTCGAGGATGGACTGGCAACGTCGGGCAGACTCCAATGGCGGCGGTGAGCTTCTGTACACGGCAGTGATGCTCAATTAGCTAACAAAATCGAAAAAGAAGGAGAAGAAGGGGCTGGGCGACTTCGGAGTAGCCTCACGAAATCCGTTGAAGGCTTACAGTGGCAGTCGAGTCGACGAACTCGTCAAACCGATCTTGAACGGCGGCGGCTGCTTGGGTTGCGGCGGCTAGAGCTCGAATCGAGGGCAGTGGCTTCGGGTTTAGGGTTGGGTAGAGAGGCGGCAGCACCCGCGACTATTTATGAGGAGCTCGATGTGCGGTTCAAGCCAACCAAGGTGTCGGGGCGGAGGCGGACTCCATCGTCGAGTCCTACTCGGTTATGAGCAAGAGGAAGAAGACGACACCGACACGCGGGCCCGGGGTGGCAGCGAGACAAGAGAGAAGAAGGGCGAGGCGGGCTTGCGGCTTCAGCTGGGCCGGCCCGTTACGCAGCGCAAATGAATGGAGAAGGGCCGGTTGCGTCGGCTTGCTTGGCCAAGGAAGAGCTGGGCCACGGCTTCAGCCGAGCAGGCCGAAAGCCAGAGATGAGAGGAGAAAAAGATTTCCTATTTCTTTTTTTTCTTTTCTAATATTCCAAAGCCATTTTCAAATAGTTTTTGAAATCATTTTCTTCTTGAAATAAAAACCAATCAACACAAATAAAAATATGCAGTGGCATGTATACACAAGCATGTATCTAACCTTATAGTTGATTTTATTTATTGAAAATTATTATTTCTCTAAGTTAAAATGCCCACAAAATTGCGTAAATAAATCCAATTCTCCTATTTCAAAATGATACAAATTTTAGGGTGTTACAATCCATAGCAAAACATCTACAACATCTAGATAAAACACTTGCAATATATGTATGAAACACCTGAAACACTTATAACATACGCTTGCAACATGCATGTATATACAACATCCAAATCTAGTTTTGCAACATCCAGATGAAACACTTAAAACATATGTCTAAAACACATGAAACATACACTTGAAACATACGTGTATAGCCATTGCAATATGTGCAACATCCAGATCTACTTTTGCAACATTCCAATCTACTTTTGCAACATGGATATAAAACGCTTGCAACATACCTTTGAAACACTCGAAACATACGGTTGCAACATGAGCTTTCAGCGCAAAACATCTCCTTGCTGCTTCAACGAATGGAGACTCGTTGGCGCGTGGAGGTCACCGGTGTGCTCGCCGGCGGTGCAGAGCTCGCCGACAACGCGGAGCTGGACAACGGCACAAAGAGGGTGGGTGTGGGGGTGACACGGGCGGCAGTGGCGTATAGGGTAGGTGGGCGGCGCAGACCTCGGTGGCGCAGAGGCGATGGGGAGTCGCGGGGTGTAGACTTGTCCATACATATGGACGCCTTCCATGGGAGAAAACAGGGGTTGGTGGGGATCACCTGGGAGCAAAGCAAGGCTGCGAGGAAGATATGTGGGTGGATGCAGCGCAGGGAGCGAGCAGGGAATGAAGGATATGAAGCGTCCGATGAGCAGGGAGTGGGAAGTTTTTTTTAACTTTGGAGTGGGGAGTTAGCAGTGGATGAGGCGTCCGACGGAAAGATAACCATCTGGACGCCCTAATCCTATTGTTTCCGTAATAAGATATTCTATGTGAATTAACTCTCCTCAAGCATCAGTCACATGTGTATCTGCTATTACTGTGTCCACCAGGTTTTAAAAATGGTAAGCACAAGATTTCTCTACGATATTTAAATCAAAGATTACATATGTCATTTGTTTTATCTCACGATCTGGACTAAAATTCTTAGTACCTTATTTTTAGGACGGAGTGAGCGCAATGCACGCCATTTGTGTGGTTTTGCCAATCTTATGTTTACGAGCGGGCGGTCCACCTTTATTTATGCGTAGATAGAGGTACCGTACAAAATAGTAGACGATATACATGATTATTTAAAGCTTCCATACATGGAATTCGTGGTACGTAATAAAATTAGGTCCACGACAGAACGAGTACACCTAATGCCTACGTGCCCGATTCATGGTCATATACTCTTTGATAGGAAAAGGAATAAGCAGCAAGCCTCGTGCTGTTATTATAATTGTAATAAATTAAAATGACCTAACAACTCCATATATTATCACTCTCAACCACCATGCATGATTAGCGAGTGGTACGTTGGTTTAACTAAAAGACGTCTAATGGCGATAACGCTCTGAGCTGTCTAGTCAGTCGATCTGGAGCACTAGAAACAACACAGTGCTACCAGTAAGATGTCTCCGCTTTTGCCATTATTGAGACAGAGAAGCAACGTGACTCTAGGTGATTATTGTATTGTTCAGAAAACTTGCGGAACCCGTGGAGGCAACATATATGAATATATGATAGGCTTCTTATCTTAGAGCATATCCGGGAGTCTTTGTATAGAGTTACTAAAGTAAATCGTTCTCTATATCTTTGTATCATAAGACATTTTTTATATATCTTGTGTGCACTCCAAAAAGTCATCCTCATTCTTCATCTTTTTTTTATATATCTTTTTATATATATTTTTTTTATATCTTTTTTTAGGGGACCTTTAGTCCCGGGTCTTAGACTAAATGTTGCCGCTATATATCCACCTTTCTTTCTCCCTAGCTCGAGCCATTCAGTCATTTAAAGCTATTTGTTCTTGCTCTCAGGTGAAAGAGTTCATGCCATTTTTTGCTTGGACTATTTGTTTTTAAGAGTTCATTCCTCAATCCACTCTAAAGTTCTAAAGGTTAGCAACTTCATTCTCTCATCTTTCATCGCTAGAACCTTGGGGTATCTTCTATGGAGTAGTTTATATGGAGAAACATACACCACTATTATTGTAAAAAAAAGGCGATACTAGAAGATTATTAAAGCCTTCGATGCATGGAATTCATGGTACATAATACATTTTTAAAAGGGAACGGAGTATACAGACGCCACGTACACGTTATCATTATAAATTAATTAAAACGATCTAACAAACCATATCAATTAGAACAAATATCTAATCTATTGTTTCGCTCCCACATGCATGATTCGCTCGTGGTAGGGACGGTGGTATAACTAAAAGATGTTGGGCGATAACGCTGAGTTAGTTGTGTGGAGCACTGAAGTAACAGTACTACCTGTAAGTTGTCTCCGGTTTTGCATGGAGACAGAAACGTCATTGTAGCTGATTGTTTGTTGTATGGGCGTTGCTAGCGTCCGGATCCGGAGTTTTGCATGGAGACAGAAACGTCATTGTAGCTGATTGTTTGTTGTATGGGTGTTGCTAGCGCCCGGACGTCCGGATCCGGGCGCTAGCGGCCGGACGCTGGAACAGCCCACCCCGCCCCCCGCCACAACAGCCCCCCTCCCTCCCCCCAACGAAAAATGAAAATGGAAACGCGACCACCGCCCCCGCTCCTCCAGCACGGGAAACCTGCGAACCCCGCCCCGCCCCCGCACGGAGAAGGAAGGCGCGCACCTCGGCACGCACGGATTTTGCCCACGCCACAAACCTCGCCAACCCCCATCTAATCCACCCCGCCGCCAGCTCGCCCCCAGAGCCCACCCCCATCCCCATGCCGCTGCGAAAAGAGTAGGGAGAAGAAACTAAAACATCAAAGCAACACTACTGCAAAAAAAACACTGCTGCAACGAAGGACTCCTAATGAAACAAGATGAAACAAAATAGGAGAAACTGGTGAAAACAAAACAAAAAAACATTTGAAACATCGGAAAACACTGCAACAAAAAAGGAGAAGAAGCTACTACAACAAAAAAGAGAAGAAGCTACTGCAACAAGGAGAAGAAGCTACTGCAACAAGGAGAAGAAGCTATTACAAAAAAGGGGAAAGAAGATACTGCAATAAAAGAGAAGAAGCTGCTGCAACAAACAGAAGAAGCTGCTGCAACAAAGGAGAAGAAGCTACTGCACCAAAGTGGAAAGAAGATATTGCAACAAAAGAGAAGAAGTTACTGCAACAAAAGAGAAGAGCTACTGCAACAAAGAGGAGCTAAGAAAATAGCAGAAGCGATACTAATGAAACATCGGGAAACATGGGGGTTGCTGCTGCAAAAACAAGGGGAAGAAACTATTGAAACATCTCAAAAATAACTACTGCAACATCAGAGAATCGTGCAAAAAGCATTTCACATCATCTATTGCATGTAGATCTGAATCGCCACCAAAACATTTAGATCTAGGGGAAGGAGGAGGGAGGAAGGAGGAGGAAGAAGAAGACGGCCAGATCCAGAGAAGGAGGAGGGAGTAGAGCTCAGATCCAAAGGAGAATTAGGAGGGGGAGGAAGGAACAGCTCAAATTCGCGAAGAATCCCCCCTACCTCGCCGAAACCCACCGTCGTCGAGCATAGCTCCGGTGGCTAAAGGTCGCCAGAGCAGGAGAGGGAGCAGGGGGGAGGAGGGGGAGCCACAGCTCGTAGGCTCCGCCGCCACTCTCTCTCTCTCTCGGCACCATGGCTGTCGCAGGAGCACAGAGGGAGGGAGCGAGGGGAGGGGAGAAGGGAGAGGGAGCCCCGGCGAGTGCAGCGTGGAGCGGCTCGCAGAGCGAGTGCGCAACGGCGGAGAGAGCGAGGTGTGCGTGGCTGCGAGTGGAGGAAGAAGAAGGCGAGCAGGTGCGTTGGAGCGGGCTGCGGGCGTGGGAGCGCGGCGCGGGTGCGGTCCGTGAGTAGATAAGGGGAGTGGGTGGGAACGGGTTGGGTCGCGCCGCTTTGCGTGGGCGCATGTCGCGTCTGTCTGTCCTCGTCTGGACGTCTTAACCCTATCAATATCGTTGTTGTATTGTTTAAAAACTTGCATAACCCGTGAAGACAACCTATCAAGCCATCTTAGATCTTTCTATCGCTAATCAGCGATTCCAAAGAAACCTCTATGTTGACAATAACGGGAGGCACTAGAAAAAGATAAATTTCATATGTTTTCATCATACAAAATATATATACATATTAACCACCATTTATAATATATATATATATATAGTAGCCATCTCTTACACCTAAAAAGACTAAACATCATCATCTATCCAGTGATAACAAATCTTGATCCCTGCTCACACGTCCTATCCGATTCCGATACGAATACCAGATCCATGTCCGATATGAAGTCCTTGGAGCTCATGTCCGCGTCTGATATCGATCCTGGTGCACGGGCATTAGCCTAGTTGTTGAAAAAAAAAGTTACCCACCTGTTTCATTATGCAAAACAAAATAAGATAACCCTCCAAATTCTAATGTAAATTACCTACTCATGCCACTATGATAGTTACTCTAAGTAACTCCTTAAATTTGCACATAAATTATGTGCCAGTATTACAAATAAAATAAAATAAAATAAAATCCATTAAGTTGACATTCAGATTATGAACATATGTTATTATGAAAACAGATTAAATAACCGGTTACGTTTTTCTATATTTCTAAATTACCTACCTCTACCATGTAAATATATGACAAACTAAATTAAAGCAAATACTGTCGGTGTTTGACGACCGATAGCCTGCCACGGGGGTACCAGGGATAGTTGTTTGGGCTTCGGCGCATGCTTGAACTCGATGGTGAACGCAGAGATAGTCGATTTATACTGGTTCGGGCCCACGATCGTGATCAAGTAATAACCTTACGTCCAGTCGGCGTTAGCCTTTGCATTGGATTGATTGTGTTATGTTGTGTCTCGTTACAGAGGGTGCCCACAGCCTCTCTTTATATTAGTAGAGAAGGCTGCAGTGCGATTACAATCCTAGTCGGATCTAAAGAAGGTGTCATGAACTAAATACAGAATGTACTTTTCATAGGAATCTGTCTAGTCTGGCATATTCTACTTGGAGTCGGTGTAGCAGATGTTGCACCTTTTCTCGCTTCTGCCTGTGGGCCAGGCTAGGGCCCACGGCCTATAGTCACATCGCTAGGGAACCACGAGAGTCCTGCATCGATAAGCCCCTGAGCATTTCACGGTCGAACTCGAAGACCTCCTTGTTTCCCTAGCTTTGCCTGGTGAATCAAGCTTGTTCTAGGTTCTTTCAACGTGAAGCCTTGAAGTAGTCATACCTTGAAGGAGTCTCATGAGTGATTGCACTTTTTTGTAGAAAAAAGTGCACTCACTGAGTGTAGCCCCCGAGCCTCTTGCTATTTAGAATAATAAGTTGGAGGGTCTTGAATCTTAGTTATTGAAAAAACTAAAAATCTCTTTTGAGTATATGTACCCTGCAACCCCCGAGCATCTTTCTGGGTTCTTTTCGATCATTAAGAACTCAGATAGAGGGTCCTTTATCGTCTTCTTAGGTGGCCAGCTTTATGTCTTAGGTTGGTGGTGGTTGGTGGTTGAATTGAATTCTCTATAGTGACAAGGTGTATAGTGTTGGTATATTCTTTCGAATATGCTTGTCCTTGAGTACTATTCCTTCACGCGCGTGTCTTCTCTTACTACTTTCTGTCTTTTCACTGAGACCTTTGTCAGGCTTGTTCTGTTGGTGCTCCCAGTCTATGTGCACCGCTCTTTGGCCTATAAATACCCCCTGGTGTGCTGCTTCAATTCATAGAGTGTCTTGTTGTATAGTCTGAAGTTCCCATAGTCATGAGTATGATAATTTGTGAAGTAGAGCAGCCCTCGGGTGTGAGTTGTGAATGTTGTAAGTCTTGTAGCAGATGAAAGAAGTCTTATGATCGAGATTAAGGGTAGACTAATCTCGCAACAGCATTTGTACCAGGTAGTACGTTGTGGCAGGTGGAAGAAGTCTTGTGATGTGGGATGCGTTCCATCATCCAGTAGCTTCGGGTTGTTCCTTCCACACTACCTTGTGACTGTCCGGTGCAGATCAGCATCTGATCCAGGATCACATCGGGCTTGGGTAAACTGATGCGTACGAGCCTCACCTGGTCCGTGTTGTCCCGTTGTGCTACTGATATCCGTCTTGGATGCACTGCGTCCTTCCTTTGAAGAAAACAGTGTTTCCTAGTTGGGTGCCTTCTGCCGTGTTGTAACTAGGAGCACGTAGTCATTTTCTAGAGCCATGTTCTGCCTGGGCTTCTTGTTGCTACATTGCTCGTCATAGTGCCAAGTTTATTGGGTCTTGTAAGATATGTAACTTTATGTCCTTGGACAATATTTATAATAAAAAATCTTTCTTTCCCAGTTGTTGTCTCATTTTGTGTTGTTTGAGAGCTTTTGAGTATCATCTGGGTTGTTTCTGAAATATCCAGGTTCTCTGGCAGCGTTTTGTAGCGTCTTCTATGATTCTTGTGAATGGCGAGTTCTTTCTGAGTTGTGCAATTTGCAACAATTTGGCAACGGCCTAGTGTGAACGGATAAGTCCGAAATCTGCTCGTTGCACTGTACCGTTTGTGAAAAATTGGGTCATCCGTCATTTCGTCCGTGTCAGTTATGGCAAGAAACGGACCGTTGCTTTCCCATGCCACGTTAAGCGGGCCTGGTGGGCCACATTTTTATTGTTGTAAATCTATTTAAGGGGCCTCCTTCTTCTTCTTTCTTACCCTGCCTTTGTCTTCTAGCATTTGGCCTTTGCAAAAACCCTAATATCCAGAGCTCCGTCGCCGCCATTGTCACCGCGCCGTCAAGGTTTTGCCTCTGACCTTAGATCCTTGCCATTGTATGGGCAAGAAGAAGTCGTCAAGCAAGTCGAAGAAAGTCTTGGTGGACGAGGAGGCGTCGCTCTCGATCATTGAGAATCAAGATTTTGTCGCCATGAGGGCCTTAGAGAAGATCTAGCCATCCCCGTCCATGACGGAAGAGCAGCTGCGAGAGTTGGTTGGTGACAGCCTGATCCAGGAGCAAGGCTTTGCGGATTTGAAAACTTCAGGTCAACATCGGGTTCCTGCTCTTAATCCTGGCGAAATTGTTCTGTTCATCTCCTTCATCCGTGTTGGCCTTTGCCTCCTAGCGTCTTCTTTTCTCCATCGATTTCTCTAATATTTTGGGGTTTGCTTAAATTACTTGACTTCGAATGGTGTCCTTCACTTGTCAGTATTTTTCCATCTCTGCGAAACCTTCCTTGGAATCCCCCCTTCTATCTCCTTGTTCCCTTATTTCTTTCGTCTGAAACCACACCCCCAGAGTGACAACATTTCTCCTCTGGGTGGTTGTGGGATTCAATTTCGTCAGGGCAAAAAGAATCTCTTTTTCGACTATGACCTGATTGATTCTATGAAGGAGTGGTGTTCCGAGTGGTTTTATGCCGAAAACATGCTCTCCGCTCTTGTTGTTCATACTGATTCTAGTCCCTTGGTCAATGATCACTAGGAGAAGAACCCTTTGTCAAGCGAGGAGCTTAAGAAGATCCAGCCATTGCTTAATAGAATCCAGGTTCTGAAGCAACAAGGCTTTACTAGCTTTGAAATCGTCGCTAGTTATTTGCGTCGGCGAGTTCAACCTCTGAAGGTGAGGGAGAACTATGGCTTTGAGTACTCTGGGGCTGAGGACCCTTCTCATATGGTCCCAACTCTAGAGTTAACCGAAGAAGAGTTGTTGGAGCGCCTCAAGAAAATTCTAAAGGGAGTGAGCGTCATCCCGCACATGATCCCTGAGTACCATGCCGACAACTCGCCTCCTGCTATGAGTTGTTTTACTTCTGCAAGTACATTTCTTTATATTTCTTTTATTGCTGGTACTTTCTGTCTTCATTTCCCTTACTTCTCTTGTTGTTGGTTATCTGTAGGATTTGGGTCAGAATTTCATCGATTCGATCCCCGCTGATGATAACCCTACTAGGGTGAAAGTTGGGGAGAACCTTGCTGGAGCGTCTTCAACTAGTAATTCTCAAGCCACCACCATCCTTCCTAGTGCTACCATCGTAGAAACCATCCCATACATTGAGTATGTCCCTCATCCACTTCCTCGAGCTCCTCATAGCGTCAGCAAGAGGATGCGAGCAGACGATGCTTCTACCGGTGTGTCTGTTACCAAGAAGCCTCGTCAATCGAGTACTCATCCAGGTGCTCAAGTTGTAGGTAGCATGCTCCTAGGTGAGCATTTCAATTATTTTTATCTTCTTTGTTGTTTGTTCGTGTCCTTAGCCAGGTACTTTCTCTGTTCTCAGATGGTACTGTGATTGAGTTGCTCGAGGGCGAGGAGGATGAGGATGATGATGCGGCCCTCAACAGACATTGGTGAGTTGTTGTTGTATTTTTTTTTGTTTTGTTGCTATTATTCATGGGCACTTCTTTTGACTTGTGTTTGTCCTTTGCAGTAAGCGGTTGTCAGGCCTGAGTTCTTCTGGGGCTCAGGCGTTAATTACACCATCCCTAGCGTAGGGTGGTGATGATATTTTTGTTGCCACCATGCCTCCACCAAAGTCTTTAGTTCAGACTGGGGGTATTAGTATGAGGAGAAGGACAGCTAGGTGAGTGGATTCTGACTAACTTTGTTTGTCTCTGTTTTCCCTTTTTCTAGTTCATCTTCTTATCGTTGAGGTTGTCCATCATCTTTCAGGTCCTCACCTTCGCCTTTCCCTAACCCCCGGTCGGCTTCTTCTCAGTCCGCTGGTGCAGCCATGCGTACTGAGTCTCAGGACTCAGAACGCACAGTTAGCGAGGTGGCTGTGGGGGAGATGGTGGCCCCTGATGATCATGCTGCCATGGAGTCACCCACTCTGGAGGTGACCGTGACCGTGGCGGTGGATCCAGCTATGGAGGTAGCTGGGATTTCTACTGTTGCGGCTTCGGCTCTGGTGGTGGTCTCCTCGGCTCAGCCGACTTCTTTCGCTACTGGTCATGCTTCTAGCAGTCTTCATCTAGAGGAGGATGTGGTGCTACAATTTGATGCCACCCACCGTCTCTCCGAGTTGACCATGTCTTAGGGAAGGTTTGCAACTAGCACGGCTTCCTTTGGAGAGCAGCTTCAGGTAGGCATCTTCTTCTTTCTTGTTTTTCGCTTTCCGGTTGTTTTACTCTCTTTTCTCAATTCCTTCCTTTTTCTGTGGGAGTAGTATTTCTCTTGAGATCACTCTAGCTTTTTTTGGCTCAGGTGAGATTGAGAAGAAACTATCCTTTGAATTGAGCCAGTTGAAAGCGCAGTTGGCTAGTAAGGAGGTGGAGTTGGATTCTGAGCACCGAGGGCATCAAGATTCTAAGAGGGTTCTTCACGTGCAAATTATTGAGGTGGAGCAGAGGAGGAATGAAGCCATGGCCGCCTTGCAGGAGTCCTCTAGGAATTGTGAAGGTCTCAAGAACGAGTGTGAATGTACTCTGAGTTCTTTTTATTTCTTTGCTTCTTCATTTTTATAATTCTATTTTGACTTTGCATGATCTCTTCTTATTGCTTTGACCAGCGCTCCATGGAGATAAGCAAAAACTCTCAGAGGTTGTTGAGGAAATGAAGATACATGTCCGTAACAATCACAACAGGGCTAAGGAGGTAATTACTCGTGCTGAAGAAGATCTTGCCCTTACTAAGTTAATTAGGCGTGGAGCTGACAGGTATCTTGTGCAGGTCCAAAAGATTGTTAAGGATTTATCCTAGAAGCTAGCGGTATCTGATCAATGGTTTGCCACTTTGTGAAAATCTTTCAAGACCATTGCCAAGCTTATTTGGACTTCTCAAGATGATGGAAGGACCTGGGGCGACTTCATTTCGTTGTTTCCTGAGCGCCTTCAGAGCTTCGTCAATAATGGGGTCCAGACGTGTGTCAAGAACGTTTTAGCTCATATCCGTGTTCTTGCTCCATCGATCCCTCTAGAAAAACTCAGGGAGGAAGCCAATGATGACAATTATTTGGATTCCATCGAGAAGGCTAAACCTAAAGTTGAAGATCTGGCCACCTTCATCGCCGAGAAGCTTGATATTCAGCTCCCTTGTTCTGATGATGAAGCTGATAGTTAGGCTTTGTAGTGCCCGGGCACCTCCCTCTTGTAAAGATATACTTTGTGCCTTGTGAAGGAATTCTGGTTCTTTGGATACTTCTTTACTATTTTGCTTGAATCATTCGAGTGAATCTCTCCAAGTTGTTTTATGAGACATTGGAATTTTCTTTAAATATGTGCTAGATATAAGCCATAATCATTGCAGGCGTATCTAGATACTTTTGGATTATGTCCCTCCAACTGTCCTTGCTCTTGTTTTTGTGAGTCTTGTCGATCATAGGCGCTAGATCAGTCGGGTTCTCATCCAGGCCTAAAAAAACTTGGGATAGGGCAAGCTCAAGCATCTTTTTAGCTCTTTTGCTCTCATCCAGGTTGTAAAACTCCAGGATAGGGCGAGCGCTATCTGGCTCTTATCGAGGCCATGAAAATAACCTAGGATAGGTCGAGTGCTGGCTTGTTAGCCTTTTTACTTTCATCCGAGCCTAAAAATTGTCCAAGTGTTTTATCTTCTCCTTTTTAACAATAAGAACTCGGTTAGTCTATCCGTTGAGCTACTCTACATGAAAAGTTGCGCCACTTTCACACCAGTTGTGTTGCGTAGTTAATGTTTGGAAACTAAAGTGCCATGTTGGTTTTAGTGAAGGGATTAATTCTGCCCTTAACTATAGGAGAAAAAATTAACTCTACCTTTATCTCGAGGAGGCTATTGGACTGCTTGAGACGGCTTAGCCCTATTTAACTGGCCCTTTCGCAATTGTTTTGGCACCTTCATCTTTTCAATCCTGCCATAGCCAAAATGGTGAAGAAGAAGTTTATCCAAAGGCGTTGCGTTCATAAGGTGTCGCGTTCGTCGCTTGCCCGCTCTCCAAGAGCGGCTGTTTTGGCGGCGGCGTCAAGCGGGAGGTCTTCATCATCATCGTCCTCGGCACCGTTGTCCCTTAGAGTTCGAGAGGCTTCGGTGGTGGAGAAGGCTTTGCCTGCTAGGACATCACCACCGGTTCCTACTTTGCGGAGGGAGGAGGATCCAGTGGCTACTCCTGCGGCCAATCTCGTCTCCGTTCCTCCCGTTGATGCCGCCTTGATGGGGGTTGATTTGATCATCCTTAGCAGCGACAGCAAGGACGAAGTTGGGAAGTGCTCTTTGCTGGGGATGAAGTCGACTGGGAGGCTCTTGATGCTGAAGATGCCAACAACATCGAGTCTGTGGGTAGCTGGTCCCCGTCGAGGATTTGATGGCGGCTTGGGTGTGCTGCTGTTAGCCCTCATTTTGATGTTGGCATAAAGGAGGTCGAAGGGTGGGCTGTCTAGTCGTAGATTCATCTTGTTAGGTTGTCGATGTAGCCAGTAGTTCTTTTCCTCCTGACGATGATTCTGAGAATTAGTCCTTCTCCTTGTTTTTTGTAAGAAGTTTCCTTTTCATGACTTCTTTTTGTCTTGTTGATCTTGAAATTGGGCGAGCACCGGCGCTTTTGTTCATATCAGAAGTAGTTTTGTTGGTCTCAGGCTTCTTTTGTAGCCTAGATTTTACTCAGCCTAGAGTAGGCTTTTTCTCGATCCAAGTCAGATGTAACGAGCTCAAGTATCTTTTCAACTCTTTTGCTCTTGATTTGTTAATTGCGAGCTCAAACATCTTTTCTGCTCTTTTGCTCTCATCTGGTTGAGAGTATAACTCGGGATAGGGTGAGCACCCTCTGGCTCTCATCCAGGCCGTGAAAACAACCTAGAATAGTTTCGAGTGTCAGTTAATCAGCCTTACTTTCATTTAAGCTTGAAAAGACTTAGGATAGCAAGCTCAAGCATCTTTTCATCTCTTTTACTCTCATCCAGTTGTGAAAACAACTCAGGATAGGGCAAACACTCTATGGCTCTCATCCAAGCCATGAAAACAACCTAGGATATGTTTGAGCGTTAGCTTATTAGCCTTACTCTCATCCAAGTCTGAAAAGACTTGGGATTGCGAGCTCAAACATCTTTTCAGCTCTTTTTCTCTCATCCGGTTGTGAAAACAACTCAAGATAGGGCGAGCTCCCTCTGGCTCTCATCCATGCCATGAAAACAACCCAGGATATATTCGAGTGTCAGTTTATTAGCCTTACTCTCATCCAAGCCTGAAAAGACTTAGGATTGCGAGCTCAAGCATCTTTTTAGCTCTTTTACTCTCATCCGGTTGTGAAAATAACTAGGGATAGGGTGAGCTCCCTCTGGCTCTCATCCAAGCCGTGAAAACAACATAAAATAGATTTGAGTGTTAGCTTATCAGCCTTACTCTTATCTAAGCCTGAAAAGACTTAGGATAGCGAGCTCAAGCATCTTTCAGCTCTTTTGCTCTCATCTAGTTGTGAAAACAACTCGTGATAGGGCGAGCTCCCTCTGGCTCTCATCCAGGCCATAAAAACAACCCAGGATAGATTCGAGTGTCAGCTTATCAGTCTTACTCTCATCTAAGCCTGAAAAGACTTAGGATAGCGAGCTCAAGCATCTTTTCAGCTCTTTTGCTCTCATCCGGTTGTAAAAACAACTCGAGATAGGTCATAATAAGATAAATATTGATAAGGAATATCATCTTTATTTTATTAGTCATGAATCCTGATTATATGTTGCTCTCTTGCTACATAATTTTGGTCTTGATTTCTTCAAGCGTAGAATCTCCTTAGCTGGCTGATATGCCACGTATTCCTTATGTCTATTCCATCTTCAGTCATCAACTTGTATGTGCCTGGTCCGATAACTTTTGTGACAATAAAAGGACCTTCCCATGGGCTGAGTAGTTTATGGTGTCCATCAGTTTTTTGCATTCTTCATAGTACCAGGTCTCCGACTTGAACTGAGCATTGTTGAGTACTTTTGTTGTAATGGCGCCTTAAGCCTTGGAGGTATTGAGCTGATTGAAGGGTAGGGTTTACTCTGACTTCTTCTGTACTATCAAGTTCCAATTTTCAGGTGTGTTTTGCTTCTCCTTCCTCGTATTGTTTAATTTTTGGTGATGTCCAAATCAAGTCTGCTGGTAGCATGACATATGATCCATATACTAAGAAAAAAGGTGAGTATCCAGTGGCTCTGCTTACTTGAGTGCGTAGCCCCAGACTACCTTTGGTAATTTTTCAATCCACTTGGAGCTGTAATCTTCTAGTTCTTCATACAACCTTGGTTTCAACTCGGCTAGTATAAGTTTGTTGGCTCTTTCCACTTGTCCATTGGCTTCGGGGTGTACAACTGACGCATAATCTATATTGATGTCATAGTCTTGTGCCCAATTTCTGAACTCGATGGCTATAAAAGGGGAGCCCAAATCTGTGATGACGTGATTCAGTATTTCGAAGCGGTGCATGATATCTTGGATGAACTCGACTGCTTTTGTTGCATTGTACTTCACGAGCGGCTTGTATTCGATCCACTTAGTGAATTTGTCAATTGCAACAAAAATGTACTCAAATTATCCTTTAGCCTTTTTGAGAGGTCCTACTTGATCCAGCCCCCAGCATGCGAACGGCCAAGCAGAAGGGATACAAATTAGGTCGTGTGCTAGTACGTGAGCTTTCCTTGCGAACATTTGGCACCCTTTGCACTTTCTGACTAGTTCTTCTACATCCTTCAAGGCTGTTGGCCAATAGAAACCAGTACAGAAAGTTTTGCCCACCAGTGTCCTTGATGCTGCATGGTTGCCGCAGCAACCTGAGTGGATTTCATCTAGGATTTCTTTTTCTCTTGAGATACATTTAAGAAGTACTCCTGATGATGTGGCTCTTCTGTATAGGTTGTCGCCTATAAGGACGTAGTTCTTGCTTCTTCTGATTATCCTAGTGGCCTCTTCCTTAATAGATGGTAGCATGTTTTCTCTTATGTAGTCGATGAAGTTTTGAGTCCATGATCTGAGTTGTTGGTGCTGGTGGCTCAGATGTTACCTCACCGGGTTGTTTTATGGAGGGTGACGACAACTCCTCTACAGACACACCTGGTGGGACCTTCGCTCGGTTCGATCCCAGTTTGACGAGAACATCTGTCGCTACGTTTGAATCTTGTAGAACATGCAGGATTTCTAGTCCTTGGAAATTTTTCTCTAGTTTGCGTACTTCAGCACAATGGGCGTCCAAGTTGTCTTTGGTGCAGTTCCAAGCTTTATTGACTTGATTGATGACCATAGCTGAATCACCATAGCAAGTAACCGTTTGATTCCAAGAGAAATCACGATCCGCAGTCCATGGATCAGTGCTTCGTACTCTACTTCGTTGTTTGTTGCTTGCCACAGTATCTAGAGTATATATTTGAGTTGGTTTTCTTCTAGGGATATGTTGGGTACCTAAAACTAGGGGTACCCACAATCAATGATTAAGAAAAACAAAACACTACCCGCAAATGAAACAAAGCCAAAATAGCGGACGAGACGCCTCGACTACACTCTGACTCGTACGAGGCTAGCTCGACGGGACGCCTCGACTATGTTCTGACTCGTACGAGGCACCCTCGACGGGACGCCTTGACCGCGTTCCCACTCGCACAAGGCTTGTTTGACAAAACATCTCAACTATCAGCAAATCTTTGACTCGCACGACCCCGGGTCGGACCACTCGACCCATCTTATTCACCTACTCTGAGGCAAAAGTCAGAGCATTTAATGCGACTATCTACTACCTCCTATCATCATGGCTACAGTTGTGACCGACGTGGAAGCAGTGCCGGTGTCAGATCTCACTTTTTACTACACATCCCCTCCAACGGCACCTCCAGCATCATCTGGTCAAGCCGGAGCCGGCGCTGCGTCAGCGGCAGCACCCTCCGGCGATGAAACGCCGCGGCCACCATCCCCGCCGTCAGTCCGCGCTAACGAAGCCTCCACAACGTGTCAAGGAGCGGCTCCAGCTTTGGCTTTTCGTCTTCAATGATGACGTACCCCTAGTTCTCCTCTCGAGCCACCAGCACCCGGTCGGAATACCTCGGCAGCTGGTCGCCATCGTTGTGGAGGTAGAACTAGCCATCATACCAGCCGTTGTTCGAGGAGATCAACTACGCCGGGATGTACTGGTCGCCTCGACCAGACCAGACTTGGAGGACGTAGCTCCCCGCGTGCACCACGCGCCGTGCCCCTCGCTCGCCCGCCTTCTTGGCGAAGTGCTCCGCCCTGAAGAGGTGGAGCCACAGATTCCACTGTGGCTCCATCCCTAGGTATCCCTCGTAGACCGCCGCGAAAATGGCGGCCTACGAGATGGCGTTGGGGGCGAGGTGGTGCAGCTCCACCTTGTAGTAATGGAGGAGCGCCCGCATGAAGGGGCTGGCCGGCACGCCGAACCCCCTCTCGTGGAAGGATATGAAGCTCACCACGTAGCCTTCTGGGGGCGCTGGTTCCCGGTGGTTAGATGGCGGCGCTCTCCACTCCGGCTGGGTCTGACTCGTCCTCGGCTACAGAAGCCCGTCGCGGACCAGATCCTCCAGCTTCCTCTCCGTTACTGAGGAGTGGGCCCAAGTGTCGGCGGGGAGGAGCTGGCTCTTACCTGCCATTTTTGCCAAGGAAAACTGCGTAGGCGAAGAAAACGACGGCAGCGCTGGACGGTGGCTGAAGGGCGCAAGATGACGAAGAAGGCGAAGAGAGGCAGGGAAGGCGAGAATGCAAAGGGCATGTAAGGGTAAACGGAACCCCAGTCTTGCTCTTATACCCCGATGGAAGTCCAACGGGTGGGCGAAAAGGTAGGAACAGTTTTTGCATTCAATGACCTTACCTAACCGCTCCCTCAAAATCCGCAGATATGGGCACGTGTCCGCTATACACGCCGTAACCGTCGCACCACGCCGCCCACTACCGCGTCGATCTCACTTCCCCTCCTGAAAAGACGCGCCCTAAATGGGTAGGAGAAGGATCCGCGGATGGATATTCCCAGACGCATGGGTAACGGGCTCCGAGCCTGATATGAACCTCGAGGGATCGAAAGCTGGCCCTCGACCAGGGTTTGACAGCTGCCCTCGAGTAACGGAGTCAGGGACGACTAGGGATGCGCCCATACAAGGCCAGGGCTCGAGCCATGCTCTCGAGGCACCCCAAGACGTATTCGAGGCTAAAAGAGAGGTCGATGGAGGAATCCCCTCGGGGGGAGGCATCGAGCCCTCGAATCCTATCGCAAGGAATCGAGACCCACCGACTACTTTTTGGCATTTTTTAGAACACCTCCGCGGCCGCTAGCCGACTCCTATCGAATGGAGCATGGGCTCCCACTCGAATCCCCCGTTAATAGCTCACCGAAGACCGTCGAAACTCGCCCAAACAAGGGTAGTACGACGTTTCCCACCCCTCCTCCCTTTTTTTCAAAAAGGGAGCGTGAGGGTCGAACAATAAAAGACGGCCAAGACTCTGATCGACCTCACACGCACGAGGCTCGGGGGCTCGACCGCATAAAGTCAATCCTCGAAAGGAAAAGACAGAACACACCACGATACGAGACCATTCCTCAATAGAGCATGTAAAAGACCTCGGAGGAGTCAAAATACTCCACCGAGGCCTCGGGGGCTACACCCAGCGGGTGCGCTCGCGCGCCCCCACCAGAAAAAGATACGACGCTACGACTCCAGTTCATGAACCACTGAGCCTCTGTGAGAGTGACCCACACTCACCCAAAGGCTCGGGGCTACTGTCGAGTACCAAAAACTAGGGGTACCCACAATCAACGATTAAGAAAAACAAAACACTACCCGCAAATGAAACAAAGCCAAAATAGCGGACGAGACGCCTCGACTGCACTCCGACTCGTACGAGGCTAGCTCGACGGGACGCCTTGACTACGTTCCGACTCATACGAGGCACCCTCGATGGGACGCCTTGACCGCATTCCCACTTGCATGAGGCTCGTTCGACAAAGCATCTCGACTATCGGCAAATCTCCGACTCGCACGACCCCGGGTCGGACCACTCGACCCATCTTATTCACCTACTCTGAGGCAAAAGTCAGAGCATTTAATGCGACTATCTACTACCTCCTACCATCATGGCTACAGCTGTGACCGATGTGGAAGCAGTGTCGGTGTCAGATCTTACTTTTTACTACCCATCCTGGGAGGGAGGTGAAAACCTGTCACTGTACGCACCATACCGCGCACTATTTTTCCACCGATCACCCTCAAGGGAGGATACGACAAGGACCGTACCCCACGATCCCGGGGACTCGGCCTTATCCGCTCACCGTCGATCCACCTTGACCCATCCTTGACCCGACCTCGACCTAGCCTCGACCTACCGCCGGTCAACAAGGAAGAAAGGCCGACGTGACACAGGGCTTGGGGTCTTTTCACCGTCTCATCCTCTACGTCACCATGGTGTCCAAGGATGGCCGGCCATTCACGGGGCACGACGCTACAGCCACCTCTACAGGGATCGGCAAAACTTCACCTCAAGGCACCCCCGGCGTCCCGGCCTCCTCTTACCCTATAAAAGGGCAGGCCCAGGCTCTACAAGGGGGCACGAAGCAAGACGCAAGCCAGAAGCCAAGCACAAGCAAGCAAAGGCACACAACCCACAGATCAACATCTCAAGCAATCTCCCTTGTACTCTCACTTTCCTTTGAGACCTAGGCTCAGTTCCCTCTCTCACAGCTTGTAACCCCTACGCAAGCACTTCGGTGCAAGGAAATACAATACTCCCCCCTCCCCGCTGGACGTAGGGCCTTCTTTTGCCCAAACCAGGATAAATCCCCGTGTATCCTCCTTGCATCACCATCTAGATTAGGGACACGCAACACTCACTCATTGGCTTAGGACCCCCGCGGGACCAAACGCCGACAGGATATGAAAAGGACACCTGCGCCAGCCCCGCCTAGCTTGAGTGATCCATTGAAGTACATTTTCCAATGGTTGAGGAAGGCATCTGGCATGGGTTGTTGGATTTCTGTCCATTCAGCTACGAAGTCTATGAGTGGTTGTGATTTTATCACTTTCCGTGAAGCAAAATCGATATTTAGAGATCTGAGTTCTACCACCCACTTTGATATGCGTCTTGTCACATCTCTATTGTGAAGGATGTCTCCAAGAGGGAAATTTTTATCACAGTAATCTTGTGGCCTTCGAAGTAGTGTCGTAGCATGCGAGAAGTAATCAGGAAGGCATAGAGTAGTTTTTGTACTTACGGATATTTTTGAGTCTGTCAGAACTTCGCTGATGTAGTATACCAGCCGTTGTACTTTGTATGCATGCCCTTCTTCTTCTCTTTCTACCACGATTGCTGCGCTGACCACCGTATATGTTGCCGTAATGTATAACATCATGTCTTCGTGCTTCTTAGGTGGTCAGAGTATGGGTGATGAAGTGAGGTATATCTTAAGGCTTTCAAAAGCCTTATTGGCTTCCTCTGTCCACTCAAACTTGCCTATCTTTTTTAACAACTTAAAGAACGGGAGTCCTTTTTTGCCGAGTCGTGAGATGAAGCGATTGAGGGCTGCCATGCTTCCTGTCAGTTTTTGTACATCTTTTATACAACGTGGGGGTCCCATTTATGTTATGGCTTCAATCTGCTTAGTACTTGCTTCTATTCCTCGATTACTGACCAGGAATCTGAGTAGTTGTCCTGATTGTACCCCGAAAACACACTTATTTGGGTTCAATTTTCACTTCCATTTGTTTAAGTTTTCAAAAGTTTGCTTCAAGTCTTCGACTAGCATGTCCAAGTTCTTTGTCTTTACTACTACATCATCGACATAAGCTTCCATGTTGTTACCAATCTGTTCACCGAGGCATGTTTGGATAGCTCCTTGGTAGGTGGCACCAGCGTTCTTGAGTCCAAAGGACATGGTTTTATAACCATAGGCACCGAATGGGGTGATAAAAGATGTCTTGCTCTAGTCTTCTTCCTTTAATGTGATCTGATGATACCCTGAATAACAATCGAGAAAAGATAGCAGGGTGGATCCTGTCGTTGAATCAACAATTTGATCAATTCATGGTAACCCGAATGGGTCCTTTGGGCAATATTTGTTGAGATCCATGTAGTCGACGCACATGCGTCATTTAGCCATGTTCTTTTTCTGTACTAGGACAGGATTCGCCAGCCAATCGGGATGAAGAATTTCTCTTATAAATCCAGCTACCATTAATTTTGTAATCTCCTTTTTGATTGTTTCCTTCTTGTCTGATGAAAATCTTCTTAGCCGTTGTTTGATTGGTCTGGAGCCTTCATTGACATTGATTTAGCCAACTCTCTTGGGACACCTGGCATGTCGGTCGGCTTCTAAGCGAAGATATCTTTGTTGTCTCAAAGAAAGTTGGTGAGCGCGAGTTCCTATTTAGCCGAGAGGTGAGCACTGATGGTCGCCGTCTTCTCAGGGTCACTAGTACCTAGGTCAATTTTCTTCACGTCGGCTTCTTTTTGTGGTGCGAGGATGCAAGGCTTCTTAGCCGGGATCTCTAGCTCTTCTGGGTTCATTTATGCTTTTCTTCTCTGCCATCGGCTACCTGTGCTTTGGCTGTGATTTGGATTGCTTGAATGTCACAATCAAAAGCACGCTTTAAATCGCCCTGAAGGAAAAGTATTCCATGAGGCCCTGGCATCTTGAGCAGGAGGTATGGGTAGTGAGGTATAACCATGAACTTGGCAAGTGCTGGTCTTCCAAGGATGGCATGATATGATGTCTCAAAGTATGCAACTTCAAACTAGATGAATTCGGTTTGATAATTGGTCTGTGTTCCAAACGTAACTGGCAGAGTGATTTGTCCGAGCGGCATTGCAGCCTTGCCGGGTACTATTCCATAGAATGGCACTCTTGTTGGGGTAATCAACCTAATAAAGTCTAGCCCTATCTTCCTTAGCGTTTCTGAAAATATGATGTTGAGTCCAGCTCCTCCATCAATCAAGACCTTAGTGATTGTCATCCTTGCTATAGTTGGATTTAGGACTAGTGGATATAGACCAGCATTTCTAACGCTAGTCTATTGATCTTCTCTTGAAAACTAGATTGGGTACTGTGACCAATTTAGGTACCTTGGAACGGCTGGTTCAGCCGTCATGATGCTGCGGAGAGCCAGTTTGTCTTGGTGCTTGCTTCTGGAACCTGGAACTCCAAAAAAGATTACTGCAACTGTTCCCTTTGCCTGTTGGAATCCCTTGTCTTCCGTGTTGTCTTCGTCTTTTTTCTTATTAGCCTCTTCTTTATCCTTATTTTTTCCTTTTCTTGCGTACCGATCAATGAAGATACAACAATCTCCTGTTGTGTGGTTTCCTTGCGGGTGCCATATACAATGCATATTCTCAATATCTTCAAACCTCCTAAATTTTGAAAAAAAATCATCTTATCAGCCATGGCGACGGTGTTGTCTGGTCCACGCTTCTTGTCCGGATGTCCGATGTTTGAGAAATTTCTCCTGTCCGAGTTGTCTCTGTTGTTTTCTCGGTTGTTTCTGTCTGGGAATCTTTCCCTCGTCTTTTCTTCTGTCATAATCATCTTTTTCACCGCGCGTCTGAATTCTTCGTTGTTTCTTGGGTTCTCTTTGCAAAAATCTTAGAATTGCCATTTAGCCATGATCCCGTGAGAAAAGGCTTCGATCAACTCTTGTTCGGTGATGTCATGTACTTGGGCACGTAAATCTCTAAAACATCGATAATAATCTCTGAGGCTCTCGCCTCCCTTTTGCTTGAGTCCTTTTAGCTCTGCATGTGTGATGGGATGCGTAATGATGCCCGCAAAATATTCGTAGAAGGCTCTTTGCAAGTCCTCCCAGCCTTTGATTGACCCCAGGTTCAATTTGTTGAACCATTGGAGGGGCATAGTTTCTAGGGCCATGGGAAAGAACAATGCCATGATATTGTCATCTCCGCAAGCTAGTTCAATTGATTGCGAGTAGATTCTGAGCCATTGCCTTAGTTCGGTCTTCCCATCAGGAGTGATTTGACAACTTGAACTTTTGAGGCAGTCGTACTGAAGCAAGTCGCCTTGAAAAATAGGGAAACATGTCGGGTGTTCCGGCTTCTCTGTGTTCTGACTCAGGTCCCCCTTCCTGCCAACTGTCATTTAGCCTAGGAAGAAATCGTGAGGATGAGTGGTAAGATGATCTGCTCCTCTCTTCTTTCGGATGCCGAACTTGATTACTTTGGGCATGGCCTCTTCTTTTCTCTTGATTCTAGCTTTCGTTTGGTCCCAGCCTTTTGAAGGCAGACCTCCTTTGACTTTGTGCTTCTTGTTCATATGACGCTGTCCTGGCGGGAAGCTTGGAACGAGTTCTTTCGACATGTGCCTTTAGGGCCGTTGTCTGTATAACTTCTCGGAGTTGTTCTTGTTCCTTATTGGGATGCGAGATCGCTTCGAGTTCTTCTAGTGCTTCTCATATCTTGTTGTAAGAAGCTCTGTGCGCTTTGGCCATGCGCCTTTCTTAGGCTTCTCTCTCTGATTTCCTCTTATTGTATTCGGTCAACTCTACTTCGTACGTGTCCCATGCTTCTTTTCGTTACCTGGCACGGCATCTACGACTTTCTTTCAGTTTGTTCCTTCTTTCTCTAGCTCATTTCTAGCCCTCAGACTTGCCATCGTACTCAGGAGCGTTGAGCGATATGTTTGATTTTGATTCATCTGAAGACCTGATGTCAGGCACAGTTGGTGGCATCGGTGGTGGCCGCCGAATCATGAAGGCTTCTCGGTCTAGCACCAGCTCTGCCCTGCTGTAGTTGCAGATGACTCCAGTTGGAGCATTGGTATCGTGGAGTGCACCACCCTCTTGGTAGGGTAGAGTGATAGCTTCTTCAATTAATCAAGCGTTGCCGTTCTGGGGAAAAATACCTGGCCAGTGAACTAGGCAATCTTTGGATGTTATGGTCAATACAAGACCTTTCCTGCGCCCTGGTAAGACAGCCTTCGTACTAGACAGACTGCTTTTCAGAGTAGGTCTTGATACGCCCTCGCCACGTTGTTAAGTCCGGTGGGGGAGGTGACTCAACTTCCTAGGAGAAACCTGAAGTAGGTTCGAATTGATTTCTTGAAGAGTTGATACTGCGTTCCGGAGTCCAATCGAAAAAGAACCCGGTTCGTCTCTAGAAGAACCTGGATTGAACCCTGAAGAGGTATCCGACCCGGACACTATCGAGACTGGTTGTCGTCGGAACCTGAGTTGATTCAGACATTGTAAGGTCTGAGAATCTTTCGGCGAGATCTTCAGTTGACCCTGTCGGAAAAGTGATTTTCTTGTGGGCCTTCTGAGCCTCGACAAGATGTCCCTAGAGGTTGCCCTCACTGTCCGCCTCGCAAACCCACGATCCGAAGATGAAGATCGATCCCATTGGAAAGATCATGTTGTCGAAATCCGTAGAACTCTTGATCGCGATTGGCCGCAAGCCCCTACCTAGTGCGCCAGCTGTCGGTGTTTGATCACCGATAACCTATCATGGGGGTACCCAGGACAGTTGTTCGGGCTTCGGCGTGTGCTAGAACTCAACGGTGAATGCAGAGACAGTCGATTTATACTGGTTCAGGCCTTCGGTCATGATCAAGTAATAACCTTATGTCCAGTCGGCATTAGCCTTTACGTTGGATTAATTGTGTTATGTTGTGTCTTGTTATAGGGGTGCCCACAGCCTCTCTTTATATCAGTAGAGAAGGTTGCAGTGTGATTACAATCCTAGTCGGATCCAAAGAAGGTGTCCTGAACTAAATACAGAAGGTATTTTCTATAGGAATTCGGCTAGTCTGGCATATTCTACTTGGAGTCGGTGTAGCAGATGCTGCACCTTTTCTCGCTTATGCCCATGGGTGAGGCCAGGGCCCACGGGCTATGGTCACATCGCTGGGGAACCCCGCGAGTCCCGCATCGACAAATACATCTGTCGTGATCAAGTATAAATGTATGAGAGATAACTATATACTTCTATCAACATTCATCAAAAAATATTATGTTTTCATCATTTCTATCAATATTGACATAAAAAGCTAATGTAAAGAAAACATGCATGCATGATGTTCCATTGCACAGATCAAGTATTTATTTTTGAGATAGACATTCAAGTATAAATGTAGCATGAGCCATAAATATAAATTTAAATGTTTCAAGAATCATGACAAGGGGCTTTTTTGCGTTGTTTATGCCCCTAGCTACTTTGAAGGTCAGTGGTGGTTTCACCTTTATTTTTTTAACTTTGTAGTTTTACCATTGCATTTTTTAAATTGGAAAAATAAGCTTTCCATATTCAATTGAGAGCACCTAACCGTGTTAATTCAACTATAAAAAGCCAAGCTTACCCATGCAGATTTGCCCCTAGTTTTCTCTGAGAAATTTGCGTTTTAACCACTATATATTTAGACATTAAAAGTATTTGGACGACATTGTGGTGCATTTCAAAAGATATTCTCTCACTTTCCTTAGTATTTTTCTATTATTTAAAATTAATTTAATCAAAATTGTAACTAAGAGTGTGTAAATAAGGGACAAACCTTGACGTCCATTTCAAAAGATAGATAAGGGTAAAATCAGAGTTAGAAAAGTGAGCCGACTAAATCACAGTTTTAGACCTGGAGTTCACGGTAGAGGCAAGAACACTAATGTCCCACATTAGGATAAGGGCAAAGATATAGGAAACACTACACGTGCCCAGCACAGCAAATCACTCAAAGAAGATATCAAGGACGACGCCGGGACTATAAAAAGGCACCACACCAGCGTGGAACTGCCATGTCCAACCTGGTTTAATTTCCTTCCTTCTCCTTGAAGCGAAAACCGTCGAGCTTGGGCTCCGGCTGTGTTTGTAGAGCTTGCTTCTGCAGAGATCGATGGGTGCCGCGCCTGGAGAAGGAGGTGTCCCTGCCCGGGACATGGTGGACGCCCTGGAAGACGTGCGCTCCATCCTGCTGAAACCGTCGGAGCGCCTCGACGACAAGCACTTCACGAGGATCGCCGGCGCCGACTTCGACGACGCGAGCCTCGGCCTCGCGGGGCTGCTCGCCTCGCTCGCGTCCACGGGGTTCCAGGCCTCTAACCTCGGCGACGCCATCGACGTCGTCAACCAGATGGTACGTACGCACGTCACCCGGCCGCTTTGGCATGCCAAACTCGCTCGCACGGACGACAATCCACAAAAAACTGTTCAGTAACTGATGTGTTCTATTCTATTATAGTACATACCGTCCTTCCTCTGCTGCAGAAAGGGCACATCCTTCGTCTCAGCATTGATACGGCTTCAAAAAAAAAAGTGTAACAGGATACAGAATTGACCAAAACGTAATGATACTATGATAGCAACAGTTTTGACTAAATTATATGTATTGGAAAAATATATATTCAGTAACAAACTACCTTTACGGTGGAAATGTGGAAATGACTTAAAACAATACTTAAAAGCTTTTATTAAAAAAATTTGAAGCCATACAAAACCCATGTATGTACTTTGTGACAAAAGTTGACTTGCAAACTCGTTCTGTAAAAATTCATACAAAGATGACAAGTTTAAAATTTATTAGAACTACGCGCTCATCTGCACAGAAGCACTCTTGAATACTGCTTTGCTTCAATGCCATCCACTTACTGACAAGATACATTACATGTTCTGAAGTTTTTGATCTAAATAAAACAGCGGACAGAAAATGGCTCGGAAAGTCTTGTGTGTTCAATTTTAGGCTCCCTTTGTAACACAGACATTTCGTAAGTGTTACTAGTCCATTTTCGCAGCAAAATATGCAAGGATGGGAAATTTTCCCACGTTCTAGTCTTCTAGATGGGGTTTTAATGATTGGACTAAATAGTTGAGGAGTAACATATAGTGTTATATCTGGCGCTATTTGTTCTTTTTTCAGTTCTGCTGAGTGGATTACTCTCCTTTTCAAGGTTCTTAACTATTTTATCATGCTCATTCTTTATCCTTTGCTTGGGCTGGACCAAAGTTGGACTGGAGGTTATCCCACGAGAAGCCAAGCGATGATTGTGCTGAAGCTGAACTTGATCCTGCATATAGAGAATCCGTCAAGTTGCAAGATCTTTCTGGGCCTTCACTTCTAACCTTGTGTCTTCTGGTGTTCGGGAGATTATCCAATTTCTTGCTCAGCATGGCATGGTGAATTCCTCCAACTTACTGTATCGAAATTAAATTAGAAACATGTTTAACTGTCGCCCCTTTTGTGAATCAGTTTACAGGAGTATGCCCTAGTACTGTGCTGAGATTGTCAGGTCATCCAGATGCATCTATGTCTAGTTTCCTAATCCGTACATTTATTTTCCTCCCACAAAATGTTTCTTCTTTAGGTGGATGTTATCGTTACAACTGCTGGGGGTATAGAGGAGGATCTCATCAAATGCCTTGCGCCAACTTACAAAGGTGATTTTCTCATTACCTGGAGCGCTGCTGCGGTCCAAAGGACTTAACCGGATAGGAAACCTGTTGGTGCCCAATGATAACTACTGCAAGTTTGAGAACTGGATCATGCCAATCCTTGACAAGATGCTGCTGGAACAATCCCACCGAAGTAAGCAAGCATTCCTCCTCCTCCTCCTCCACAAATGCAACCTAAATTCTACATGCTGATGCATATGGTTCTTTCAGAGAACATGAGTATCCAAACAAGTTTTTCATGGCCTCCATGATTTCTTTCTTGTCTGCAGAATGTTTGGACACCATCAAAGGTGATTGCTCGTCTTGGCAAAGAAATAAATGATGAAAGCTCCTACCTTTACTGGGCATACAAGGTAACTAACAAACTACACTAGTAACTATTGGCTTCAAACTTAGTAACTCTTACTACAAAGCAGCAAACACATGG
>CM039601.1:25617235-25758096 GCA_022457205.1 Saccharum spontaneum | reverse complement strand
AAACCCATGTATGTACTTTGTGACAAAAGTTGACTTGCAAACTCGTTCTGTAAAAATTCATACAAAGATGACAAGTTTAAAATTTATTAGAACTACGCGCTCATCTGCACAGAAGCACTCTTGAATACTGCTTTGCTTCAATGCCATCCACTTACTGACAAGATACATACATGTTCTGAAGTTTTGATCTAAATAAAACAGCGGACAGAAAATGGCTCGGAAAGTCTTGTGTGTTCAATTTAGGCTCCCTTTGTAACACAGACATTTCGTAAGTGTTACTAGTCCAATTTCGCAGCAAAATATGCAAGGATGGGAAATTTTCCCACGTTCTAGTCTTCTAGATGGGGTTTTAATGATTGGACTAAATAGTTGAGAGTAACATATAGTGTATATCTGGCGCTATTTGTTCTTTTTTCAGTTCTGCTGAGTGGATACTCTCCTTTTCAAGGTTCTTAACTATTTTATCATGCTCATTCTTTATCCTTTGCTTGGCTGGACCAAAGTTGGACTGGAGGTTATCCCACGAGAAGCCAAGCGATGATTGTGCTGAAGCTGAACTTGATCCTGCATATAGAGAATCCGTCAAGTGCAAGATCTTTCTGGGCTTCACTTCTAACCTTGTGTCTTCTGGTGTTCGGGAGATTATCCAATTTCTTGCTCAGCATGGCATGGTGAATTCTCCAACTTACTGTATCGAAATTAAATTAGAAACATGTTTAACTGTCGCCCCTTTTGTGAATCAGTTTACAGAGTATGCCTAGTACTGTGCTGAGATTGTCAGGTCATCAGATGCATCTATGTCTAGTTTCCTAATCCGTACATTTATTTCCTCCCACAAAATGTTTCTCTTTAGGTGGATGTTATCGTTACAACTGCTGGGGGTATAGAGGAGGATCTCATCAAATGCCTTGCGCCAACTTACAAAGGTGATTTCTCATTACCTGGAGCGCTGCTGCGGTCCAAAGGACTTAACCGGATAGGAAACCTGTTGGTGCCCAATGATAACTACTGCAAGTTTGAGAACTGGATCATGCCAATCCTTGACAAGATGCTGCTGGAACAATCCACCGAAGTAAGCAAGCATTCCTCCTCCTCCTCCTCCACAAATGCAACCTAAATTCTACATGCTGATGCATATGGTTCTTTCAGAGACATGAGTATCCAAACAAGTTTTCATGGCCTCCATGATTTCTTTCTTGTCTGCAGAATGTTTGGACACCATCAAAGGTGATTGCTCGTCTTGGCAAAGAAATAAATGATGAAAGCTCCTACCTTTACTGGGCATACAAGGTAACTAACAAACTACACTAGTACTATTGGCTTCAAACTTAGTACTCTTACTACAAAGCAGCAAACACATGGGAACATCTCAAAGACCAAATCCACACATAACTGACTCATCAAAACTTGAGCAGAACAACATCCCTGTGTTCTGCCCAGCATTGACTGACGGCTCAATTGGAGACATGCTATTTTGTCACTCGGTTCACAATCCAGGTCTTATTGTTGACATTGTACAAGGTAGGTTCCATTATTTGACTTAATTTCTATGCTTCTACCTTTTTAGTTTTATTTTTCTTTTACCATATAGATCATGCTTGAAATCTTTATAGATGTACGCCTGATGAATGCGGAAACCATCCACGCAATCCCAAGGAAGACAGGGATCATAATTCTTGGTGGAGGCCTTCCAAAGCATCATATATGCAATGCCAATATGTTGCGCAACGGTGCAGATTATGCAGTGTATGTCAACACAGCTCAGGAGTTTGATGGTAGTGATTCTGGGGCACGGCCTGACGAAGCGGTTTCATGGGGAAAGATAAAGAGCTCAGCAAAAACTGTAAAGGTATGTACATATATCCTTCAGCATGGTAACGTTTTCCTCTTACGCACATCTTGTTGAACTTTCTTTTTGGCAATGTTCATGATCTGTAAGGGATCTGTTGATTCATCGAGTAATGAGATGTGTAAAAAGAATCTAGTTTTACAATCAAAATTTGTCATACCAAATATTTGACAAGCATAAGTCAAGTAAAAAAGTTATCATAGATTTGGCAAGTCAAATGTGAGAGTGTGGCAAGTTTTGGTAACAAACCAAATAACAACCAAACTCATGACTTGTCAAATTTTTGGCTTGGTATATTTTGGAAGCGAACCAAGCAAACCCTGAATGCATGATCTCTAACTGAATTCTAGTTTTGCATATTTTGGAAGCAAACCAAGCAAACCCTAAATGCATGATCTCTAACTGAATTCTAGTTTTCTAAAATTGTTTCACATGATAATGTTGTCGAAGAAGGAAAATAAACAACAAAATACTTTAGGTGGTAGACACTGATTGGATTATGGATGATTCTCTCACACGTACCATTATTTCTGTAACAAATTGTCATACATAACAGCTAGAAAAGTAACAAAAAGTTTCAAACATTTGAAAATGCAGGTGCATTGTGATGCAACGATTGCTTTTCCGCTTCTTGTGGCTGCAACATTTGCATGCAAGGTTCATGGCACTAAATCAACAAACTGAATGGAAGGCACTGAAGTTACTTATGGCGCTCTAACTAGCAGAAATTTTCACATATGATGGTTTCTGGTTTGGACTTCGGAGCATGAACTTTACTTTAAGGGTGCAGTGTCTCTTGGCTCGAATACTAGTTATCTACATTATGTTGAAATTTGTCCTTGCATGTGATGTATGTATGATTTAATCCATCTGACGCCATTATATTGGGCTATTGCCATACAATAAAATTTGTGTGTACAACAGCATTTGTGTCCCTCTCATCTAATTTGCGAATTGTTTACTTTGTTTTGGAAAGGATGGCAAGAGATTTACTGTCATTTTTATAGAAGAGAGGAAACTAAAGTACAAAGCTTACAACTTCACCACTCGAGACTCGACCCAACTAGGAACAACTCCAAGCCACAAAAAAAAACCCTCGAAACTGAGATAACAAAGGATAAGGAGGAGGCTCGGGTAAAAAGGACCCACCCAACTAGAAAGAAAAAATTGAACTATTACAATGGAGAAAAATTCAAGCGGCCAAACTATGCTTCTCCTGACTAAGAACACCCTGATTTCCGCATAGTCTTTTAGTTGCAGCCACGGGTGTTGAAATGGGCTTGCGGTGCGGCAGCTCTCCATTTTAGCCCTCTTTAAATCTTGTGCATACCTCATTTGGGTTGACACAAGTTGTTGTTTGTCAGACATCATCACCTCAGTGCCCAGGAAATATTGAAATTCCCCAAATCCTTGGTAGAATCAAAGCACATGTATCAGTTTCTTGATGTCACTTCATCATGAAGAACTCACAGTGATTATGTCAAACAAATAAATCAACATGTATATTGTAAGTTATGTTCTCTTCAAAATAAACATTGAAGCTGAAAGTGCTGAATGGCCTAAAGGGGGGGCTTAAATTAGGCTTTAGAAATTAAAGCAACAACAAACTTAGCCAATGTAAATCTATTTCGCCTGTTTGCACTTATGAACCTAACACTAAAAAATATGACACTAGAAAATCTTTAGGGCCATCATCATTATCATGTCCTTAGCAAGGTTCACACTAAAAGTAGGGTCCTCATGTAAAAGAAATGTAAGAACATAAAATAGGCAAAGAGAAAACGGAATTTTTTCCGCGGTATCAGTTTGTTGTCACAACCCCTAGTGCACACCAAAGAGTCACAAAGACTCGGTTTAGCTCCTTTAAGTCACAAAATCACAAGTCTCTTAGAATAGCGGATTTCGAGCCATGTGCACTAATAGAAGCCTCCCAACAAGAAACTACAGTAGGAGGGTTACCCAGTCCTCCACAGGCATCTAGGTGCTGACAAATCCCAATAGTAACAAGTCTTCAACAACACCTCGATGAAAATTAATCCAAAAACACCGGATACACACAAAGCACACTTTGACAATTGGCAGCTAGACTTGGATGGATCTCACACACTTCACAAAGTTTGCTTCACTCGATGGTCCATTGGGTGTCATGAAGTCATCACCAGTATGACGGCATCTATCTAACTTGGCAACGTATCCGGTGGAAACCACACCCTTCGTGAAAACCCGTGCAAACCACGGTAAAAAAAGTCATCTAAATTCACCTAAAAAATCACATATGTATATGATATGATTATACACAACCTTGTAAAATATCTTGTCCAAACTCGACTTCGTTTATGAGATATAAAAATAACTAATTTCTAACAAATCGTTTGGACAGCTTTCTGGCTTGAAATTTGTTATTTTTATATCTCACAAACGCAGTCGAGTTTGGACAAGATATTTTACAAGGTTGTGTATCATCATATCATCTACATATGTGATTTTTTTGGTGAATTTAGACGACTTTTTTGCTGTAGTTTGCACGGGTTTTCACGAAAGGTGTGGTTTCTACCGGATACGTTGCCATCTAACTTATATTATTATAGAGGATGCCCGTAGCAAACTTCGCCCGCTGCCCGCGTCAAGCTCGTCGTATATGTCGTTGGCTGCTTTTTTGGTAGAATGGTTGCAACGACGCGGTTGCGGGTACCTGTCCCACGTCTGCACACGCCACTAGCTTGAATGTGGGCATGCGCAGTGGCCCATTTTCTTTTCTTCTCTTTTTTCGGTGATTCTAGTGCCCGAACGTCTAGAGCGCGAGTGCGTTCGGACGCCGGTCCCTTACGGAATCCCACCCGCCCCCCGCGCATGGAACCCCACCTGCCCCCCGCGTATAGAACAGAATAGAACGGATGTAGGGTCGAGATGGCAGACTAGAGCTTTCAATCTTCCCTTTTTGGTAATTGGTGACAACTCTTTCACAAAGATATAAATTAAAATCAATTTTGAATCCATGTTGCTTGCCCAAGCTTTTTACTATGTGTAAAGGATATGGACAAGTTTTATGAACCCGAATTGGTAGCATTAGCTCCCCTACATATGTGCTAAGAGTTTGGGTTGAAGCTTGCACATATGCATAGATTGAAAATGTGGGAGGGCAATGTCTACCAAATGATGCTAAGGTGTAAGAGGTTGATCTTTGAAGCGTGATACCAATGGGAGTGCACCAATAATACCATTCTTAGCACCATTGTTAGTTAGATAGCACTTGCAAAGACAAAGAACTAGATACTTCGTGAGATTAACATTTTAAGCAAGGCTCTAGAACCACTTGTAAAACTTTGAAAGTAAGCAAGGTATATCTAAATATCATCATATGCATGCTAGTTTTTCATTTCATCAATCAATCTTATAACTAACATACACCACACAACCATGAAATTTTAATTTTAAAACTTGTGCCATGCAAACATACATATATAATGCACATTCAAATGCAACATACAAGTTTATGAGCTTGGTCCCCTACTTGTGTGCTCAAATTTTAATTGATCCCCTTACTTTCATATTTCTCCCCTTATGTCAAAGTTCTCCCCCTTTGTCATCAATGACCATAAAGGTTCAATTTTAGATAGGTTAAGATTATCAATGTCAATCAATGGGGTGAGGATCATTTTCCCAAATTTGGTCCAATCTATAACATTTGCCAAAGATATTTAACTCGGTTTGATCTAAGAACAAGCTTCTTCATACCTCATTTCAAGGGTTATCTTGACCATGTTGAGTTAAACACTTATAGCTCATTTTCTAGATCAAACACTAGGTTCACAAGCCCACAAACATGTAATATGCTACCACTAGATCAAGTTAAGCATAGAAGCAATAGTCGTACCATACAAGCATCAAATTTATTTGATTTTCATGAATGAGCCTATTGAATGTGAGGAATGACTAGATGCACTAGACATGTCCTTAGCAAAGAATATATGCATGCCAATCAACTTTTACCTTGGATTACTCGAAGGAGAGGCATGTCATATAAGTGGGGGTGCATCAACACACTAATATGTTCAACTCATTGCTTAGCTTGCAAAATCTCTTCTCATCTAGTGGCTTGGTGAATATGTCGGCAAGTTGATCTTTGGTGCCCACACTCTCAATGCAAATGTCCCCTTTTTGTTGATGATCTCTAATGAAATGGTGGTGGACATCAATGTGCTTTGTTCTTGCACGTTGAACCAGATTGTTGGTTAGATTGATTGCACTTTCATTGTCACATAGCATGGTACTTTGTTGAACTTGATTCCAAAGTCATTCAAGTGGCCTTCATCCAAAGAATTTGTGCACAACAACTACTGGCGGATATGTATTCGGCTTCGGCGGTTGATAATGCAACACTATTTTGCTTCTTTGATGACCATGAAACAAGTGATCTTCCCAACAATTGACAAGTGCCCGAAGTGCTTTTCCTTTCAATCTTGCATCCCGCATAGTCGGAGTCCGAATATCCAACAAGCTCAAGCTTTGCTCCTTTGGGATACCACAAACCAACATTTTGTGTATGCTTCAAGTACCTCAATATTCTCTTTATAGCCTTCAAGTGACTCTCTTGATGAGGCTTGGAATCTTGCACATATGCACACACACTAAACATGGCATCCGGCCTTAACGCGGTCACATAGAGTAGGCTTCTAATCATAGAGCGATACAACTTTTGATCCACCATGTTGCCACTTGCATCACTATCCAGCGTATGTGAGTTAGAGGGCTCCCAAGCACACCTACACAAGCCACCAAAGCTTAAGGGTGCTCAGCAACCAGCCCAAGGCCGAGCTCCACCTCTATTTATAGCCCCCAAGCCAAATAGAGCCATTGGAGCAAAGTATTCCTTTTCTACGAGGGCACCGGATAGGGTGTCAGATTGTTTAGCTCCAGCAATACCTAGCAACGTGATCGCGTAGATGGATCCAGATGGTCGCACACGAGACACAAAGATTTATACTGGTTCAGGCCCCTAGGAAGCGAGTAAAAGTCGTACGTCCAGTTGCTACTTCTTGTATTCGTATGCTCGGTTACAGGGGCTGTTGCTCCTAGCTACAAGGTAGATTGGAATGAGGCGATGGTGTTGTCATGGACTTGATGATCGCGGAGTCCTTACCCCTCTTTATATAGGCAGAGGGGTAGGGTTACAATGAGGGCGATCGACGCTATAGATTGGATTCTGAGTTTGTTACAATAAATCAATTCTATCCTACCATAGCTGCGATGGCGACAGATATCCTTGATACGTCGTGATCTCCAAGTTGGTTGTTGTGCCTAGTCCTCGCAGGCTTTCTCCTTGGTTGTCCTTCTATTGATGGGATAGATATACCTATCCTTATCCTTTGGGTGCTATAAGTCCCTGTAACGTTCAGGTGTCGTAGGTCCCGATGAACACTTCTCGGGTGCTAAGACGCTTGAATACAATCAGAAGTCCCCGAATATCGAGACGACTTTGCGGGTTGCACTGATTGGCAGTAATGCCTTCCCGAGTTTTGGGATTCCTTCGGGTGGGAGTCTCCCACCCGTTTGAATGCATCACATGCACGTCATTGAATCCTGTAAAAGATAAGGATAGTGGTGCCTAGGAACTCGAACTGTTCAGTTTCCCACGCTTTTATTTTATGGAACCCTCTCGATGCCTGAGTGAGTTTTCAATGCCAACCACCCACTCCCTACCACCATCTTCAGGGTGCTTATTTAAGCAGGGGGTAGGGAGGCCAGTGAGTCTCACCCCTCCTTTCTTCTCCAAATCCCTTAGCCTTAGATAGGGTGTGAGAGTGGAGATTCTAGTTGTGCGCCATGGTTCATGGTGGTTTCCGGTGGTCGCACCGACGCTAGGAGAAGGCTTTCAAGATCGAGTTCCACAGCGGCCTGGCGGCGGCCGTTCTCCTTGGGTGTTAGAGGAAGTTCCGTGAAGATGGGGAGGAACAATACCATTGGTGCCTTGAGTCACCGAGGACACGGCGGCTAGGCTCACTGGTGGTCGGGAGCTCCCCAGGTAAGAGTATCTGTAGGGAATCCTGGAGGGCAAAAGGCAGCTTGTTGTTGCGAGAAACCCTTTTCCCCACAGATCTCAACCTGGGTGCTCTCGTGTATCAATTCAGAGGCTTGACACCACCAAGTCAATGCCATTCGCTCCTCCCTGATGCCGTAGAAGATGGCGCGGGCCGCCCTCCTCATGGGGCTCCTCCTCCTCTTGGATGTTAGAGGAAGCTCCACGAGGTGGGACTCCTAGAAGTGTCTTCTAGGCGTCGTTTGTACTCATGAAGGTCGAAGGTGGGTTGGGGGTCGCGGTGCATCTTCATCTGACTTTTACGCTTCATGAGATTCCATCGCTTGAGTGGCGAAGTCAAACCTATACTTAGAAGGTTTATCATAACTGTAGCAGTTTCTGATAGATTTTGGTTATGGTAAAACCAGGTGATGTAAAAATGCAGCAGAGTTTAATAAAAAAATAATGACTTTTGTTGATTTTGAACACTACTACATGTGTCCCGATCAGATTTGGTGGTTTGAAGATTTTTCGTTCAGTCGAATCCGACCTTGCATTTTTACGAGCCCCCTTCTTGACCCAATGGGTAGTTAGTGTAACTACAGGATATGCAAGGCGACTCGATCTGAAAGTTTACTGTGACCAAGTGCGGTCGTTCGTGGCTCTGAAAGCCAGCAATTCTGAGGACTCATGGATTACTTGGGCGAATAGCGAACACATGTAAATCTCTGGGGCTGTGGTGTATGCTATTCTATTGAGTTAATAACAGGCAGAACAGATGAACATGCGCTATCCGGAAGTGGCAGGACAAAACCTGACCAGCTAGGGCACGTCATGAACTCTTTTTCCATATTTCAGGAGCTCCTACTTTGGTTGCAACCACGAGCTGACTAGTTTTTCGGTTTCCCCCGGAGGGGCACACATCCACTAAAATAAGGTACTTGGAGCCTGTCCAAACATTTGAAGGATTTATGTAGCCTCGAGGCCAGAGGTTTCAGGATCGGCTAGCGATCCCCCCGAACATCCCCCTCACTCTAGAAATGGTAGGGTTCGGCTTTCATGATTCCGAGCCAGAATCACCGACTGCACCTGTCGCTTTGGTGGGCTACGCCGGGCTTTGGTGGGGCCCAAATGTTGGTCCACCTGGTTTCACCAACAATTTTGGGCCTCAAGCCCATGGTCCATAAGGGTTTTTGACTAGTATTAGCTACCCTTATAGGTTAGCCGAGGGTGGAGACGGTCCGTCCCTTTACCGCCGCCGACAAAAAAGCAGTAGTGCTCACTCCTCTGCTTACCTTGACCTAGCAGACGTCGTCACATCTAGATCCTGCTCCCAGCAGTCACAGTCATGGCGCCGAGAAAGACCCTGGCCAAGAAAACCAAAACCATTAGTTTAGTAAGTGAAGAGATATGAGCTCGAAGAACAAGGGGGATAGAGTCCCCGCCCTAGTTCTCCGTGGGAGGTGTCAACGACGACGGAGGAGGACATCAAGAATCTTGTGGTTGGGGGATTCCTGGCGCCAAGGGAGCTTTCGAGTTACCGGTGTGCCCTCGGCCAGGATGTACCCGCCCCTGATTCCGACGAGATTGTACTCTTCTCGACTTCTTTCATCGTAGATTCGAGGTGCCCATCCATTGGTTCATCCGAGATCTCCTCCAATACCATGATGCGTAGGTACATCACCTGACCCTAAACGGGATCATGCTTTTGGTGATGTTCATTTCCTATTGTGAAGACTTCGCGGGGATCAAACCCCACTGGGCGTTGTTTTATCGTTGCTTCGACGTTCTTCCTCAATCTGACCGAAAGGTCACCGGCAGCCTTTGGATCAAGGTGGCTGATAAATCTCCATTCTTTCCCATCGATCTCCATTCCAACATCCCGAATTAGGCGAAGAAGTGGTTTTATGTTTATGATTGTTCGGCCCTAGCTTTTTCCCACAAACTCCCACCTTCTCTACCAGCAGTAGAGAAGGAAGAAGTTCCTGAGTCTGAGCACGAGGAAGTGGAGGAACTCGAGAGTGACCGGCAAGATTACCACTAGAGGAGAGAGGTTACTGGTCAGGCTTGCCTGGCGGCCTTCTTTCGAAGGTGGATCAAGCCCCTGAGGGAACGTTGCTTCCCTGATGTGCGACTCTCCCGACGCCGTCAGTCCGTCGGGAGAGCCCATCGAGCTGATGACTACGCTTCAAGTGCTGGCTGTTACCAACAAGGTGCTGGGTCTGAAATCCCAGCTCACAGACAAAGACCGTCTGGTGGAGCCCCTGAGCTCGAAGACGAGAGACGACGAGAACTTGGTAAGGTGTCAGTTGTTCGGTGATCAGTTGATGACCCGTTCCAATTTCCTCATTTAACTTGCTCCATTTTGCAGGATCGTCGAAAGTACCTGATGAGGACATCAACACCACACCTACACCATCGCTAGCACCACTTGGTCCTCTTACTCGTGCTCATGCCCGTCAACTCAACCATCAAGTAAGTTTATTCTTAAACTCTTGTCCATCATATTTAGACAATGGAAACACGTGCACTCTTGTTTTACTTAGGAATGATGGAGAGGATCAGAAGGGCAGGGGATTGGCGCCGGCTGGATTTGGACTGCAGGATAGCACCAACTTGTGATGCATGCCACGACTTCATACAGACTCGGATTGGGACGTTCTAGCACTTTTTGGAAAGCTTATCAAGTCTACTTTCCAACGGATCTAGCCTCATGGATATATCTTATCAGATGCTTCTATAGTAACTATTTTTGTACCGAGACCTTTTCTGTCAACGGTGCTGCGTCACCTTATTTTGGGCCGATGGCGCATGTATCAAGTTGGGTCCATTAGGGACGCATCCTAGGGTAGGAGAACGACTCAAACACCCTTGTGGTCATCCTCCCATCTACTTATATGCCTCTAGGGCCGTCACAAACAGATTAGGTTTTGTTTCGTCGAGTTAGCTATTGCTACCGCCTTTCAGCGCGCGTGTTGGATCAACCGCCTGACTGATTGTTTTCAGAACCTCACCATCTTGTGTTTTTAGATTGAAACCTTCATATTTATTTGGCAATTAAGTGCTTGTTCTTCTTGTTCTTGCTGGTTCTTCGATTGCTTACAGGACGGGTGCCCTAGTGGCTGGTTGTCGCGCCGCAAGATCACGGCAGCCATCGGAGGAGGTGTATCGGTTGCTAAGGCGCAGCGTCCTTGGACGGTTGTAGTCGGGCCGTGAACGTCATCTCCATCCACAAATCGAGTTATCCACCATCTCTCATCGAAAGATCGGCCAGCGAACCCTATGGGATCTCATCAGTTGGTAATCAGAGCAAGGTTGATCGGTGAGAGACTTCCAATCCTTCGCTGTTTTTAATTTCCTATAGTCCAGAAAAGCCAAAAACAATTAGTAGATTAGGGTTCCGTAATCCTATAGACCTTTTGAGCCTTTGCTAGCACTGCTTAGTAGGGCTTGTTGAGTCGTCGGTTGCATCGGTTGCGTCGAGTTGCTGGTCTTAGTTTTAGTCCTTTCGAGTTTCGAGTTCTTATCACATTATAGTCACAGCCGTGCGCTACCATATAAACCTTTTGTTAGCTAAATCCGAATACATCCTTGTGTTTAAGTCTGAGTAGGAATCTGAGTTGTTTTCAGACCGAATTCCACATGGGGTTGAGTTTGAGTTGGAATCGGTTTAGAGTCTGAATTGACAGCTGTCTTGTTGCTGTTTTGAGTCTGAATCTGAGTACATCTTTGTGCAGCAGTAGTCCTACCTATACTCAAACTCTTCACGTCTTGCGTATACATTTTGGCTCGTTTTTACTCTAGAGAGAGTATCTTTTTTTACCGGAATACCCCTGTTTTTTTCAGAAAAAGTGTGTGTGGTGAATTGCTTATTTGATATCTCTCTGATCATATAATCAGTTTTGAGGATTCAAAAAAAAAGAGAAAAAAGGAAAAAAAAAGAAAAAAAAAGAAAAAAAAGTAAAGGGGCTGATCTTTGTGTTGTCTCATTTTGTTAGGTGGAGTTTGTGATTTCCTTTGTGTCCAGGCTCGCGTCTCCAGCACGGTCTAGGCTAGGACCAGCACAGTACCACCTTTGAACGATTATTCAGCTCGCTTTTCTGACTAACGTGGTGCTAGTATCTTTCCTTGTACATAGCATTTGGCCCACCTACAGCTCCACATATACGACTACAGCTTGATAGGTGTTGTTGCTGCGGTACCGATACATTCTCTTCCAAGGTTGCAGACTTACTGGTTGTTGACCCCTCTTGTTGAGCAAGATAAGAACTGGTAAGAGCTTGATAAACAGGTTGAGAGTTAGCGCCTTGTTGTAGCTACATCCTAGTAGTTGTAGGGCTTTTATTTCTTCACCTGTTATCTTGTTTCCACTTTGTTTTGTTGAACCATGTCAGGATCAGAGGACAGTAACAAGATTCCACAATCTCCTCGCACCAAGGGCATCATTCAACATTTTACAAGGCAAGTGCAGCTGCATATAGAAGGACTTGATCAAGATTTACAGGTGACCAATGACAAGATTGGGCAATTGGAGGCCACCCAACTTGCCACCAACACCAAGCTTGCTGGATTGGAGGCATCTGTTTCTCGTGTGGACAGAAGCCTTGCTGCTCTTCTGCAGCGTTTTGATGACTTCCACATGAAAGACAAAGAGCAGCATAATGAAGACAACAAGGACGAAGAGCAACTCGAAGATAATTTTAATGATGACTATACTGCTGATACTGAACAGGATGATCATGACACTCGTGATCGGCGTCGTCTACGCCATAATCGTAGAGGTATGGGTGGTCACCGCCGACGCGAGGTACCCAATAATAATGATGCTTTCAGTAAGATTAAATTTAAGATACCTCCTTTTGATGGTAAGTATGATCCTGATGCATACCTTTCTTGGGAAATTGCTGTTGACCAGAAGTTTGCATGTCATGAATTTCCTGAGAATACACGTGTTAGGGCTGCTACTAGTGAGTTTACTGACTTTGCTACTGTTTGGTGGATAGAACATGGCAAGAAAAATCCTAATAACATACCACAAACTTGGAATGCTTTGAAACGAATCATGAGGGCTAGATTTGTTCCTTCTTACTATGCACGTGATTTGTTACATAAATTGCAACAACTGAGACAGGGTACTAAAAGTGTAGAAGAATATTATCAAGAATTACAAATGGGTATGTTGCGTTGTAATTTAGATGAGGATGATGAACCTGCTATGGCAAGATTTTTGGGTGGGTTAAATCGAGAAATTCAGGACATCCTTGCTTATAAAGAATACACTAACGTAACCCGTTTGTTTCATCTTACTTGTAAAGCTGAAAGGAAAGTACAGGGGTGACGTGCCAGTACCAAGAATAATTTTTCTGCAGGGAAGACTAATTCATGGCAGCCCCGTACGAGTACTACTCCGACTACACGTACTCCTATGCCATCATCCAGCGACAAGCCACGTGCTACTCCCGCAAATTCAGTGGCCAAAACGATCCAGAAGCCTGTTGCAAGCGCTTCATCCATGGCATCTACTGGTAGAACAAGAGACATTCAGTGTCACCGGTGCAAGGGGTATGGACATGTGATGCGTGACTGTCCAAGCAAGCATGTTATGGTCGTCAAAGATGATGGTGAGTATTCCTTGCTAGTGATTTTGATGAAGATGCATTTGCTTTGCTTGCTGCTGACCATGCAGGTAGTGACGAACAACCAGAAGAGCAGATTGGTGCAGAGAATGCAGATCATTATGAGAGCCTCATTGTGCAGCGTGTGTTTAGCGTCCAAATGGAGAAGGCGGAGCAAAATCAGCGACACACATTATTTTAAACAAAGTGTGTCATCAAAGAGCGTTCGTGCTGCATGATCATTGATGGAGATAGTTGCAACAACTTGGCTAGCAGCGACATGGTGGAGAAGCTTGCGCTTACCACCAAACCACACCCACATCCATATTACATTCAATGGTTGAACAACAGTGGTAAGGCAAAGGTAACTAGACTTGTGCGAATTAATTTTTCCATTGGATCCTATAAAGATGTTGTTGAATGTGATGTTGTGCCTATGCAAGCTTGTAATATTCTGCTAGGTAGACCTTGGTAATTTGATAGAGATTCTATGCATCATGGTAGAGCAAATTAGTATTCTTTTCTATACCATGATAGAAAAATTGTGTTGCATCCTATGTCTCCTGAAGCTATTATGCAAAATGATCTTGCTAAAGCTGTAAAAGCTAAAAGTGAGAGCGATAAAAATGCCAAATCTGTGAGTAGTAAGAAAGATGAGATAAGATTGAAAGGACATTGCTTGCTTGCTACTAAATCTGATATTAATGAATTGGTTGCTTCCACTTCTGTTTCCTATGCTTTGGTGTGCAAGGACATTTTGATTTCAATTCATGATATGCAGCATTCTTTGCCCCCTGCTGTTGCTAACATTTTGCAGGAGTATTCCGATGTTTTTCCAAGTGAGATACCAGCGGGGCTGCCACCAATACGAGGGATTGAGCACCAAATTGATCTTATTCCTGGTGCATCTTTGCCAAATCATGCGCCATACAGGACAAATCCAGAAGAAACGAAGGAAATACAGCGACAAGTGCAAGAACTACTCGACAAAGGTTATGTGCGTGAGTCCCTTAGTCCTTGTGTTGTTCCTGTTATTTTAGTGCCTAAGAAAGATGGTACATGGCGCATGTGTGTTGATTGTAGAGCTATTAATAATATCACCATTCGATATCGACACCCTATTCCACGTTTGGATGATATGCTTGATGAACTGAGTGGTGCTGTTGTGTTTTCTAAAGTTGATTTGCGTAGTGGGTACCACCAGATTCGTATGAAATTGGGAGATGAATGGAAAACTGCTTTCAAAACTAAATTTGGTTTATATGAGTGGTTAGTCATGCCTTTTGGGTTAACTAATGCACCAAGTACTTTCATGAGATTAATGAACGAGGTTCTGCATGCTTTCATTGGAAAATTTATTGTAGTCTACTTTGATGATATATTGATTTATAGCAAATCTATGGATGAACATCTTGATCATTTACGTGCTGTTTTTAATGCTTTACAAGATGCACGTTTATTTGGTAACCTTGAGAAGTGCACCTTTTGCACCGATCGAGTGTCTTCTTGGCTATGTTGTGACTCCACAGGGAATTGAGGTTGATCAAGTCAAGGTAGAAGCTATACAGGGATGGCCTGTACCAAAGACTATCACCCAAGTGCGAAGTTTCCTAGGACTTGCTGGTTTCTATCGCCGTTTTGTGAAGGACTTCAGCACCATTGCTGCACCTTTGAATGAGCTTACGAAGAAGGGAGTGCCTTTTAGTTGGGGCAAAGTACACGAGAACTCCTTCAACATGCTGAAAGATAAGTTGACACATGCACCCCTCCTCCAACTTCCTGATTTTAATAAGACTTTTGAGCTTGAATGTGATGCTAGTGGAATTGGATTGGGTGGTGTTTTGTTACAAGAAGGCAAACCTGTTGCGTATTTTAGTGAAAAATTGAGTGGGCCTGTTCTAAATTATTCTACTTATGATAAGGAATTGTATGCTCTTGTTCGCACATTAGAAACATGGCAGCATTACTTGTGGCCCAAAGAGTTTGTTATTTATTCTGATCATGAATCTTTGAAGCATATTCGTAGTCAAGGGAAATTGAATCGTAGACATGCTAAGTGGGTTAAATTTATTGAATCTTTTCCTTATGTTATTAAGCACAAGAAAGGGAAAGAGAATATTATTGCTGATGCTTTGTCTAGGAGATATACTTTGCTGAATCAACTTGATTGCAAAATTTTGGATTATAAACAATTAAAGACCAATATGTTAATGATGCTGATTTTAAAGAAGTGTTGATGTATTGTAAAGATGGGAAAGGATGGAACAAATTCATCTTTAGTGATGGATTTGTGTTTAGAGCTAACAAGCTATGCATTCCAGCTAGCTCCGTTCGTTTGTTGTTGCTGCAGGAGGCACATGGAGGTGGCTTGATGGGGCATTTTGGAGCCAAGAAAACAGAGGACATACTTGCTGGTCATTTCTTTTGGCCAAAGATGAGAAGAGATGTGGAGAGATTTGTTGCTCATTGCACGACATGTCAAAAGGCTAAGTCACGGTTAAATCCACACGGTTTGTATTTGCCTCTACCTGTTCCAAGTGCCCCTTGGGAAGATATTTCTATGGATTTTGTGCTGGGTTTGCCAAGGACTAGAAAGGGACATGATAGTGTGTTTGTGGTTGTTGATAGATTTTCTAAGATGGCACATTTCATACCATGTCGTAAAACTGATGATGCTACTCATATTGCTAATTTGTTCTTTCGAGAAATTGTTCGTTTGCATGGTGTACCCAACATAATTGTTTCTGATCGTGATGCTAAATTTCTTAGTCATTTTTGGAAGACTTTATGGGGAAAACTAGGAACTAAGCTTTTGTTTTCTACTACATGTCATCCCCAAACCGATGGTCAAACTGAAGTTGTCAATAGAACTTTGTCTACTATGTTAAGGGTTGTTTTAAAGAAGAACATTAAGATGTGGGAAGATTGTTTGCCTCATATTGAATTTGCTTATAATCATTCACTGCATACTACAAAGATGTGCCCATTTCAGATTGTATATGGTTTCTTGCCTCGTGCTCCTATTGATTTGATGCCTTTGCCATCTTCTGAAAAAACTAAATTTTGACGCTACTAAGCGTGCTGAATTGATGTTAAAACTGCATGAAACAACTAAAGAAAACATAGAGCGTATGAATGCTAAATATAAGTTTGCTGGTGATAAAGGTAGAAAGGAACTGATATTTGAACCTGGAGATTTAGTTTGGTTGCATTTGAGAAAGGATAGGTTTCCTGAATTGAGAAAGTCTAAATTGATGCCTAGGGTTGATGGACCATTTAAAGTGTTAGAGAAAATTAATGATAATGCATATAAGCTGGATCTGCCTGTAAATTTTGGGGTTAGTCCCACATTCAACATTGCAGATTTAAAGCCATATTTGGGTAAGGACGTTGAGCTTGAGTCGAGGACGACTCAAATGCAAGAAGGGGAGGATGATGAGGACATCAACACCACACCTACACCATCGCTAGCACCACTTGGTCCTCTTACTCGTGCTCGTGCCCGTCAACTCAACCATCAAGTAAGTTTATTTTTAAACTCTTGTCCATCATATTTAGACAATAGAAACACGTGCACTCTTGTTTTACTTAGGAATGATGGAGAGGATCAGAAGGGCAGGGGATTGGCGCCGGCTGGATTTGGACTGCAGGATAGCACCAACTTGTGATGCATGCCACGACTTCATACGGACTCGGATTGGGACGTTCTAGCACTTTTTGGAAAGCTTATCAAGTCTACTTTCCAACGGATCTAGCCTTATGGATATATCTTATCAGATGCTTCTGCAGTAACTATTTTTGTACCAAGACCTTTTCTGTCAACGGTGCTGCGTCACCTTATTTTGGGCCGATGGCCCATGTATCAAGTTGGGTCCATTAGGGACGCGTCCTAGGGTTGGAGAACGACTCAAACACCCTTGTGGTCGTCCTCCCATCTACTTATATGCCTCTAGGGCCTCCACAAACAGATTAGATTTTATTTCGTCGAGTTAGCTATTGCTACCGCCTTTCAGCGCGCGTGTTGGATCAATCGCCTGACTGATTGTTTTCAGAACCTCACCATCTTGTGTTTTTAGATTGAAACCTTCATATTTATTTGGCAATTAAGTGATTGTTCTTCTTGTTCTTGCTGGTTCTTCGATTGCTTGTAGGACGGGTGCCCTAGTGGCTGGTTGTCGCGCCGCAAGATCACGGCAGCCATCGGAGGAGGTGTATCAGTTGCTAAGGCGCAGCGTCCTTGGACGGTTGTAGTTGGGCCGTGAACGTCGTCTCCATCCCCAAATCGAGTTATCCACCATCTCTCATCGAAAGATCGGCCAGCAAACCCTACGGGATCTCATCAGTACCGCTCCAAGGCCCCTCTGGACAAGGTCTAGGAGCGGAGGAATGATGGTGCGGAGACATCTGCTAGTAATGGCGAGATGTCCGCACTTCAAGAGGAGTTGAGTTCCATTATCCCTGCTCCCCGCCCGGGCCGTGCCGGTCGCAGCGCATCAGGTTTGGCGTGTAGACGAGGAGGCGCAGGGCTACATCAGAGTCTGCAAACACCAATGAGAGGTGAAGCCCCGAGAGGAAGAAGAAGAGGCAACGCCGAGCGCAGGCATCGGTAGTGCCAGGTACGTCGGTTATCCTTGGCCAAGGTTCTGGGACCTTGCGCAGGCGGTTAAAGAAGCTCGCGCTGCTGGATGTTCCCAGTGATGAGAACATGTAAGTTCAATCCCTTTATCTCACGATTTTGTCGGGTGATGGGTTCATGATGCTTGCTTTTTGGGCGCAGTTCCCGGTCGAAGGCCCTGTCAACCGAGAGATTGCCCGAAGCGATCGTGCTAGACAGCGCTAGCGAGATCATGGCTCCAGGAGTTCGCCCGAACGAGAGTGAGGATTTGAGTATTTTAGAGAAGATTTGGGTCGTTGATACCCTTAATGACTTCATGGCTGGTTTCGACACAGGCGCGCCACCCTTGAAGGATGCTCGGGAAGATGTTTCTCCGATGATCCAGGCGGGGCCTATGCAGGATGAACCGCTAGGGTTCCCAGTGTGGGTGCCCGACTGAAAGTGCCTGTTATTGAGCCAATTCAGGGGCTTGACCCGTCGGGGTCGTCCCTAGGAGTTATTCCGAAGGATGGCCTTGAAAGGGTGCTGCTGCGAGTTGACTCTCCTCTGTAGGTGGATGACGTCCGCCTGGTCCCTCTCGGGTTTCAGACCGAACGAGCAAGGAGAGGTCCATCGCTGCAAGCTTTCGACGCTAAAGGTGAGAGCTTGTTTGACGATGTCGAGGAGCGGTGTCGCCTCGTCTTTGGCTTTGGAGAGCTGGACGAGATGGCGAAACACGCAGACAGTTTGTTTGCTGCGCTGCGAGCCGTGGCTGACGCCGTGAAGACCAAGAGCATCTCGGTTGCAGATTCCCTTAGTGCTACCTTGGAGGTATGATTCACGTCGGGTGTCCCAGCCCCCGAGCGTCGGGTGCCCTTGGTTTGTACTCGGGGCCACGCAGTGAACCTGATGGGTCTAGCCCCTGAGTCTTTGGTTGATTCATTCTGAATGAAGCTAAGACTTATGCCATCTTGTTCTTGTAATATCTTCAGAAGAATTCTTCGGCCAAGTCCGCGTTCATCCAGGAGAGCTTCTCTTAGCCAGGCGATGAAGCAAAGGCACGGATAGCCGAGCTGGAGAGAAAGGTGGCGGCCCTGAAGCACCATCAGGACAATACCCAAGGTAGGGTTTCTGCCAAGACCTTTCTCCTTAATGTTTGGCAAGGCCTGTAAAACCTTTATTGCCTTTTCAGCTGCCGACGAGGCTATTGTCGGGCTATCCCGAGAGGAGGCCGCTTTCCACACCTTAGGCTCTGCGTATTGGAGGGAGAGGCAGAAGCGGGCGCTTGCTCAGGAAGAGATAGAGAAACTTCGGAAGCAGATCCAAGGTATGTCTTGTTTTCGGCAATGAATCGTGTTACGATTGTATGCGGATTTTGGACTGATACACTTTGTTCGCAGCGGAGTCGACTAAGGTGAGACGCCTTAAGGACGAGCTTGCTGAGTGTAAGTCTGAATACGCGAACCTAGAGGTTGTGGCTGCTGAACGGCTGCACACAGGGACCCTTTTGGCCATGGAGGCGAAGTACATGTCACTGGTGTCATCCCTTGAGGATGAGCTCAGGAGCATAGTCGCGGCTGGCCGTACTGCCTGGCAGGCGGCCTATGCTCAGCCGGGAGAGCCCGCCTCTTCGGTAGAGGTGGCTTCCCAACTGGGGGGATCCCAAGGTGCCTGGAGGAGATTGCCTAGTATGGTTTGTCCACCGGAGCGCACATGGCATTGGTGACCGTCGGGACAATCTACACTGACCTGAACATCGGCTCCATCAGAGGGAAACCCATTGACACGGATCCTTTGGTGTATAGTCGAATTTAGCAACAAGCCATAGAACCTTCCGAGGCCATCATTCGCGATGTTGATCTCTCAGTGATAGTAGTATGCCTGATTCATTAGAGGATTCGGGCGGCGCTTGAGGCCGTCTTGCAATGTGCTGCACCTAACTTTATATGCTCTATCTTTCGGTGTCTTTAGTTTTTTATGCTGGTTTAAGCTTTGTACCTTATGATGAAATTGGAAGCATTTTCTAAACATTGGTTTTAATCCTTAGGATCCAAACAGCCCTTAATATAAAATTTATTTTAATACTTTTAAATGCATATTTATTCTAGAAAATTATTTGAATAACTTTTACAGAAATTGTTTCTATAATTCTTTTAAAGTTTGATAGACCTCCATGAACTATTGCGAAAGTCCGTTTTACTTCTCTCGTGGCTGACGTGGCGCCATGTAGGACGATTGACATGGTGCCACGTCATCCAAAATCGCTTAAAGAGGTAAATCGGATGGTTTAAAGAATGGGTGGAGTGTAAAAATCTGGTTTTCTAATTAAAGAGGGTAAATTAGACTCACACAATAGTTGAAGGAGGTCAGATGGATGTTTTTCTTTTGTTTTTGTATTTCCGGTCACTTTTTGTTATAGACTATTTCCAGTCACTTAAATGGACATTAACACACATACAAGACCTCAGAATCATGGAACTTAACATGAACACACCAGCCCTGTAACCTAACCTTTCAAGAGCTCAAGACATTTACCAGGGAAAAGTCATCCACAGAGAACCATCACTATATATATTCTTGAACAGTTGGATCTTAGCATCAAACAGCGATCCATATGACACATTACTTTAAAATTTTCTTCATGTCCACTTTATCTTACAAGCCACAATACTCTCTTTCAGCATTTTCTCTACCTTGTGACAGGATGAACCCCGACCCGGCCAGCATCTGCTCTCTGAGATTCTTGATTGCCAGATACCTCTCCTCATCATGATCCAAGGTCAGTATTCCATTGCTACATCCTTCTGCCCAGTCTCCCTCTAGTTCTTCATCCATGTCCCGAAAGCTTTGCTCTAAACGCCACGAGTTCACGCCATCCATCCCTCTATCCGAAAATGATTCATGCCTTGATGCGCTCCTCTGCCTGCCTTTAGAGGAAGGAGTGTAGCTCCAGGTGTATGTCCTGTTGATGCCATCGACGTTCAGCTCAATCGAGTGTATATCACTGCCTTCTGATGCATCATCTTCGCTGCAGTTTCCACCATTTCTGTCAGGAACTACATCAGCTGGAAGGGCGCCATTTTCAGATGCATGGGACAGTTGCATTGGATCATTCAATGGTTCCTGCTCTTTCTTAGTATCCAGATAAGCTTGGAGTTCATCGCGCAGCTGATTAACAGCTGCATTTTTCTCCTCAAATTGAAGCCGTGCTTCTAACAGCTTCATCTGAACCCTTTGTTCACGCCACTCATCTGCAAGTTGAAGCATCTCACGCTCTTTCTGGAGCTCTTCTTGTGCCTTCTCGGTTTCTCTCTTCAGTGCCTGCACCTCAGCTTTGTCCTCATCAATGCCTCTGATGAGCTCGTTGCAGATCTTCTCAACTCTTCCTTTAGATTTCCTTTCCCTTTCAAGTTCTTTCATCACTGCCTGCAGTGAGGCTTCAGTGTTGGCTAAGGCAATGCTCAACTTCTTGTTTGTCTTCTCTGCTCTTTTCCTTGACTTCTTCTCAGTGTCTAGCTCTGAAACTATAAATTGGAGAGCATTTGCAACCTTCTCCTTTTGTTTGACCTTCCACGATTCCATTTCTTCTGCAAGTTGCTTCTTTAAGCCCTCAATTTCATAGGAATCAGATTTCTGTTCTTTGATTAGCTTTCTAACATGAGAACGGGCAACATCAAGCTCTGAACGTAGAGCATAAATGAGTGATACACTTGATGGATTCAGTTCTCCAGGTCCCCATATGTGGGCAAGTACTTTTACCAGCTCCTTAGATGCAATCAAGCTGTTCTGCAGATCCTGTAGGTTCACTGTTTTGTCAGGACATCTTGAAATATTGTCTTGAGAGAATGTACCAACCTGAAATATATTAACAAAGCTTTAGACAGTTCAGCAATATTTTATCCCTTACGCAGCAACTAGTGACTGCCATTCACAATCATTAGACAGTGTTCAGCAAGTAAGAAATAAATCTTACTGGAGCAATTTATTTTATAAAATATTGGTGACAATTCTATAACTGAAAATTTCTGCATGAAATAACCCAGTACGCATGTACATTGACACATTGTCAAGCACTCATGACTCATGAGCTATTTCTCAAACTTAGTCAGATTTTTGAAGCCTGATAAAGTTGCTCTTGGTGGATTTACAGAGTGATCCTGTACATTCAGTAAAATTAATACACCAGTGTTATGTCTTTCGTTGTATTTGTAGTTAAGAAAAAACGCCAATTTAAGCGCAGATACAGTATATTAATATTTCTTTTATCAAAAGAAAAGCAGCATGACTGAAATTGAATCCCTTGCCCCGGAACAAGGAAAACAATCTAAAACTGAAACACGTGCAAGCCATATAATCAAAGATATCTGAGGTTGTCCTGGTCCTCAAAGCTCAAGTAAATGTTTTTTAATCTAATATTAGCTTCAACAAACCTTGCAACCATCCAATTTGCCTTCTCAAGGTTCCAAGATTGTTTAACTCTTAGTCTTAGCTAATGTGTTTACACTATACCTAAAAGGCAACTACTTCTCAATAGCTAATCTTCGCTAACAGCCTACACATGAAGAAAGTATCATTGAGCCACTTCATCAGTACAATAAACAACTAGGCTGGTACAAGCTAGCTCATAGCCAGTTGCAGAAGTGGACAAGATGCATGTGCATATCAAATTGTTTCCTTGGAGATGGGCCTCACATTTCCTCAGCTTTTATTTTTACAGAATCAACTTTCACTTAAAGGTGTCTTGCATTGGATGAGGCATCAAAAGTTTTCACATTTTTGAAGCCAAACATTCCTTCTTAGATGCAGCTAGGTGGTGGGCGTTGTCTAAATTTATAAGTAGCTTCTGAACTCAGCAATCAGTATTGATGCAATGGACTATAAAGATAACAATTATCAGATGGTCATAGAAATTCTTCCATTGAGTTCTGGTGAATACCAGAATTTGCCAACCCAATTTGTGCTATAATCTCGACCAAAGTGTAAAAAGTTAATTGCTTGCTTCAAGTTGAAGATTCCTTATTCTTACAACTAGCAAGAAGATTCCTTATTCTTACAACTAGCAAGGTTTATATTTAGTATCATGGGTAGCTTGGAAACTATATAAAGACAGCCTATTCAGACAAATTACCCTTTATATGTTTTGTCAAATTACTGCAAAATTGCAGCTAGTCACTTCAATAGTGACTGAATCAAGAAATTATATAGCTTTAGGAGTTAGCTAAGCTTTCCTGTTTACAAAATGCAATTAAAGGTGTACTTCATTGAAGGAGGAGGTCAAAAGGTTTCTCTTTTCAGAAGTAAAATATTCCTTTTTTACATACAAGTAGGCCGGCATTGTTCAAATTTATAAGTAGCTTCAGAACTCAGCAGTTAGCACCTATGCAGTCCACTATCCAGATAACTATTCTCAGGTGGCCATAATAATGCTTTGGAGGCATGGAATAGCATATCAAACTCATGGAAACCATCTTGTGTACTACGTTGGAATAAAGCGTTCAAAGGATCACCCTTCTGAAGCTAGAGCTTTATTTTCTTACAATTAATTAGCTCGCTATGCACTATCAAAAGCTCGAGGACTTGACTTTTTTTTAAAATCATAGCCAGAGAACTCACTCAACTCTGAGCCTAAGTATGCAGGCAGTTGATCCTTCATTTTCTTTGGTTAATAAATTAGTAAATTTGCTTCATTTCACTTCGATACTCAGCTAAACCAGTCATTAGTTTGCCGCTCAACATAAAGCAACCACATGTCCCAATCACTACATAATACGGACAGTATAGTGCACAGAAGTTTTCACAATGTTTCTGGCAACCATTTTCGGGAGGAAAGCCTCCACATAGGACAGAATTCGATTTCTAAACTGTAAAAAGCTTTGTCAGACACAAATATGACCGAGTGCACTAACCAAACAGAATATTCAAAACAGAAAACAAAACAACATTTGCTCCAACGGAACAAATACAACTACAAACAAAAGACTTAATCCAAGATAGCAGTTCCTGGTTTCCTTACCTCCATTGCGCTGCCGTTGCTCATCATATCTGCTGAAAGCCACCGAGCATGGCCGTTGCGCCGACTTCCCTTACCATCAGCCTCCAAGATCTTGCTCTTACTTCTTGATCTCTTGGACACCTAAAAATCACAACACCAATTAATCGACCACGCAACAGAGCCGCCAATTGGGACAACAGAACGTCACAGCACCCACCTCCGTGGAGGCGCCGCTCCACAGAACCAAGCTCCGGCGCGCCGCCGCCGCGTCCCCTTCAAGCAGACCGCTGTCCATGTTCTGCCAGAACGCGTCGACGAGCCTCCTCGCGGACGCGGACGGCCGCGTCCCGTCGGCGAGGCGGTTGCCGCCGCCACGGCAATGCCGGCTCCGGGACGACTCCGACATGTCCCCGCCCGCGCTGGTCCGGCGCCGCGGCAGCAGCACCGCGGGCCGCCTGGACCGCAGCCGCCTCCCCGCCGCCGGGTCCGAGCCCCCCGACGACGACACCGCGCGGCGCTTCCGGATCTTGTTGGCCAGCCTCACTGCCGCCGCCGCGGCAGCCTCGTCAGCAGCAGCTCCTTCCTCCGAATCCCACCTCGGCATTGCAAGCTGCCAAGATTCTTCTCGCCTCCTCCTGCTCGTCCTGCTCACCAACACCAACCAAGAAGCAGCAGAGAGCAATGCGACTGCAGTCAGTGCTCAGTGTCACCGGTCGACTGATGCGGTCAAGAAGGGGTGATGCCTATGATGACAAGACTGTCATATCAGACCGATCAAAAGGGAAAGAGAAACAAGGCGAAAGCAAAAGAGGTAAAGGATGGAATCGATGCAGCTTTAAAAGAAGGAATAAGAAGCAGGGGAGGGGAGGGGAGCAAGAACTGGCGAGCAAAAGAGGGTGGATGTGACCATCACACACACAGACGCACCTTTATTAAGCACAGAGCGCCATTGGGATTTGGGAACCAAGATTCGTCCACCCGTCTCGCCTTTGAACAGACCAGAGCAACGAACCAACGATAATCGTCTCGAAAATGCGCGAAAAAGGAGTGGGAGGAGAAATTTGCAGTGGGGTTGTCGAAGATTAAAATGTGCTTAATTCGCAAAATGAAAATGGCAAAGAGATACTCCTGCTCCTAAAGAAAAGGAGAAGGAAACAGCTTTCGCAGAGACCGAGGAACACAGAGTTCCAAGGACCCAAGAAACCAATGGATGGGTTATAAATCTACGCACACCGACGTGAGTATACTGCTCCAACGAACGTCGGCACCAGCGGGCAAGAGCCTCGAGGTCGCAGAGAAAAAGCATGGGGAAGCCCAAAGGGGAAAAAAACGGCAGAAGAAGAAGAAGCAGCAGCAGCCAAGCTGGCTGGCATGGAAGAGCAGAGTGGCGTACCCATTGATGAGCTGCCTGGCGTCCCTGTCCGTGCTCGGTCGATCAGCTGCTGCGAGTGCTGCTGGCTCTGGCCGGTGCTGCCATCATGAGGCTTTGGAGCTTCTGCTCAGGCGCATCGCATCGCAACTCGCACGAGTGGGGTGGGGAGATGGAGATGGACGGACGGGGGACAGGGATGATGGGGCGGGCGTGTGTCAGTGCGCCCCCCGCGTAGCACTCCCTCCGTTCATAAAAAAACATACAATTTTCATTTTTTAAAAATTCAAAGAATTTAAATTTTAATTAAATTTATATAAAAAATACTAATATTTATAATACAAAATAAATATCATTAAATTAGTTATAGAATATATTTTTATAATAAATTTATTTAGAGACATAAATATTAATATTATTAATTATAAATTTGATTAAAGTTGAGTCAACTTAAATCTATAATTACAAGCTTTGTGGACAGAGGGAGTACTGTATCGTGTACGCGTGCGTGTATGTGTCAATCTGCTCGAGGTCGAGGTCGAGGCCAGGGCCGGCCGGGCAGCGCGCGTGAGCTGTCCCTCCTTGCCGAGGGTGGTGCCTCGTATGATTGGAGCTTGTCGGGACGGCTGGCTGGTGGTGGTGGAGCATGGACGGATGGACGTACGCTACGGCCGCCGTGAGGGGGCTGGGGAGACGAGGGATAGGCGGGCGAGGTGCGGAGCACGAGTAGGGGGAGTAGGACGGCGGCGTGCGGCGGGCTCCTGCTGGCTGCTGCGCTGTACGCTCCCGGACTGGGGGCCCGGGAAGAAGATGGGCCATGGGGCCAAGGGGGTGGCTGCCAGGCTCGGCACATGCGCCGTGCCGTTTGCGGTTCCTGTGCCCTCGGTACTTTTTTTTTTTTACCCCTATGCACGTGTAAACATGCTTTTACTTTATATTTTAGATGTGACCATTTGACATTTGTCTGCAGATGTATCGATTTGCCACTCTCATTTATTGATGAGTCGATGAGTGCAGCTCCACTGTTCTAAATTACAAATTATTTTAGCATTGTTTAAAGTTAAACTTGTCTGACTTCAACTGATACTAATTCAATAAACTGTTACGATAATAATTGCCATGTCTTATATTTTGGTTAAGAAAAACATGTCACCAAGGAACGAGCAAGAGCTCGTTTGATCAGAAGCTCCAGATGTGAGCTCGGCCACCCGGGTTTGAAACCTGGTGCCTATGTATTTTCGCTCAGTGAGTGGGAACGGAGACACTGCGCCCCGGTTAAAAAAAAAAAAGAAAACATGTCACTATCGTGTTACAACATCTCTTTTTGCCACCGCCTCCTATGACTACAGGCCTAGGGCTTCTCTAGCGTGACCACCATACTCCCCTCCTCTTCCTCGTTTGACAGCCTCACCGATGGTGAGAAGCGGGAATATTCTATCGCCTAGTCTAATTATTGTAGTTAGTGTTCAGATTGAATAAATAATGTTTCACGGGCTATTTGATGGCATAGTTTTCATCATTTTCTTCCAGATCTTGTTTCTTGCGAAGAATTACGATGCAAAGGCCTGTCTAGGCATTCAGATCGGCATTCTTCACATTAGTTTGGGTTGATGTGATTGGTGGGATGGTCGTGTTCCCTTCTTGCATCTTTGTGTCACATGCTCATTGGATTTCGATCTCACGATGGTCAGGAAGTTATACGGACTTCAGTTTTAGCATGACTGTCAGTTTGATGGTCCCTTGATCATCTTCAATAATAAGGCAATGGATGCCCTTTCAATGTGTCAGATACATCCCCAGAAGTTCCTATAGCATTGGATCATGCAACGTTTCCAATGTCTGGGGCCTATCTTTGTGAGTGATTTAAGAGTGCTGCTTCAACTCCAGCATATTGGAACTAGGCAATTGTCAGTGACAATGGATTGGAGGTGAAGGATGTCATTAGGAGACTCTAGGTTTACTCTAATTCATATTTCTTATTGTCCATAGACTTGGACAAAAATAAGCATGTAATTGTCCTATCAATTTATTGGAATTCCTCCCTCCTTCGCAACAAATAACAATAATCATTGTATGGTCATCAAAATGCTTCCATAGAGTTTTGGAGAAGCATACTTGATCGCAAAACCATTTTGTGTGTTCATACTTAATATCAAGCAAAGTGTAATGCTTATTTCAAGTTGAAGATTCCTTATTCATACAACTAGCATGGTTTATATTTAGTATCTTTATAGAAAAATGCATGAACATCTACAACACCAAGCTAAAATCGTTAGATATACCATGAAATATGTTTTGACAATGCATTTAGACATTATACATGTTAATATATTTTTTATCAACTTAGTTAAAGTTCAAAAGTTTAACTTAATACAAAACAAAAATGACTTACAAACGGTTAGTTGATAACTATCACTTTATTAAGAGTGGTAAAAGGTTGTAAGAAGATGAAGAGTGGTAGACCTTTGGAAGCACACAATGATCCCAAAAAATTTGCCACATTCATTCTCCAACTTGTTTGGCTTGATGTCATCACTAGGCCCACCCTCCGTCTTCCTCACACCCATCATCTTTCTCCATCATTGCCCATATCCACATAACATGACCTGTGCTCTCTGGCATCCTTCTTGAACACCACACTGCCTCATTGTCAGCCGCCACCTCCGATCTTGTGGTTTCTATGAGGCTTTATCACTCAACAGTCAACACAATTCCAACCCTGTGGACTCTCACACCATTTCAATCCGATGCTCTCCTACTACATGGTGTTGTCTCACCGACAACCACTAGCCACTAGGTTGATTAGCTCCATATCCTTTCATTGAGACTCAATAGCCACAAAATTCTAAAGTTGTTACATAAATTATAAACCTTGAAGCCACCTATCTCCGCCAATCCCTAAATGCTAAAAAATTGTTGCCCGTCTATACAAATCATTGATTAATCTAATTAATAATTGATCTCTATTTGGATCTTATTCTTATAGTAATTCTAGATAGTGATATAGTATCTAGATTCTAGATTAAAAAAATCAGATGTGTTTGGATCTTATTTTTATAGTGTTTCTCTACCATGAGATTAATTGGCAACATTGTTTTCTTATATGAAACATAGTACACATACAAAAACTTACTAAGCACATGTCCACTTATATCTCTATAAATCCATGCGCACACACTCTACCATATGAAAATCTCAAAAAAAAACCCTCTAGGTCCACAACCTTGAAATTGATGAACCATCAAATGTGTCTCGTTATTGATAAGCATGTCAGTTAGCATTAAAAAATAGCAAAAAAAAAAAAATCACTCGCGCTGAGTGTGAGACTCAAATCCTTGGAGTATATATAGGTTACAAGAAACATAATCAACTAAACTATATATTCAGGTTTGTTACAATCTTCATGGTAATCTTGAGACTTCTAAACTACATTCAATTTGCTAATTTGCATTCTTCTTTGTTACAATCTTCAAGGTTAGCCGGAGAAGTGTGCATTAGTTTGTGAACTGTGACGGCCGCTGCATCTGCGCGCACACGAATACCCATACTGCCACCATCTAGCCGCAAATGATCCTAGATCTCTACCATTCTCCCCTGTCCCCTGCTTGCAATCCAATAGTGTTTTCTTTTCCCTAATACATAATCTACTTTTATTCCAGTGGAACATCTCCATGTTCTAATGGGGCCAGCAGTAGTTGAAGCTTTGATCAGGGTTCAGATGAATCATGCAATGCAAGAAACGAATTTTTCTGTAGCGCGTTACGGACGAAGGGAACACCCAACCGTGATCCTGTGACCGGCGTACTTCCAGCACATGCGCTACTCTGTATTCTGTAGCAGGGGCAATCAAGCTGCAACTACAAATAGTAACTCAGGAATGTTCATACTCAGCATGGCAGGAATAAAGCCAGGAAGAGTGAAATACGATTCTAACCCCAAGATTAAGCAGTAGATTGTGAAATGCATGTCGCAAGGAGTAGGATCAATGTTAGCAACAAAGCATGACGAAATGGCGAAATGATACAAAACCAGATAGATGCAATATTGCTGAGACAAACAAAAACATGATCCATATAATACTTCTGCTTTCAAATATAGAAGGGCGCGAGCCAAACATCAAAACTCAATGCTGGAAACTGCAGCAATGTCTAAGCAAAAGCATTTGGGCTCAGAGAGGGACTGCCGGAAATGAGTATTTACAATGCCAAGTCGGGGAAAAAACCTCACGGCATGGAAAAAACAGGCCAGATAACATAACCCGGTAGATGAAAGAAGCTTGATATCTGTACTTCCTGCTATAATTGATGAACGCAGAAACACACTCACATATCATCAACTGACAAGAAAGGGAAATAACACCATATAAATGCTGTACAAGGCAACGGAGTACCGGTGGTCCTTTCCTATCATCCGTTCTCAGGAGGTACAGTTGTCTTGCTCACTATGCCCTTGCTAAAATAGTCTGCAATGACAGAAAAGCCGTCCTTCGAACCCCTCAATTGCCTGAAAAAGAGATCATGGTCCCTAGCGTTTTGTTCTAGCTTCTGCTTTGCCTCCATAACAGATCTATATTCAGGTGCGCATTCTGGGCATTCTTTTTCATTGTCACCAAGGCAGCGAAGGTGGAATGAGTGCATGCACATGAAATGGACAGCAGGCAGATCAAGGGTGAAAGTGCACGCACTACACTTGCTCAGTTGGAAAACCTTCGCGTTTGTCTTGAGATCTTCTATCTCCCTTTTCATCGACTCTGTCTCCCCCTGAAAAAAATGGTATTGTTTCACAGCATGTTCCTTGTCTCAATTGACAGACTCATTCTTACTAGAATTTTAAATATCTGCTCATAAATCATGCTACATCTAAGAAAGGTTATGATGTGCAATCTTTTATACACAAGAAATAGAAAAAGATATACTTGCGAGTGTGCTTGTTATTGGAATGTCGATTTTATAGACATGATCGATTTGCATTACCAATAGAGCATTAATTCAAGTGAAACTCTAGTGTAGATAATGGTTAACTTCAAGAATTTCATTGCTACCATGGAAACAAAATGTAATGAGATATTCTTATTTCAATGCCATACTCCACAAAGAGAGAACTACCCTGCTTGTCTTGGGAGAGGGGACTACAAAACCCTCTAGGTAGACACAACTTCCTAGTAGCCTAGCACCCTTGTTCGAGCCTAAGTGGGCAGCATATCAACTGGAAGGTACACCAAACAAGCTATGTTCTACAATATTTGTCCATATTAACCTAACCGCTCTTGACATGAGAGTAATTAGCATATTAGAAAAAGTGGCAATGTCCTAAAAAAAAGTATGAACAGTAGCTAATCATGTTATGATGCATGATTAAATAAAAGTGAAAAAACTAACACTATCTTAAATAACATTCACAATAGGCTGGTATGCAAAAGACAACTGTCAAAATTCAGTGAACTGGGAGACATGTCCCAATACAAACCCTTTTCCTATCAAAGGAAAACCCAGTTAGTGCAGAAATATGTTCAGGTGCCTCCATACATAGGTTCATCACATGTAAAGGGACCTCGTAGTAAACTGAGAATAACTGCTGGATGCTCTGCTACCTCCAGCCTACCACACGATTTAGGGGTACCCGCAGGAGGGCGGGGGGGTGGGGGGTTGGACAATTTAAAGAACTATATCTGAAGTAGTATCATCTCATAACAACCTTCGTATAATTTGTTAAAACGAACAGCTTAACACCAATTCCCCAGGTACAAATTTTAAACTGAGTCTGCTTTGTACTATATCTGAAGTATTACTTTTTTCATCTTCAATCTGTCAACGGACCAAGCAATACTAATGCCTACTCCAAAATATTATTAAAAAAGACTAAAAATAGCAATGGGAAATAGATACTGCAATGACTTTACAAGTTACTAACCTGATACTTATCAATAGATTTTCTATCATCTTCAATTAGCTTTGATTCTTGCTCAAGCTTGCGAGCAATGTAATCTTTGACGACTGAGAGTGTCAAGCATGGGTTTTTTGATAGTGTCTGTAGCACAACGATGGGAGGCACAACATCATCCTTCTCAATGTAGGTCAAGACCTCTTTAACTTCTTTAGAGCAATCTTCCCCGAGCTCCCCAAAATACTTCAATAGATCACCCCACAGAGAAGGATCCCCTCCTTGAGACGAGTCCCCCAACTTCTTACAACATGCAATTAAACCTTGATGATCATGTGCTTGCTTGTAACAACTAATAACCTCTTTGTAAAGTTTTAGTTTCTCATATAGAAAGAGCAACCCATCTTTGAATGCATTAGTATTACAAAGAATGAGAGCAAGATCAACATCATACAAAGGATCTTCCATCTCAGATGTCCAAGCAGACTTGAGTAATGCAAGCCCTTTCCTTCTCCTATCAACAATATTCTTTGCTATTTTAGAATCTTCTTTTCCAAGATCAGCTTTTTCCTTTACTCCTGGCCTATAGCCATTAGCAGTTTCTTTACCTTTTGTTTCTTTGATATAGTGATTCTCATATTCATTTTCTTGAGAGATAGACGGGAAGCTCAAATTATTTGAAATATAGAGCTCCAAAAGGGTGTTATGAATTTCTGTTTGCGCAGGTGAGTCTGTCACTGCTTTGATATAATTTTCCAGAAATTCCATCAGATATTGTGGGCTGTGCACAAATATATTCACAAAGTCCATTGGGGATGGTATCATAAGCAAGTGCATATTGTTCGAACCTCTTCTCATCGTAGGATCTCCAACATCTGTACAGAGCCTTAACAGTATTTCAACTGTTTCAGCAGGTCTATGTTCCACAAGAATTTTCCCATATTCTTTTACAGTAAGACCTGCTTGATTTGCCTCGAGGCCAGATATATATTGCAGTGCCTCGTCATATCTAGCAAGATCCTCAAGTAAAATCTTCAAGTACAACTCATGCCTCCCAGTCTTTTTTGCCACAAACATAGCATGTTCATGATATCCAGCTGCACGGCATACTCTTATGGCAGTTTCCACATCAAACTTGATCTCACCTACCCCATCTTCATCTTTGATGAAATGGTTAAGTTTCTCCACATCTTTCAATTTGGTATAGCAGTTCAACAGAAGGGTGGTGTGGTCTTTGGATGCTAACCCTCGATCATGTAACTTCTCTAAATAATTTGTCAGGTTGTAGATGCGCTTTGCATCAAGGAACTTCTGTATAACATACGATGGTTCAAGATGACCAATAGTGTGGATATACTGGGACATAGCCTCATCATATTCCTGTTTTCCATACAGATGGTCACCATACTTCCGCAGCACCTCAGCAGTGGAAGCAGGATCAGCCTGCTGAGTTTGTACAAGATTGATTGCAACTGTATAAAGATTTTTCTTGAACAACATATCAAGCTTACTTTCCATGTCTTTCTCTCCAATGCACAGAATCTTTTTGTCAGCCATTATGAGAATAATATAACCCCACTCACATACCAAGTGTGAAACATCCCCCACAGGCATGCTATGTGCAATCAACCGATTCTTAAGATCATAAACATTAAGAGTGCTCTTCTGTGTCCTCTGATCTTCGATAATGCAGAGTAAATAGCCTCGAAACCAACCTACAAACTTTTTCTCACCATCAAATGCCCAGCAAGGGCCTCTACCATCGACTTCATAGAAATATACAGCTTCAGGTCTACCAATAATTAAGTCCTGCTTGGTGAACATCAAATATGTAAGGTTTGCAGTTCAATGAGATAATCTGAATACAAAATGCAAATGTATGGGAGCAACATAGGCATGATCGTAGTAGTCAAATACATGCTAAAAAAAGTTTAATCAGTTTCTCAAACTAAACCAGCTAAGGTTTTCCAAAATATTATGTAATACATCATCTTGTGGACAAACCCACTTGGCTGGCATCTGTAATCAATTGGGTAGATATCTGGTGGACTGAGAGTTCCTTCAGTAACAGGCTAGCAGCTTTGTTGAATAACTAAAATATACTACAAACCTGTTTGGTCAATAGGCATGCATTACCTCACAAGGGGAGGGTATCACAGGACATAACTTATGGTAAGAAAATTAAACCGCTACGGCGCTACAGCATTTTGTATGTTGTAGTTTGAGCTGATAGTTATGCTACCAAACTAGCCAGACAGTCCCTGTTAACAAAACTTAGTTCAAGTTGGGAACTGCATCCTAATCATGACCCATATTGCTATAGGATTAAATAAAAGCAAAAAAAGATGAGTGTGCCCAAATTCATCCTTACCATACGGTCACTCATTGCTACAGCATTGGTCTGACAACCAATCTGATCAAGTGTTTGCCTCCTTGGTGGTTGAACATGCAAGCTGAACAAGGTTACAGAGCCAGGAGTTACAGAAAAGAGCTGGTGTGCTTGCCCCTCAACTCGGAAACCAAGACCAGTAATAGGCAAACTAGTGCTGCCATCTGAAGCAGCCTCAACTTGCAACTTGAAACGTGTAATACGCTCACGTGCAATGTCACCTTTGATGCAATAAATGAAACCATTGTCCAGTCCAATGGCAATCAACAGTATGGGTGGTGCTTCTTCTAGAACCATAAATGATGTAATCTGCAAAACACAGCAAAATATGCCAATTACACTCAAATCAGATGTTACAATCTGCGTCATATATATGAATTATTATAACAAGAGATAGTATGACATACACGTGGATCAAAATGAAAAAAAAGAGAGAATTTACCTTTGCTTGAGGAAAGTGATCAGTGAAGACCCGCAAAATTTGAACACAGAAAGGAGTTGCTGTACTTGATCCTTCTTCTTGTACTTTATCAAGGTCAAAAACCTTTAGACAGATTGCCGATGACTGAGAAGATGACTGGTCATCGTCTCCAACCGTGACAAGAACATTTCTTTGCTGATCCAACAGACCAATATAAGTTGTTAATTAGGTTCATTATGTGGCTGTAGTTATCACAATAAAACTGTACAGTGTGAATAAATGTTTGACACAGCAGTATGGGGCAATATGTAGATCTCAACTAGCAAATGATAAATGGTACTGGTACCCCAGTTGAACCGGGTTTTTTCCCCCAGAGAGTAGGGAATTCGATACGACAGAATAAACAAAATCACTGATCTTAAATGTTGACAAAATCAACTGACCCAACAAGATTTTAGTCCAATTTCAGGAACGACTTCTGGCATTGCTTACTCAGCCACAGTACAAGACTGAGGTGGCCATCGAAGATTGGTAAAACTCGCATGGCTTGTCATACCTAGCAGCTGATTTTCATGTAGTAAGAAGAAGAAACAACTAATTTTTGTTTCTGATGCACCCAATCTAGTGAGTTACACATGATCCGGTGGTAGGAACAACTAACTAGTGTTCTAACCAGTAATTTGACGAGAAGTTGCATAAATTTGCAAGGTATCCGCAACGCCGCTGCTTGAGGTGCGCTACAAGGGTTCTGGGCGTACCTTGAGCTGCTGGAGGAAGAGGACGGAGGAGGCGTAGGCCTGGAAGCCATAGGAGAGGCGGAACCCGCGGTCAAGGAGGCCCACGGTGCCATCGTCGCACCCCACCGCGACGCGGCCCCGGCCGCCCGAGCAGCAGGTGACGCGGCCCGCGATCTCGGCCGGCACGGCGGCGGCTGACGCCCCGCCGCCGCCGCCTCGGCCGGCTGACTTCTCCTCGAAGAACTCGAACTTGCGCCACTGGTACATGTCGGGCCGACGCGATGCGGCGGATCGGGGCCGGCGCGGCGAGCGGCTTAGACGGGATCGGACTCGTGCTTGGCGGCCGGGTGCAGCGTGCAGGAGGGAGTGACGAGGCCGATGTGCTAGTAGAACCGGCTGGCTACGCGCGCCGCGTGGGGTGCGACCGCGAGGTTGATCGGACCTACCAGATGCGATCCTGCCAGTGGCGCGGTTCCCTGAGGCGGGCCAAAAAATTTAGCCCTGTCATCGAATCTTGATACCAATTGGGAGTCTTAACACCACCAGTCCACCACCACACAACATAGCCTTTTATTCCAAACAAGTTAAGATAACAATTAGAAGTCTCAAGCATAGACTAATTATAAAATTAATTACATAAATTGAGGCTAATTTACGAGACGAATCTATTAAGTCTAATTAGTTCATGATTTGATAATGTGGTGCTACAGTAAAACATTTGCTAATTATAAATTAATTAGGCTTAATAGATTCATCTCACTAATTAGTCTACTCCTGTGCAACTAGTTTTATAATTAGCTCATGTTCAGTGCTCCTAGTTAGCATTCGAACATCCGATGTGATATAACTAAACTTTAGCCCCTGGATCCAGACACAGCCAAATCGGGCAACAGTAGAGAGAGACGGAAGCTGTTCGGCTGATAATTTTCTGTTAAGTCGACTAATGTTGTTTTGTATCATGACCGGTAAGCCGGATAAATTGACGCTAAGGCCACCAACAGGAAATGGAGTTGGTGTACCGGAGCCATCCGTCGACTGGTGCGCGCGGGTACAGTGCGCGTGCGGGAACTGGAGGCGCGGGAGGCAGCGGACACAGGTATGGAATGTTTTCTTTTCCTTTTCTTATTTTTTTTCTTATCTTTTTTTTTCTTTCCTTTCTTTTTTCTTTTATTCTATTTTTATTGTTTTATTTCCATGCTTCTATTTATTCTTCCTTTTTCTTTTCTTTTTAGTTTTCTATGTTTTCATTCTTATTCTATTTTCTTTTCTTATTCTTTTCTTATTTATTTTTACCTTTTATTTTTATTTTTTCTTTTGATTTCGTTTTATTGTTTTTCCTTGCTTCTATTTATTCTCCTTTTTCTTTTTTCCCTTTCATTTATTTTTTCTTTTGTTTTATTTTTTATTGTTTTATTTTCTTGCTTCTATTTTGTTTCTTTTTCTTTTTTTTAGTTTTTTATGTTTTCATTCTTATTTTCCTTCCTTTTCTTTTTTCATTCTTTTCTTATTTATTTTCGGTAAATCTCTACAACTAAAAAAACACAAATGTTATCGTCTTAGTTAACAACTATCGCCCCGCCCCGGTCAATTCCTTGTCTCCTCTTCCAGCAACCGACGACCGCGGCACCCTGCCTCCTCCTTCCCACTGCCCCAGCCGCCCCTTCCAGCAACCGACGCACGAAGCCACGAATCTCGGCTTGACAAGCTCCGCCCCGCGACGCTGACCACGGCACCCTGCCTCCTCCTCCCCGCTGCCCTAGGTGCTCCCCCTTCCCCGGCACCTGGCCTCCTCTAGTCCTCCTGCCCACTGCAAAGCGGCCCCAACGCTGACGACGTCGGCCGCGACGCTGACAACCCCGGCACTCGGACTCCTCCTCGCCGCCCCAGCCGCCTCTGCCGACCCGGCACCTGGCCGCCGCCTCCTCCCCGCCGCGACCCGCGCCCCTGCCGCGGACGGTGAAGACGTCGGCCGCAGGCACCCGCCCCGACACGGCACCCGCCCCGACACGGCGCCCGGGTTCCTCCTCCCAGCCGCAACCGCGCCCCTGCCGCGGACGGTGAAGACGTCGGCCACCAGCACCCGCCCCGACACGGCACCCAGGTTCCTCCTCCCCGTCGCGACCACGTCCCTACCGCGGACGGTGAAGATCGGCTGTGACGCTGACACGGCACCGGTCCTAGCCCGTCACACAGCAGTAAGTCCTCTTGCTACTCTGGTTTGTGTAGTAGCAGAATTCCCTTTCTCATTTGTGTAGTAGCAGTAGGCAGTAAGATCTGTGGTACCACAATGTGATTTGTCTCCTTTCCAGCCTGCATTGTGAATGCATCCTCAATTGTGTAGTAGTAGGCACTAAGCTCTGAGGTTAATATTAAGAGTTGAAATTTTTGGGGATGCAGACAACTCGATTTCACCTCAATTTGGGCCTTGGTCTGATTGACACACTACTACTTGCCTGTGAATTAGTAGCCAACACCGAACTAATATCAGTCAACTGAAAATCGCAATCATGAAAGCTAGGATTAAGGACACCATGTTGATCTGTATGCAGTGGTGGGGAGGCATACAATAACAATTTTGTTTCCAGGCAACCAAGACCTTATTCTTTCATCTGTAGACCAATGGTTCATTCTAATCAAACTGGTGCCTGATAAATAGATTAGGCATATTTGCTTTGGCTTTCAGGAATTATCTTTTGATTCCAGATTGTGTTCATACATTGTGACCATTGAGTAATAAATAAATGGGTGTGCAATGCTTTCTGAATCTTTATGCCTAGCATCTGCAGGGCAAGGGGCACTGTTTTTTTTTGTCCAGTCACATGATATGGCATTGCGTATTTGCCAGGTCAGATTTCTTAAGTAGGATTTGAAGGTCACTTCACAACTAAAAAGATTTGCAGGGCTCACGTAAATAACACCACCTCTTTCTATCTCCTTCACTCTGTTTGTTTGTTTTTTCATTAATGTGGGATAATATGGGGCTATAGAAGACATATGCTTACCATTGTAAGCTAGATCATAGGATGATTTGTCGTGGACTTCTTTTCTCTTCTGAAATCTCCTCTTAGGCAACACTAATAAGCATCTCAAGAAATGATAGTGAGCATTCAGGCTTCGTAAATCTGCAGAAAAAGGAATTCCGACATCAAAGGCACCAAAGCTATCAGACATGTTAAGTTTAGGTCTTATACTTGTATATATGCAAAGAAACCAGATAAAGTATATGTCTACAAAGTAAAAAATTGAGCAGATCAAATTGTTCTCTAACAAGCCCATATATCGTTTTGCTATTATGAGCATTTTTTATTATGGAATTCCTCCCTTCAAACAACCTGAACCTAAGAGCATTTGCTATTACGGCCCTAGGATACGTGTTCCATACACTGCATAACCCAATCACCAATTTTATCATCAGAACCACAATGTTATATGTATGACAAAATCAACCCCAAGAGCACTATGAAGCCAAAAGTGCACCACACGACCACAATCCATGCTAAAAGAGGTAGGCAGTAGCAGCACATAGTGCCACACTGAAACTTCAGACTCCAAACGTGTGAACCATTATTTCAGAGTTTTCTTGGTAACATTTATTTTCAGTTTTGCTATTCAAGTAGTAGAGGTACCAGTAGCATTTATTTTCAGTTTTGCTAGGGCCCTGTTTAGTTCCCAGAAAATTTTGCAAAATTTTTCAGATTCTCTGTCACATCGAATCTTTAGACACATGCATGAAGCATTAAATATAGATAAAAAATAAAACTAATTACACAGTTTAGACGAAATAGACGAGACGAATCTTTTAAGCCTAATTAGACCATGATTGGACAATATTTGTCAAATAACCACGAAAAAAGCTACAGTACCGTTTTGCAAAAAATCTTGCATCTAAACCGGCCCTAGAACAAGTTGAGCTAGCATTAGCTACTTTTTAGTAGTTTTGCTTTTCAGTGAGTATAGGTTTTAGAGTTTTCATCGAGTAGCAGTATGTTCTGCTTGTGCTATTGTCACATTGTTTCTGTTATCGGCTACAGGTTCAGTTTTCAAAGATTGCAGGATTTGAGCAAGTGTATGTACTACACACTGCTCTGACAATGTTGCTGAGCAAATAGCTATGTTAGAAAGAAAATAAAGAGAGCAATAAGAACAAATAAAAAATTGTAAGCTTACGTCTTAGAACCTGTCTTCCCTTCCCTAATGCAGCACCGAAGTATTTCTGTTCAAGTTTGTAAAGTCAATAAACATTATGCATTTCAAATTCACAAGACTCCTAAAGCATAATGCTACTTAAAAATAATGCTACCCATACTGAAAATGAGCGCGCAACTGATAGAAGACTAAAAACTAACACAAAGAGCCTAAATACAGTAACTTACATAGGAAACTCCTGAGGGTTCTATCATAATCTGCAACAATAACACCGCAACCAAAAGGCCTGGTACAGCACAAACCAAGTTAGGGTTGACTACAGTAGCCAAAAAATGATTGATGAATACAGACATGCCTCCAGTAATTATGGACCACTACTGCTGAATATATTACCTGAGCCACCAGTACAGTATGCAAAGGTAAACATAACTTGCCACATGATCTGCCAATTCCTTCACTGGTCTAAATGATCTTGCATCACATGGTCTAAAAGACTATGTGCTTAACTTTCAGTACTGCCAGCTTCTGATTTGGTCCATGAAACAACCACCTGCTGCTAAACCAGGAACAGCATGCAAATGACGTTGTTGTCAAATTTCAAGAACATCTCCTGGAATAATTGGCATACCGTTTTGGAAGTGCACATCGCTCAAGCACATTTCACGGGAGAATTTTTACAAACACCATACCTCCCCTACGTGCCTGCTGAACGCCCTGCAGTCGCCCTGCAGTTAGCATTTTTTCTGTCCTTTGATTTTTTTTTGAACCGGGGCGCAGTCCCCATTCCCACTTTAATGAGCGGAAGTAAGTGGGCACCGGGTTTTGAACCGGGTGGCTGAGCTCTCGGTGAGAGCTCGTTCCCATTTTCTGTCCTTTGATAGCCCCGGTGTAATGCTAACGCCATAAAACAAAGACCATTTAGTCTGCACATCACCAGCAGCAAAATCATCTAAGCACAACTTGAACCCATCAGGGATTCTGGAACGATAAAGTGTTAAATAGCATTATGCCGATCATGGATTGGTATAAAAAATCTGACAAAGCAAGAATGAGCTGCTGCTCCGGCCTCTTTTTAGCACATCAATCTTTCTCTTCTTCACTACACGTGAGGAAGTCTGAATGAGATTGAGATGTCCTTGAGAATAAATGAGATTGGCTCTGAGGTAAGGATCTCCATGGAGTCGCTACTGTCAAAAGGAGCTACAGAAGTTGGAGGTGGCAGATGTCATGATTTGTTCTAAAGCTTTACCTGGATCACGATGGGCGAGGGCAGACGCGGCACGCGACGGCGAGGGCGACGGGGCAGGTGCGACGGCGAGGACGGTGTGTGACAGGCTTGGCGTCGGCCTGCCTTCTCTTGATGGCGGCGCGATGGGATCACGGGGGCTCAGAGTCTTCAATATTATTGGTAATTTAGATAGTAGTCTGCAGTTAAATATACAGGGGTTATCTTTTAAAAGGAAAGGCTAAAAAATCATTGTGGAGGGCTGCTGACATTTACAGGTTTATTCATTAGTTAACAGTTATAAATTTGTGGGTTACAGCTTCTAGCGGTGTTTCTGCTCAATCCATGATCTTGATGCTTTTGTGTGAAACTGTAGTATAGACTATCTAATGTCCCAATTTTAGAATGCTACAGTACAAGATTACCTACATAAAAGATGCAAACAAAAATTGAGATTTTAGTATCGTCTGACCGTGTATGTTTATGGAAGTGCATCTTAGATTGCCTCATATTAGGGAAAAACCTATTTCCCAGTCCATGGAGTGACCATTTAGGATTTGCAGCTACCACTACTGTAATTTATATTTTCCAATTCATTCAGTAACCTTTTAACTTGAACCAACGATACTAAAATCTCAACACATAAATATCCTACACCAGTGTTTGTATCTCCAGTTTCCTTTGTTGGTTGCAATGCAGATTTATTGGACAGTTTTTTATTGGACAAATACGGAGGAGAGCAGTTGTTAATATAAGCTACCTATTTCCCAGGTATTAATTTACTTTCCTTGTAGTTACTTTGGTTTAAGACTTCATCAGATATATATATACATTGCTATCTTTCATATTCCTTAACTAATGGTTACCATTTTAGATGAGTGGTTACATTCAATGGAAAATAGTGCCTCTCCACCATTGGGTGACAAGACTAACACTACTGATGGAGGTAACCAAAATAAACAGACAATTACTATATTCAATTCAATTGTTTATATTATATAAATGACAATCAATAGTATATGGATGTAACACTGCAGGAAGCAATGCTCAACAACGCAAGAGAGAAAGAGATATGGCTCGATGGCACACAATGTACGAAAAAAATAAAAAACGACGAGAAGCATATAAAAGAAAAAAAGAGCTACAACTACGTATTGAAACTCCCAATGGTTGTATAGTACAAACGTTGGTGATTAATAATATATATGTATATATATTACTATTAATGTTACTTATATGTGTGGTCACAATTGGTAGATGCTCAACATGCATCAAACAAGGAAAATGTGGAACCTAATGAAACAGATGATTGGTTGCATAGGAACGATTCACTCCATGCAAACAATATTGATGATATACTTATATCCAATCGATTATCAGGTAAATAAACTGTATGAATGCCTACATTTTTTTTGTGTTGGTGAATCTATCAGTAGATTTATATACAACGAGACAATTGTTGAAGGATATCTGATGTGTTCTTTTTGTATTGCTACTATTTTATCTTAAACACAACTATGTAGGTGATGATGCAATTACTACTCGTAGCATAGTTAATCAAGAAATGCAGTCACAATGCATCAGTGCTTCACGTAAGAGAGAGTTAACAGAAAAGCAAGTCATGGCTCAACGTGCATGGTCTAGGATGACATATGCAAACATGACACCTGAGCAAAGGGAACAAAGGAAAAAGCGACAGAGGCTCTACAATAAAACTTCGTCTCGTAAAGAGGCAATGAAAGTTACTACAAACCGCTCCAGAGAGGTGCAGAGACACACCTTAAACAGTGAGTCAATCGCAATGGAGAATCCACACTTTAATCCAATGATGGAGTGGCCCACTGCAAACTCATCTGGGCCTCATGGTCCCACAGTAAGCCCCAGTCATTGGGCTATCCCAAAATCCAGTGCAACACATATTCTCTTCCCACAAGCTACAGAGGAGACAAATGAAGATGATGATGATGGATGCAGTGATATATTGCCTGGTCATATGACACGTAGACAAAATGTTCCATCCGGGCAAAGACATGCATTGTTAACCCGCCGTAACACTGTGTTTGAGCGTCGCATCGGTCGGAACACGGGAGTATCTAATAACGATGGTGAAGGCCACGGGGATGAAAGTACGCCCTTACCTCAATCAACCGTGACCAACAATGGTAAATAAAGAGGCCTCCCTAACCCCGTTCCTTGACATGAAACAACTTTATTCCTATCTCAACCATGTCCATTATGTGATTGACAGAAAACGCTGGACCAAGCAATCAAAATGCATCAGCTACACCTGAACAACCATTATTTGATGATACTGGTAATTTACACTACTTTTAACATCGTGAATAATATTTGCTTTCCTTTATTGTTACCAAAGTTGTAATATGTCATGGCACTGTGACAATCACAGATGATGATGAGGGTGAAATATTTGAAGATGACGAGGAAGAGGATGAGGAATACCTGTTTGCTGGGCAAGATATTTGTACCAAATATCGAATACCTTTCTAAACAACCACTCCTTTATCTAACCTTCATTTTTATGTTCAAATGTCATTTCAATAGAGGAATCACATGACGATGTCGAAAGTGATACTACTGAGGAAGACACGGCTTCTGACCCTGAAGTACCTGACCCGTACGAAAAGGTGTATAGTAACATGCCTAGAGAGACACACATGCTAAAACCTATCCCAAATTGCCGTCACTGCGGTGCAAAGAGGTTTCACAAAGAACCTCTTGGGTTCTGTTGTTGCAACGGACAGGTCGAGCTGAATGCGCCAGTCATACCAGACCAACTCATGAGGCTTTGGACGAGCTCCGACGCGGACACGAGGCACTTCCGTAACAATATTAGATTTTTCAATGGCCACTTCTCTTTCACTTCCCTGTACTGTCACCTCGACAGTGCTGTTGACGGTTCTTAAGTATCAATTTTAATTATCCAATAAATAAGGAAAAGGACCTATATGCAAGCAACACCTAGAATTAGGGTTTGATCTGACAGAATTCCACGAGTTTTGTTGTTTATCTGTTTCTGCAGGGGGTTATCAGGAAATACAAAGGAAAGGCCCACACGTCGGAATTACATAGAGATATTAACATGTTCACCGATTTTCTATCATCTAGAAGACTCCAGAAGCCACGGGATCGAACGGGAGGCCGAACGGGCCCGGGACCAGGGCGCCCGCCCTGGACCCTGGGGCGCCCGCCCTAGGTCTGCAACCAATCAGGATGAGTCTCGCGGATGATGCCCCACCGACCTAAAGGATCAAGGAAAACCGTGCGATTAATGTCGGTTTGATCCAACGGCCTAGGTTCACTTGAAGGGACTATATAAGCAGGTCCCCTGGCCCCTGGAGAGGAGAATCCAAGTTCATTATTTTCATATTTTCCAGAGAGGATTCAGAGAGAGAGGTTCCCTTAGGGTTCCCACCTCATTAGGGCTTAGCATCAAATGTGAGATTAGACTTAGTTCTTCTAGATTGAGAGAGATAGAGTGGAGGTATAGATCGAAAGAAGCCCGTCCTGTCGGTGACTACTTCGAGGTTGTACCTGCGGGATCAAGTTCTCCTAACCCGAGGCTTGCTCCTAGGATTCTTCAGTATTTCGACTTCTAAATTCTAGTAAGTTCTTTATTTTATTGTTCTTTGGTTTATGAGTTTACTTTAATCTCTTCGCGTAGAGTTTAGAGTAATCATCTCTAGCGTAAACGTGGTGTTTGGGCTAGGATACTCATAGATATCCCCTGTCTAGCCGGACCGTGGTAGTAGCGAGGAACGTGACATTTCCGTAGCTACCTTTGTATTCCATATCCCGTTAGCAGGATCGATAGGGTTTATAGGTGCGGGTCGAACATCCTTTGAGGTGTCTAGATTCCGTGAGCCTCCCCAATAGAGCAGTAGATCATCCTTACCAAGGTTAGAACAAGAGTGCAGTTGCAGTCTTCTCTATACATCGCTCACATCAAATCACAGTGGTTGTAGCCTAAAGGTTAGTAGTAATAGATTTGGTTAGTCAGATGCACGCTTTCTCCTAGTGGTAAAAAAATAAATACGATACTCTGGATAACATCCCAGGTGAAGTGCTCACCGATATCCGTGCGCTTGCGGATCATTTCCTAATTGCGTTACCAAATATCAACAAGTGCTACTACTAACATTAGAAACAGCGGCATATATACCTTCCGTGCACATGGCATGATCTATCACAACATAAGGTCATTTGGGAGAGAAGATGGTAAGGAGCCCAGACATCTTGAGCTTTATTTCTACGATGACGATCCGAGCCTTGAGCAACGGTACCGAAGGTGTCATGAAGAGCAATACCAAAAAGATAAAGAAGTTATAGACAGACTGGTGGCCATCCTTCGTGACAACCCGTACTCACAACATTTGAGGAGTATGGGGCAGGCTGAACAACTCGAGGACTATCGTCTCACACTTAACCTTGATCAGCGATTGGACCAAAGGACATACAACGTGCCGATGGCTTCAGAGGTGGCTGCTGTTTGGATCGAGGGTAGTGAACTCCTTGGTCAGTTTTAGAATAGTGTTGTCCTGCATGGAAAAGATAGGAGCAGGCATGGCATCCGATCATACCATGGATGCTATGATGCTCTTTCGTACCCACTCTTCTTCCCTAGCGGTGAGCTTGGATGGCATATGGATATCCCAAAGAAAGGTGTTACTATGGAGGATGTCAACATAGCTCGTGCCCTGCGTAAGGCTCGTAGTGGTACTGAAGAAGAAGAAGAAACATGTTTGTTTATCTTCTTATACTTTTCATGTATATCAAACCATTATCCTAGGAACACCTCTAATACCATAGTTTTTTTGTAGACTCTCCGGGAAATTTATGTGTTTCTGTGCGTGACTACTACTGCTACAAGTTCCAGATACGGCCAGAAATCTTTAATCACATACTTTATGGCAAGCGTCTTTTCCAACAGTTTGCGGTGGACACGTACATAAAAATTGAGAGTTCTCGATTGGATTACACACAAGTTCTCGATTGGTTGATAGCCTGCATGCTAGTGAGGGTAGATCAGAAGCTGTTGGGAAGCGGACGGTGATTCCTTCATCATTTATCGGAGGCCCAAGGGACATGAGGCGTAGGTACATGGATGCCATGGCACTGGTGCGAAGGTTTGGAAAACCAGACATCTTCCTGACTATGACACGTAATCCAAAGTGGGATGAGATCACACGTGAGTTGTACCCTGGACAAACACCATAGGATCGTCCAGACCTTATTGATCGGGTCTTTAGAGCAAAATTGGAAGAGCTTAAGCACTTGTTGTTAAAAAAGGATATCCTTGGAAAGGTTTGTGCACACGTGTATATTGTGGAGTTCCAAAAGAGGGGTCTACTGCACGCACATTTTTTGCTAATCATGGAGGGACGCTACAAGATCACGTGCCCAGAGCAGTATGACCTTCTCATCTCAGCCGAGCTCCCAAACAAGAAGAAGTATCCGGACTTGTATAAAATGGTTACAAAGCATATGATGCATGGCCCTTGTGGAGTACTTAATCAGAATTGCCCATGCACAAAGGGTCGTGAATCATGCAAGAACCATTACCCACGCCCTTTCTGTGATGCCACATTACAGGGCAAGGATTCATACCCAGTTTACAGACGGCGTGACGATGGTAGAAAACAAAAAGTTCGTGGGCATGACCATGACAACAGATGGGTTGTGCCTTACAACCCATACCTCCTACGTCTGTTCAATTGTCACATCAATGTTGAGGCGTGTGGGAGCATAAAGGCTGTTAAGTATTTATTTAAGTACATCTACAAGGGTCATGACCGCGCGTCTGTGGCTGTGAGAGAGGCCGACAAGGAGGAAAATGAAGGAAACATCGATGAGATCAAACAGTACAGGGATGCTAGATGGGTAACTCCACCAGAAGCCTTGTGGAGGATATATGGTTTTGATATAAGTGATAGGTCCCCTTCGGTGTTGTCCTTGCAGCTGCATCTTTCTGACATGCACATGGTGTCATTTCACCAGCGCGAAGGTGTTCGACGAATGCTTAATCGTCTAGGTGTTGAAAGGTCGATGCTTATAGCCTACTTCGAGAAGAACAACACATCTCAACATGCCCGTGGTATATTGTATCGGGACTTTCCTGAGTACTATAAGTGGGACTCACAGAGAAAAGAATGGATTAGGAGGGCACAAAAGAATTGTTTAAGACAGATCGGAAGAGTTGTATGTGCCAATCCGGCAGAAGGGGAGCGTTACTATCTTAGGGTGCTTCTAAACCACGTGGCTGGTGCAACCTCATTCATTGATCTAAGGACAGTTTCTGGTGAGCTCCTACCGACTTTTCGTGAAGCTGCAGAAAGAAGGGGCCTCATTGAAGCGGACAACACGCTGCACGAGAGCCTTGCTGAAGCTACTCAATGGATGATGCCACATGCACTGCGAAGGCTCTTTGCAATAATCTTGGTATTTTGTGAGCCGAGTGATGTGTTGGATCTTTGGGAAAAGCAGAAGGAGGTAATGTTAGAGGACTACAGGCGTAATAACAAGTCTAGCTTCACAGTGGAGCAGATGGTCCTCATAGATATTCGGAAGTTGTTAGAATCAATGCAGAAGGACATAAAGATGTACCCACTTCCTGATATTGATGACACATATGATCCATCTGGCGATATTCCTAGGGAGATTTTCGAGGAGGCTAGCGTTGAGGCAAGCGTTGATGACATGGCACTATAAAAGACCCTTAACGAGGAGCAGCAGACTGCCTACAATGAGATTATGTCTGCTGTTGGTAGCAATCATGGGGCTTTGTTCTTTGTAGATGGACCTAGCGGCACTAGAAAGACTTATCTATACAGGGCCCTGCTCGCTACTATACGTAGTCAGAACAAGATTGCCATGGCAACAACAACATCTGGTGTTGCTGCCTCAATAATGCCTGGTGGTAGAACCGCCCACTCGCGCTTTAAGATTCCCCTCACCCTCGACGATGGGGCCTTTTGTATATTCACAAAACAGAGTGGTACCGCCAAGCTACTTCGGACCGCATCCCTTATTATTTGGGATGAGGTGACGATGATGAAGAGGCAAGGTGTTGAGGCGCTGGACAACAGCCTCCGTGATATCATGGACTGTCCTAACTTGCCGTTTGGGGGGAAGACTGTGGTGTTTGGTGGAGATTTCAGGCAGGTTCTCCCAGTTGTTCGAAGAGGGTCAAGGGCTCAAATAGTTGGTGCCTCACTGTGGATGTCATACGTTTGGGATTTCATGCGACATCTAAAACTGGTGCACAACATGAGGGCAAAGAACGATTCGTGGTTTGCAGAATACTTGCTACGCATAGGGGAGGCTCTAAGGAGGTTAATGATGATGGTGAAATCCGTCTTCCTGATGATATATGCATACCACAGACCGGGGAAGACAATGATCTTGATATGTTGATTGACTGCATATTCCCTGCCCTCAATGCCAATATGTCAAACAAGAGCTACATCATCTCACGAGCAATATTATCTCAGTGGAACGACTGGGTTGATATGATTAACATGAGGATGATAAGCCGTTTCCAAGGGGATGAGATGGTATACCATAGCTTTGATAGTGCGGTGAATGATCCACACAACTACTACCCATCTGAGTTCCTCAACACTTTGACCCCCAACGGTCTCTCTCCACATGTGTTAAAACTCAAGATTGGGTGTTCGGTCATATTGCTAAGGAACATCGACCCTGCAAGTGGACTTTGTAATGGAACCAGGCTGGTGGTTCGAGGGTTTCAAAGAAATACTGTCGATGCAGAAATTATGGTCGGAGACCATGCCGGAAAGCGAATCTTCCTACCACGGATTCCGTTATGCCCCTCGGATGACGAGATGTTCCCGTTCTAGTTCAAGAGAAAGCAGTTTCCTATTAGACTCAGTTTTGCCATGACGATTAACAAGGCACAGGGGTAGACTATCCCCAATGTTGGTGTGTATTTGCCTGAATCGGTGTTCTCTCATGGTCAGTTGTATGTTGCGCTATCTAGAGCTACTGCTAGATCGAACATCAGGATCCTTGTTGTTCGACCCGGGGACAAGAATGACAAGAAAAAGAAGACAAAAGTAAATGGTACATATACGAAAAATATTGTCTACAAAGAGGTTCTCACTTCATGAAAAGGTATTGTCTTATGTTTTGTACAACTGTTATATTCTTACGTTTGTGTCCTTTATTTGACATTTGTCGTATCCATCTATATTTTAGGTAATAGAGGAAGTCGGAAAGAAATGAGAGCCAAGTGGTTAAGACTTGTTGACATGTTATTGATGGGATGTACAAATTATATATAATCGAAACTTGTTGATTATAGTATTTCTAATATCTTTTTCTCTCGTTTTAATATTTATCTTTTTAAGTAAAAAATTTGTTATTGAATGAGCGAATGACATTGGTTGCCGTCAAAATAAAAAATATATTACATGAGTACGCAAAACCAAGCAAATTCTCCGTGCTTCTTTGCTTATACCAAGATGCAAATCGACGTCCACATTCCAGCTAGCGCCGTCCGCTACCCTGAGCTTGCATGTGTATTTAGAAATAATTTCAAAGTTTTATAAATATTTTAAATAGAATTTCAAAATTTAATTGGTTCAAAAAGCAATCGTTTTTTATTTTCAAATGAAAATATAAACTGAGGAAGCTCATCTTGCTACACCTACTCACATACACAGGGAACTAAAACACGGCCAACATATCTGAAAGTATACGAGATTATCTTCAACGTTATATTAGTCTCTCCTTTCTCAAATCTTATCGGGTATAACAAAAATCCATTAAGGAGGACGACTGTTGCGCAGCTGGCTTCTCGACTATTTGCGTGATTGTCGGCTATGTGGGTATAACCAATAAAAATAGTAGATCGGATCTGAGTAGGTACGTGTACATACTTTTACAAATGTGTTCAGAACGGATCTGAGTACATACGTATACATACTTTAAAAAGTGTGTTCATAACTATTACAGGCTACACATATGTTTAATTAGGAATAATGCCATACACTGATAAGAATGCATTCATACATGCGTGTAAATGATTTTACCGTGTATGTTCATATATAGATATACAGAGTACCTATAGGTACTTCGTAATTATATGAGATCCTATGCATATTCTCTGGCAGTATACCGAAGGAGTATGAGTACATATACATTATCAAATGGAGTATGAGTATGTACACATCAAAGGAGTATGAGTACATACACATTATCAGAAAGTACGTTTATATAATTATGAGTACATACTTGTTTGATCAGACGCATATTATAATAAAAGTATGAGTACATACTCAATTTTCTTATTACAGTATGCGTTCATACTTTATTCACATAAAAGAACATCTGTAAAGAATTGTTCTGCTTTCTCCATAATATCTATCTGGCCAGAAGCTCCTCCGATCATTATTATATAATATTCGCGTAGATCCTGTACACATGCAAGCGCTCCGGCCAGTTCGCGTAGTTCCTGTATACATGCAAACGCTCTGCATACTTGTGCTTCAAACCCATTTGCTCGCTAATGGGCCGCACCCCCCGACGCCACCCGTTAGCTATGGCCGCGGCTCCCGTGCGTATAACAAAGGGAGCGAGTAGTTACTCGTATGGGTAGAAAGGAATTTCCCTATATATATATATATATATATATATATATATATATATATATATATATATATATATATATATATATATATATATATATATTACACGAGTACACAAAACTAAGCAAATTCTTTATGTTTCTTTGCTTATACCAAAATGCAAATCGGCTTCCACACTCCACCAACAGCCGCCTGCGACCCAGAGCTTGCATGTGTAAATAGAAACAATTTCAAAGTTTTTTAAATATTTTAAAGAGAATTTCAAATTTTAATTGGTTCAAAAAGCAATTGATTTTGATTTTCAGATGAATTTGCAGAAGAAAAAGGAAATAAAAAGAAAAGCTTAATCGTTACAAAGATGTATTGCAAAGTGTAAAAAAAGTAATTGATACACCATGGGTGCCCATATTTATTTATGCATTTAATTGAAAAAGAAATTATTATTCCATATGAGCTTAGCACTCTTTTGTACATTCATTTATCAAACATGTTGATCTAAAAAATCTAAGTACAGCAACAGACTAATGTTTAATCACAAATACTTCTTCATCTACTTCTTCAATGTTACAACCATTAACATAACTAATGACACCTTGGTTGTTTGCCATTGCTACGTATTCTTCGCATTCAAGCCTCTTGACCTCATTAGCTCGAGCGGTGAGTGCATCTTTAATTTGATCATTGTAACAAGCCACATTCCGTATTTCGTCCCTGACATCTGCAAGATAAATGTTAGATGTCTCTAACATGATGTTTATAATTATAAAATTATTTTTAAGGACGATGTTTAATTTTATACTTAGGATCGAGAAAGTTACCTCTTAGAGATGCAAAAATAGGGCAATAATCCCTTGGGCCCACAAAAGTCATGGAACTCTGTGCGGTCGTTGTAAGACAAACTGTGATGTGAATCGACGCTTATTAATTGTGTTGATGGTAATACCAAAATTTAATTATGCCCAAATCAACTTACGTGCATATGAGTCCACAACCACATTAGTGGCAATGAGAAAATAGTTTTCGGTACCGGCTGAAAAAAAACAAGTCGTAGTTTTCTTCAGCATCGTATGTGAACACACGGAGAAATCCAATCCGGCTGCATAAGACAATAGTTATAGTTATTACAATGATTAGACGAAACACATGGACGTTAAAAAATATATATATATATATATATATATATATATATATATATATATATATATATATATATATATATATATATATATATATATATATATATATATATATATATACCTATTGTCCTTGAGTGCAAGCTCCCTAAATGAGTTAGGGAACAAGGTTTGGCAGTCCCAGGACCCGACATGAGCCACGACTGCTATCAAGTCAACTTGAGAGTTGTTTGGAGAGCTCAAGGCTTCTTCCAATGATATGAAAGATGCAGCATATATAGCCATAACGCGTAATGCTATAAAAACTCAGTATGGCGGCCTCGGGTGAGATTGTGAGAAGCGAACAGACCGCACAAAGGGTACGAGCTCACCGCGGAACTAACGGCGGTGTTCTCGTCGTTAGCTCGGCACGGAGAGGGCCGAAGGAGGCGGACGGTGGCGCCGTAGGGTGGGAGAGAGAGCGGGGAGATGCTGCGTGGTGGTGGCGTGAGTGCGAGTCCAATGCCTCTCTTTTAAGGACAGAGGAGGGAGCGGAGAGGGCTGAGATGCGGGGCATGCCAACAATGATGGCGGAGGAAGGAGAGGACCGCCGAGCAGTTGCGGCTTGGCTTGGTCCGCGTCTCGCTGAGACCCGACCATGGCAGACGGATAGGAAGTACTCGTGCGTTCATTCAACAATGGCAAACAATCAAGTAGTGGCCAGCCCAGTAGGCTATCTGGGCAGCCCATATACATACTCGTGCGTTCATCCAGTCCGCTGATGGCTCGTGTCCCTGGCCAGGCAATTCTGGGCCGGCCTCCCGCGCAGGCGGGCACGCTTGCTGGGTGATTTTGACGTCGAAGCTCCTGCCCAATCCGCTGATGGCTCGTGTCCCTGGCCAGCGATCTGCTCCTGTTGGGCTGCTGCGCAGCCGACTCGCCAGTGCAAAAATCAATCCCATCAAGATCAGTTAGCGCTAAAAGGGAACTCTCCTAGCGCCGGCCTCGCCAATCCGCTAAATAATAGGATTGAGGCCCTCGCCCACGCGAGGTCATTGCGCCTTCCGAGCAGAAGGACCGAGGGGACTACTACGTCTACGTCGGTGCTTCGAGGTCGGGTCGAAGGGCGCCGCCGCCATCAATCATCAACAGACGTTCGGCCGGCCTAAACCACAGTATGTCCTGTCCCACTTCATCCTAATCATCATCTTTAAGGTTGCAAACGGCGCGGCTGCCGACCCGCTCGGTTGTGTGTTCAGTGCTCACCATGAAACGGATCGAAGCTAGCTGTTGATTTGTTTCCAATGCTACACACCAATTTACTCCTGTGTGTCCGGGCGATAGGTTTCAGTTGGGATGTAGGCTGTAGTTAATTTAGTTTCAGAGAAGAAAAGGGAAAAAATTGAGATCCTTCTTACGTTACGACCAAAGCAATGTGCAAGATTACACCTTATTACCAATGAGAGAAATTAATGAAAGCAGAACACAAGGCGCGTCTTGCATGCATCCCGGCAACCAAAGATTGCATCATTGTAGAATAGAAGAAACAAAGGATCGAAACGCACCCCAACCATCGATCATGCATCTCAACCTCTGTAACCTGTCTCAGTGTCTCCCCCATTAATTTCTGCAAACTGGGCGGCCGCCCCGTCGTGGAGATTACCGTGAGCTCAGCTGGGGCTGCGACTGCACGTCCACGGTCCACCCCTTGACTTACGGCTTCACAACCCGGTCGGTCCGATTCCGGCAAGTAAAATTTTAATGTTTCATTCTCAAGCTCCCTGTCATATAATTTATTATGTTTTATAGATGGCGTCAGTGACAAATCCATGTAATAAGCAAGAAATGGAGGTGTCCCCACCATCCAGGATGGTGTTGCAATCTAAACCTCCTATAAAGCTAAGACCCACTAAGTGATTCTATGCAATTTGATTGGTCCAATCCTGAAAAGTGATGTCATGTGACATCATCAAATCAGTTACCCCCACTAAGCCTCATTTATCTTCCACTAGCTATTTCTTTTGAAATAGAAAAAAAGTCGTAGCACCTAAACCAAGTATCATAATTAAAATCCAATTGCACCATGGTGTTCCTCGCAATAAACTCTTCAAAACAAGATCCCACATGGATATATTTCGATAACTTTTTTGCAAACATTTAAACGGCCGTTTCTAAGAAAAACCTAGCAAAACTGTCGTTTCTAAGCAAAAATCTAGCAAAACTGCATATCACATGGATTACATGTGGTCATCCGAAACATGCATGATTTTGTGAAAGAAAACTCCTAGAACTTTTGGGAGGGGGATGGCCCTCAGGTATAGTAGGGGTGAGGGGTGAGGGTGGATGAGGTTTGCCTCCCGTATTGGCCGATCCTATAGGTTAGTGACCGTGTTTTCTTTGATAACCGTTTCTAAGCAAAAGCTCGTTTCTAAGAAAAACCTAGCAAAACTACATATCACATGGATTACATGTGGTCCTTCGAAACATGCATGATTTTGTGAAAGAAAACTCCGAGAACTTTTGGAAGGGGGGATGACCCTCAGGTATAGTAGGGGTGAAGGGTTCTGGTGGATGAGATTAGCCTTCCGTACTGGCCGATCCTATAGGTTAGTGACCGTGTTTTCTTTGATAACTATTTCTAAGCAAAAGTCCGTTTCTAAGAAAAAACCTAGCAAAACTATATATCATATGGATTATATGTGGTCCTCTGAAACATGTATGATTTTGTGAAGGAAAACTCCTAAAACTTTTGGGAGGGAGGGAATGACCCTCAGGTATAGTAGGGGTGAGGGTGGATGAGATTAGTCTCCCGTACTGGTCGATCCTATAGGTTAGTGACCGTGTTTTCTTTGATATGGTATTTGTTGTCTTTAGTTATACCTTTAACAAAAAAAACTAAATCTGTTCTCTGCTTATATCGCATATATACTTATGTATTATACACCAACGAGATTCCTTCTACATCCTATTTTGACTTTTTTTATTTTTTTAACCTTTTTTAAAAAATATTTACATTTATGTCCCTGAGTGTCTAAATCCGGTTTAGACCCAGGGATCGGCGCCATGGCCTATAGCTCCAAGACGTGTTACCTCGGCGCCATAGGTCATGGCACCGACCTCATGGGGTTAAAGATGAGATTTAGTCGCTTAGGGGTATAAATGTGAATATTTTTAAAATGGATTTATATAAAGTAAAAATTTTGGTTCAACCTTTGCCTATGTCTTCTCCACCGCACTGAAGAGAGGCATTTCGGAGAGGACACGCATGCACTAAAGCGAGGTGGAGGAAGTTACTTTTGTGGGCTTTTCGTAGTGGCCTCTTAGAGTGGAAATCATGGGTGTAGTGGAGTGGAGTGGAACCTCTGGTTTCTGTTTGGTTCATTACTGGACACTGGGACTTTTCTGAGTGTTTTTACACTCGGTAAAGAGCCATTTGCACTCGGCAAAGACTTTGCTGAGCGTAGCACTCGGCAAAGTCCGCTCGGCAATTTTTTTCACGGCAAAAATACTTAGCCGAGTGCTTTTTATCGGGGCGCTCGGTAAAATATTTAAAAATTTTCCCGAGTGTTTGTAAAGGCACTCGGCAAAGTTTTTATTGCCGTTACGGCACCCATCGTTAACGAATATTTTGCCGAGTGCCATACATCGGCACTCGGCAAACTTATTTTTTATTTTTATTTTTTAAAAACTTTGCCGAGTGCCTTCGACATGGGCACTCGGCAAAGATTTTTTTATTTTTCCCAGATATTAACTTTGCCGAGTGTCCCTGTTCCGGGCACTCGGCAAAGTTTTGCTGAATTTTTTTAAAAAATATACTTTGCCGAGTGCCTCCGATATGGGCACTCGGCAAAGACCCCGAGGATTGAAAAAAATAATATTTTTTTTTTACAATCCATTGTAACAGACAATATATATATATATATATATATATATATATATATATATATATATATATATATATATATATATCATCACAGTTATATCACCAGCATGCAATATATATCAAAAGCACACGCATATTTCATAAATCCATCGAAAATCCATCACAAGTCCAGCAAAGTTCAACAACAGAAGTTTATTATTACAAGTTCAACATCACAAAGTTCAACATCCCTACTCCGGTGGCGGAGACTGCTGCTGCGCTGAAGGACCGGACTGCGGTGAAGGATTGACGCGATCAACCGTCGGGGATGCGGTAGCGGCAGTGTTTGAACCCACCGACGGAGGCTGCACAAAAGAGAAGTATTAGACTCAAAATTGAAAATTTCGGCAGCACCTCCCCTGCATGGGGAGGTTTCCAACCTGCAAGAAACAACGGCACGAAGGCTAACAATCCAAACGGCACGAAGGCCGACAATCACAATGGCACGAAGGCCGACAATCCGAACAACACGAAGGCATTAAACTTTCATACTCACAGGAGTGAAGTGTCGACCCGAAGCTGCAGCTGGCAACGGCACTACGACGCCCGATGCTTGCCCGATGGTTTGCATGATCTGCTTGCCCTATAGGGTGACAACAGTGGAGAGGAATTTGTGCTGGCGGTCTAGACCATAGTATATATATATAGTGACACGTACTGCTGGATCACTACAACAACAAGTAGGTGACGAACGAAAATGAGTTTGGGTGGCCAGCCTGAGCAATTAGCGTGCATTGCTCGCCGTGGATTCGGTGATTACTGAAACTGACATCCCATGCAGTGGTAATTGTCAGCAACAACGGCGTTGCGTGGTCTATGTCCTTATCCATACGCCGGCAGATGCATCACAACACGGCTGCACGGCGAGCAGCGGCTGCCCCTGCCTGCGCCCTACGTTCCTGCTCTGCTGTGTGCTCCTTTGCACTGCACGACGAGCAGCAGGCCAACAGCTGATTTCAGCGGACTGCAAGTAGCAAGCAGGCAAACACCAGCCTCGCCTGACGCCTAGTACTGCTGTACTGGTAAGTCAGTAGGTAATCCTAATTTCTCCTTTTCTATCCGTTCTAAATTCTAGTACATTTTCTTCCTTGTTTTCATTACAATGAATTGTCCACAAGCAACCTATTTAATACCTAACACAATACTGAACTAGTAGTGCTAAGACACAACATAAGTGAAGAACTAAATCAGCATAAGAAAAAAGCATAACGAGATTTCACCTAACAAAAGTTTACCAGACTCGCACGGATCTGAGTCTGACACCCAGAACGAAGTGTAACAGATTATTTTATAAAAAATGCAAGGGAAATGTATTTTTTGTATGCCAGTTTTGTTAGAACTTATGGCAAATTACTCTTCAAATCGTGCAGCAGGGAGTACAGAGATGCACACACAGTTTCAGATTTGATTCTAGGCCAAAATGAAATGATCCATAGTTCAGTAATATATGAATCCATCTAGACATAAGACAGGCGCGGAGCCACTGAGCAAGCGCTAATTGCGATTCGCAAACAAGCTTTAGGAATCACGAGTACCTCGAACTCCTGCAGCGAGCAGCCGGACCGCCGGATCCGCGTGCGGGGGCGCCGCCGGGCCGCCGGATCCGCGGGCGGGCGGGGTCGTCGGAGGGAGCCGGACCACCGGTGCTCGGGCCTGGTCGTGGGAGGGAGTCGGACCGCCGGTGCTCGGGGAAGAAGGGGCGCCGCGCGCGAGCAGTTCAGGGGAGGGAGCCGGACCGCCGGTGCTCGTTGGAGGGAGCCGCGCAGCCGACCGCCGGTGGGGAGAGGCGCGCGCGGGTGGCGGGGTGGCGGCGCGGGCGGGAGAGAAGCAGCTCGGCGGCCGGGCGAGTGGAGGAGGAAGGAGTGGGGTTCGTGGGCCGGCCCAGACTTTAATTTAGGTTAGAAGGCCTTTGCCGAGTGCCTAGCCCGGCGGCACTCGGCAAAGAGTTTTTTTTATTTTTTTTAAAATAAACTTTGCTGAGTGCTTAACTTAGGCACTCGGCAAATTTTTTTATTTTATTTTATTTTTGCCCCAAATTTTTTTGTGTAGGGTTGTGACAGTATTTAGAACCCTACTTTAAAGTTTGGGGTAATTTTAACTTTCTTTAATATATTTCACTCATTTATTTTATTTCCTCAAATTTTTTCGCATATTTCAAATTATAACTACAGGTACATGGAATAATGGAATTCGGTTATCCCAAAATTTATATTCATGATATTTAGCGTATGTTGAGGCCATATCCAGAAGGTCAAATAAAATCTTGAGCACCTCGTTGATGTAACATGTCGAAGTAATTGCGGGGGAAAGTGATTTAAAATTATATAAAATCCAAATGAAGTTCAAAAATCACGAAACTTAGCGAGACGTTGTGTTATCGCATGTGGAGGGTGTGGTAAAAATTTAAGATTGTTTCGAGGAAGTTGGGACGTTGGATGCTAAAAACGCACACATCTCCACGTATAATAACCATCTCAAATTTTCGGAGATGTGTGGTTTTTTGGCATTCGACGTCCCAACTTCCTCGAAACCATCTCAAATTTTTACCAGACCCTCCACGCGCGATAACACGACGCCTCGCCAAGTTTCATGATTTTCGGACTTCGTTTAGATTTTATATAATTTTAAATCACTTTCCCCGTAAGTACTTCGACATGTTACGTCAACTAGGTGCTCAATATTTCATTTAACCTCTTGGATACGGCCTCAACATACGCTAAATATCATGAATATTAATTTTGGGATGACCGAATTCCATTATTCCATGTACCTGTAGTTCAAATTTGAAATATCCGGAAAAATTTGAGGAAACGAAATAAATTAATAAAATATACAAAAAAGTCAAAATTGCCCCAAACTTTAAAGTAGAGTTTTAAATACTGTCACAAAGCTACACAAAAAAATTTGGAACTAAAATAAAAAAATAAAAATATTTTGCCGAGTGCCAAAGTGGGGCACTCGGCAAAATATTCTTTGCTGAGTGCCAGGCCCAGGGGGCACTCGGCAAAATACATTTAAAAAATTAAAAAAAAATTGCCGAGTGCCAGTCGTTAGGCACTCGGCAAAATATCGCTGCAGGTGGTGGCCGCCACGGGTCGGGCGCTGTTTGCCGAGTGTAAACTTTGCCGAGTGTCGCGGCACTCGGCAAAGTAACGGTTTGCCGAGTGTCTTACTTTGTCGAGTGTCTGACACTCGGTAAAGTCTTCTTTGCCGAGTGCTATATTTTGCCGAGTGTTTTTTATCAGGGCATTCGGCAAAATATATATTTACCGAGTGTCACGATAAAAAGCACTCGGCAAAGTTTCAGACACTCGACAAAGTCTCAGTTTCCAGTGGTTGGTGGAGAGGCGAAAATGCTATAGAAACGCTATTAAACAGAGTTTATTACTCGCTTCAAGCGATATTCCTAAGGTCCTATTTTGAAAGGTCAATTTTAGATTAAAAAACGGTGTAAAATACCAGTCCAAAAGTTTTTCAGGTCTAATCCTAGAAAGTCTGCTTGAATGGGTTGTATTTGAAATCAACTTACACCGGTAACAAGCATTTACACCCGATAAAATATAATCACCTCTTCAACCCATACTTAAAAAAATGATTGAAGTTGGGCTCTCCTCCATCGCTTCGTTCCGCTGTTGCCGATACCCAATCTGTCTCGCCCTTGCCTCAATTCCCGTCGCTGATACCTGCACTGCATGACCTCGTTCTGTGCCGACAATCTCCATCCGTTGTATGCCTGAACCCTGAATCCAAGTTAAGGCCGCGTAAAGGGCAACGAATCTGTGGCGGCGGCCATTGTGAAAGCGGCGTCGACATCCGTGGGAACTCTAATCCCACGATTATTTACTGCTGAGGCTTCGGTTGGCGAACGGCAGCGCTGCGAGGACAGCTGCGTCGATGCTTCAGGCAGGGCCACAGGTATCGTGGCCGTGTGGCAGGGAGAATGCGCCGAACAAGCAAGCTGCATGGCCAGCGGCGAGCTCGTCCGGATTTAGCTTGACCGTTTCCTCTATTTCTTCAATTCATATTTTTAGCTTGACCGTTTTAGTATCTACGTATGTACTGGCTGCTCGGTTGTTAGCCTGTGATTTTCTGTGGCCATGTGTTGAAGCTAGAATCGGCTCTATGATCTATCGCTCTGCTTGAAATTCAAGTGGTAAACAGCCATTTCCAGAGGTGTAAAAGTTACATGCATTCCGATGGTTTAAAGAATTTGGAAGCATCCAAACAATGCTAAGCAACAGATGAGGCCGGTGCGTCCGTACGCCCTAGTGGCCCTACACAAACTGCTATGATCTTCCTGTGCCGGGATGCCCCCAAAACGCCAAATGGCCAACGGCTCTGGATGCCATTTGCCGCAGTGGAGGTGGGAAAAGCCGTGCGCGCCGCTGCGTGCTTGCGTGCGTGACCACGGTCCATGGAGGCCGGCAGCTGCGCGCGCTGGGGCTTCCGAGCAGCGCGTGTAGACTTACCAGCGAGGCTGCTGCCGGGCAGAGAAGCCTTAGCGGCGAAGGCTTCCCTGTGCGTGCATTGCGCAGCCAGCCAGTGGCTGGCAGTGTGGCACTGGCACTAAACGCTGGGCTTGTGCACGCCAGCCAGCGGCTGCAGGTTGGAAACCACTATGCTACTACCTATGCGCTCTGCGTCTGCGTGCTACCTTTATTTTGTTACCCACCAGGCCACCAGATCAAAGGGCCGGTCATCTATGGTTATATTTTCAGCTCCCTGCTTCAATTGAGGTGTATTATATGTAACTCTAAAATCTGGCTAATGCCTCCGTCCAGAGAAGGGATGGCTTCATCTATGGTTATATTTTCAGCTCCCTGCTTCAACTGAGGAATATCATATGTAACTCTAAAATCTGGCTAATTAGGAACAAAGCTCTGCGACTGCGATTGCATTTGTCGTCCATGTTTTCCCTTTTTGCCGGTGCAAAGAATTACCATATGCATCATCATGCATGTAAAGTAGCAACGTGACAAAACTCTGCGATTGCATTTTGCATCAAATCGAACATGTGACAATATAAATATTTTTTTTGAAAGGAACCTAAAATATAAATATATAATGAGCGTTTCCCCGTAATTGCCAAGAACAAACCAAAGAATGAAGTTAAGGACGCCGGAAAAGGGAACTCTGTTGAGCGCTTTTGCTTGCCAACTGTTGCGCACGAGCTGGGAGTAGGGGGACGGACGAGGCGCCGGCCGCATCAGGGCAGGATCAAATCGGCGACCCCATAATAACTGGGTCTTTCGCTGGACCATGCATGCATGATGCCACCCAGGCTCCGTTTGTTTTCTGAGAACGCAACGCGCACACACAGACACGATTGCATCCATCGACTTGAAGGGTCTGTGAGGTGTTAAAGTTTAATAAACATGGTAACACTTTTGTAACACCTCAAGTGTTTAGTCCTTAATTGCATTGCATTTGCATGAGCATGACATGCATAATCCATGTTTAGTATTTCATGTAATGCAATTCATGTGTTGTTTAAGGCTTGCTTGATTGATTTCATAAAGTATTTGTTAGTTGGTGTAACAAAAAGGTAAAGTCATCAATCATGACCTACAACACCTTAGCTATACTTAGAGTAACATTTGGATCAGGGTTCATGTTGACCAAAATTACAAAATTGCCCTCCATGACAAGTTTGACTCCCATTTGACCATAGAAGGTTCTAGTTTGACCAATTAGAAAGTCTAATTTAGAGACCTTGCATGGAAGAGCACCCTTAAGCAAAGTTGTAAAGAAATTCATGAGGAACAAAAGTCTCAATATGACCATCTCATGAAAATGACCACAACATGCTCAAAAGTGGCCCACAAGTCAGCTGGTAGTGTAATTCCAGGACTTAGAATTTTTCTAAGTCTGGGATTGAACCTTACAGTTTCACTGATGCCTACTTTAGAAGCTTGTAGTTTGCAAACCAAGCCAAACCAGCCTTCACTTATATTGACAAATTTGTAGATCACATGTAGCCCTACAACTTTGTCAATAGCACCCAAACCTGATTCTCAATGATTCAAGAGATATCTTGCCATGAACTTGAGCTGTCAGTCGGTTTCAGTAACTGAAACCCGGTTTCAGTTTCTTTGAGCACTACTTTGAGGCCATGTGGTTTCAAATATAGGCCGAACCAGCCTAAACACCAATTGACAAAGTTGTTGACCTCACAAAGCCCTACAAATTTGATGTTATCATCTGCTCCTAATTCGAACCGGTTTAGGAGATATTCTGTGACAAAATGGCTCTGTCAGTCGGCCATCGGTCGCGTTGAATCGTCGATTCAGTCAGTCGGCTCGTCTGTCTGCCGTGGCCGACCGGAGCCAGGACAGCGGCGACGCGTGGGAGCTCGGTGGCGGCCATGCGTCGGTTGCGGCCCCACCAGTCAGGTCACACGGCCCTCAAAGGCGCCACGAAGCCGCACCGGTCGCTCACTCGCGCCTCGGCTTCTCCTTCGCCTCCCTGAGCCAGAGCGGAGCACCGAGGTGCCATTGCCGCCGCGTCCCTTCCCCTCGCTCGTGCACCGCCGTCGTTGCGTCTTGGCTCGATTCCTCCCGCCAGCGACCTCGCCGCGTCTTCCTCTACCACCTCCACCCGTTTCCGGAAGCCTTTGAGTGAAGGTGAGGCCACATTGCTCGCCTCCGCCGCCGCGACCGCGTTCGGGACCTCGCCGGAGTTCGAGGCCGCCGCGGTCAGAGCAGCCTAGCCCTTCTCATCCCTTCCTTTTCGCTTAATCGGTTGCCCAGTGACCCCGGGAAGCTTGGAGTGGGTTCGGTTGAGGCGGTAGGGGCTCACCGTTGCCGGCGTACCGCCGCGCACCTCCACCGTACCGCCATGACCGACGGCGAGCGCCTTGCCGTTGCTCCGCCACCCCATTCTTGCCATCAATCGACGTAGTTCGATGACGTGGTCATGCCCGTTCATCCCGTTTCGCCGGCCGGCTCACCGACGGCGAGTTCCGGCGACCACCGCCACCTTCTCCGCCTCTCTCTCTCTGATCGGTGGGGCCACCGGGTCAGTCACACGCGCGCGCGGGCGGGAGAGCCGAGCGGGCCAAGCGCGCGCGGGTTTGGAGTGTGGGCCGGATTCATTCCCGGGCCGGCCCAGTTGTCCGAAATAAAAAAATGGATTTTATTATTTTGATACTGATTTTTTGTAATACTTGGAAAATAGGAATCTAGGGTTTTAGTGATCCAAAAATCATGAAATAAATTTTGTTAGAATCTACTGGATGTGTAGTATTTTAGAAAAATATAGATCTGGCTTGAGATGTTTAAATTCTGTAAGATTTTATTAGATCCTTTAAATGTGTTTTGGAATGCATACAAATTTGTTTAATTTATAGCTTGAGCTGTAGAGTTCCATAAATTATGAAATTTGGTGGGTAGGTTACTCTATGCTAGTCCTAGCTATGGTAAAAATTTGGGCATCAGTACTTAAGTAATTTTCAAGTTATAAGGCTATCATTTCATTCTAGGAATTTATTGAAGTAATTTTTATAATTTTTCTACATGTGCAATGTTATTGTAAATTTTTGGAGAATGTCTTGGTACCCTAGAGTGTCTAAGAAAAATATGAAATCTGTTGTTTGATACTTTTCAATGTGATTTATGATTTATGCAAAAATCAGCCTTTTGGGCTTGTGAATTTTGTATAGGGAGTTTCTGTGAATAAAACTTGTTCAAATTTTTACTGTGGTCTATTTAGAGGTCAGAGAGCCCCCTGTAATTTTTGTAGAATTTTAGGAGCAGTTTACATATATGTTTAAAATTCTACCTAAATAATTAAGTAAATTAAGAAATGGGGTTAAATAAATATTCTAGTTGGTTCCACCTTACTTTCTGGTGTTTTTATACCTAATGTGAACTGTTAGTAACATTAGTTTGGTTTTAGGAGACTTTGGTTATATCAACAAATATTTAACCTTTGTAATTTTAGGTTTTCTGGACAGCTGGAAGTATTTCTCAGTTTGACATTTGATAAAAATTGTTGCTGGGAAACTTGTAAATACCAAAGTCACAGTAAACTTGATGAACTAGCTGGTGTCAAAATTTGGGAACATTTGGCTTAGTAGTTTGAGAGTTACTGTTGTTTTAAGTGGCAGTTCAGAATCTGCTACTCTCTGTTTTGAGAGGACAGATTCTGGAACTTGTGAAGTTTGACGTGGAAAACTTATGAGTTTGGGGTTGAGGTCTGAAAATGAATTGTAGAGTATTTCTTAGGCTTTCCATATTGTCCTAGATCATATCTTTTGGAATTGTACATCTTTAGTTATGATAAAAACAAGTAGCTGCTGTCCAGTATGCTCTATTGTGATGCCTTGTTGATTGATATGGTGTGATATCCTAAGACAAGTTACTTTTGTAATTGTTAGGAGTTAGGGCTCTAACTGAAGATGAGCAACTTTATCTTAGGCTAAGTAGACTAGGTGAGTACTCCTCTACCGGAGAGGAAATTTGCACCTACTCTTTTGAAGTGATTTGAATAGAGCGCTAAATTGTTGTACTGCATTTCATTCCGAGCATATTGCATCTCTCATTATGCATTCATGAGATTTATTATGCACTCATGCAATAGGTGTACCGGAGGGGGTAACGCTCCTCGAGTTCGAGCAGACGATCCCAGAGGAAGTACTGAGTCAACCGAAGGAGCAGACAGAGCCCATCGGCGAAGGAGACGCCGTTGAAGACCTCCCGGAGTGCCCAGATCACCGGCCTTCCACCTTCCTTAAAGGCAAGCCCCGGTGCATGCTGAACCCATCAATTTATATAGATATCTTGAGTACTTTTAATTGTTTACTGCATTAAGTAGTAGGAGTTGTATGAAAACAACTGTTGCATTATACCTGTCCTTGTCCAGATATTGTGCCCCAATCCTATGTTAGGTGTAGGCACGTGTCAATGCTTAGCCCTGCTTAGTACGGTAGAAGTCGGGTGATTTCCGGTCATCCGCGAGAGATAGGACTGGGTCGCGAGTGGCTTATGGCTATCGTGATGGAACCATGCTTTAAAATGGAATTGAGACCGGGCGGGAGTTCGATGGTACATCCGCAAGACACTTCACGTCTTGGGTGTGGAGCCATGCCCGTCTGAGTCGTTTAAGGACCGATTCGCTGTACGTCCTTGAGTCATGTTGAACGCAGTCTAACACTTAGTTGGCCGGATAAGTCGTTCCGACCGCGAAGTCAAGTAGTATGGTTCAGGCCGGGAATCGAATGGTAGGTTGCTTCTTGGAGGAGAGAAAGGATGTGCTTGGGGACATTGGCGTGAGACCAAGGGGGGGTTAGAGTCCCTAGCACCTGGCAGAGTGTCGCCCTTGGGGTCGCGACATCATTCGGACCCGCGATTCCTGAACTATACGAAAGATGACCTGAGCAGCCCTCGCCAGGCGCGTCTCGGTGAGTGTTAGAAATACCCCTCCAGCTGGATAGGAATTCGATTCGAATCGCCGTCGCTCCCGGTTAGTGAGCACTTGACTTGAGCAGCGGCAACGTAGATCTCATTAATTAAACAGATGGTTAAGTGAATGATACAATGTTGCCACAATTCATACCTGCTATGGAATAATATGAATAATTGTTTGATGATAATCAAGTGCATGTTTAGTACAGGTGCTAAGATAGATGACAGGTAAATGCAAAAAAATAACTGCTAGTACAGGTTATAAAAGTTTCAGCTACTTATGCCTTTATGCAAAATGTGGTGTCAGCTAGCCTCTTGTGTAAGCCTTGCATGATCCTTGGTGTCTACTTTATTTCTGGTTTACGACGGGTAAGTCTAGCTGAGTACATTCCAGTACTCAGGGTTTATTCCCTCCTGTTGCAGATGATATGCTTTACCAAGGCTTCTGCAAGACTTGTCTTCACCCCGCGGGGGATGAGGACTAGATCACATGGGCATGATCATCTTTATGTACTTTCCTCGTTCTCTTGTGGGATGTTGATCTAACCAAACTGGCAGTATTTAAGTATCTTCAGTGTGTGTCAGACTTCCGCTACTTTCAAACTCAGTTTGTAATAATTGCTACTCCGTGGTGTTAAGTTATTTCTGAACTACTTGTGAAATGTAACGTATGATGTGTATGTTGAATGATGCGATCCTGGTTGTAAGCAGTTTGGTTTGAAATCCTTCGTGATTTCGATTGACTACCGGGATTATATGGGCTCAAGTTTGAAAATTTGAGCGCTTCGGTGCTTGTTTTCGTACTTGTGCTCTTATAATTTGGTCGGTTCTGTTACAGCTGGTATCGGAGCATAATTCAACATTAAGCACATCATTACGAGTACTTAAAAATAAAAGTATTTTTTTGCGAAAAGGGTTAAACTTAAAAAAAATATATTTTTATAATTATGCCAGTGATCACATCCCTTAGCCCAAATAAGGACTCTTAGGTGGCTTATTATAAAGACTAACTTGGGGGCCTTGTTTGTTTTGTTTCGTCGTCCATACGGCGTGATATTGTATGGATGCCATCCACTTGGGTGGTAATGTATGGATCAATTACCTCGACGCTCCGGTAAGTGTGAGTTGTGAGAGCATGATCGTCCAACCGGCGGTCTAGGGGAGAGTAGTTTTGGTGGGTTGCATATTTACATGTTCAAACCATGTAACTATGTAAAAACACTTAATTGTGGGCATCTATCCATCGGGTAGCTTTGATACTGAAATATATACATCTGGGGATGTGTATATGGAAAGTATTTAGTTTACTGCTTCCTGTATGTTATTTTGGGAATTTTGGGCTGCAATGGAAATTTTCTGCAGGTACACTAACAGCGTAACGTGTAGACCGATAGTTTCGCTTATATGAGAGAACGTATGTATGCCACCGTTTAGTGTTAGCATATTAGTTTTCTACTAAGGTGAGAGGACGTACGGATCGTGCATGCATCATGTTTAATTATATCATACATGTCATTTACTCCCTCCTTAAAAATTTTAATAGTCCCGACTAAAGATAAATTTCGTATCCCCTAAATGATTCTCACTTTAAGTCACATCTTGTTGATACAGATGGCTCGTACCCGGATGACAGCCCGTAAATCAACGGGGGGAAGGGTCCCTCGCCACCAGTTAGCTCCACGGGAGCCCCGTCCTGAGCCCTCCGAGGTGGAACAGTTACGGGCTGAGCTGGCTGAGGTGACCGCTGCCAGGGATGCAGCACGGCAACAGTTGGAGCAAGTAATTCATGATCGAGATCAAGAAACACTTGCAGTCCAAAGGTTGACAGTGGCCAATCGCAACTGTCAGCGTATGTTGGTCCGTGTAATGGAACAGAGGGATGAAGCCTGGTACGAGGAGAACGTTCTGAGAGCTCGTCAGTTTGAGCTCGAACAACAGTTGGAGAATGCTGAAGAATACAATGACAATCTTCATGAAGAAGTGCACCGCCTGAACAACCAACTAAATCCTCTGCTACCTAGGAACAACAATGTTGATGAGGAGATGGTTTCCGGAATCTTCATGGCAGAGGATGATGATGATGAAGTAGAGGTCGATGGACCACAAGATGCTCCACCTGCGGAAGCACCAGAGGAAGAGCCAGAAGAAGAAGAAGAAGACGAAGAGTTAGAGCCTGTCAGTGATGAGGACGGCGGGGAGATCCTTGACACGGACTCGGAGGATGATGCTTAGAGTAGTCGTCACGTACCTTTAATGTTAGGATCGTCTTTTGCGCCTCCCTGTGTAGGAGTGAGGCCTTGTAATAATTTGACGTTGGGATGTAAAGTTGAACCGTATGTTTCTTGAATGTAGTTTGAACCTGATAATTTCGATCGCAATGGGATGTCTTATTGTGTTGTGTTCGATGATGGTGTCACGATTAGCTCCCTTCGGTGCCGCGACGAAACCGAGGGCCTCCTATGGCGCGCGACATAAGGTTGTGCTGCTTGGCACGCGCAGGTATCGAGGTGGCTAGTCCTGATCCAACATAGAACTCTCCATTGAGAAGTCTCTTTGTGGTCAGTTTGGAGTAGCCTTTCACAGTCATTAACAATCTTGAAATCAAATCAAAGTACCGGGCAAAAAGGTCAAAATCACGTAGATAGCAACGTAAACGATCCAATGACCGTTGTGCTCCCTGCGAGTGAGCCTTTATCGGAGAACGTCTTGATGGATTACCAAGTACGAGTTCGGCAATTGATGCGCTTGAATGGATCGTGCGGTTGTGATGAATTATTGTGTCTTATTTATTATGAGAATTTTATTCTTGAAGACAGTTTGACATTTCGCAATAATTCATCTACAAATTTCCCACATCGTCAGTGCTCATTGGCTATGCATTTTGCAGATGTCGTACAATCTTCGTAGAGGTCGTGGAAATGAGGAGGAGGACCAGCCGCCCCCTCCGCCACCACCTACCCCGGCGGAGTTAATGCAAACAGTAGTGGAGGGGCAGCGGATGTTGGCCGACGCATTGCGCCAAATGGCCAATCGTGAGGCTCGGCATGGTCGTCAGGGCCCGGAGCCAAACCAATACAGTGACTTCAAGGATTTCCTAGATACAAAGCCCCCGCTTTTTAAGGAAGCGGAAGAGCCCCTGCAGGCTGATGAATGGTTGAATACAATTGAGCAAAAGTTTCGCCTGTTACGCCTAACTGACGAGCTGAAAACGGAGTATGCCTCCCATCAATTGCATGGTCCAGCAGGCATCTGGTGGAGTCACTATCGCTCCACGCTCCCTGCTAATGTCCCGATCGCTTGGGATCAGTTTAAGGCGGCATTCCGGGGGAATTATATCCCTCCAGGTCTGATGGCAATCAAGCATACAGAGTTTATGAGGCTGTCACAGGGAAACAAGAGCTTAACTGAGTACTTGCAGTCCTTCAACAACTTGGCAAGGTACGCCACGGAGTTTGTGGATACTGATGCCAAAAAGATTGCTAGTTTCAAAAGGGGCCTCGGCCCAAAGCTAATGAAGACTATGGGTACTAGCAAGTGTACCACTTTCAATGATTTCATCAGTGATGCTTTGACACAAGAGAACAATAATACTATTTATTCTGCTTCTAAGAGCCGGAAAAGGGCCCTTGAGGCAAGCGCTTCTCAGTCAAGGGTCTCAGCAGCACCCAGGTCTTCTCCACGTCCGCCTGCCCAGAATGCAAGGTTCCGTCCGCCACAGAAAAAGACGGCTGCGAAAACTGGGTTCCGTAAGGCATATACTGTCGCTCTGCCAAAGGGGACTTCTGGTCAGAGTAGTTCTAGTGTTCCTCCTAGCAATATGCCTTGCTGGAATTGCAACAAGCCAGGTCATTGGGCCCGGAACTGTCCGTACCCTAAGAAAAATGTCAATCAAGGTGGTCGTCAGGGACATGCTCACTATAACAGCATTGAAGAAATTCCATCTGGTGAGGTAGTCACGGCTGGTAAGTTCCTAGTTGACCAACACCCCGCAGTGGTACTTTTTGATTCAGGTGCTTCGCATTCCTTTATCAGTCCTAAGTTTGCATCCAAATTTGCACACAAGTTGCATACTGTTGAAGGTGTGGGTTATTGTATTAGTGCTGCAAGTGGGAATATTTCCACAAACAAAGTAGTGGAGAACCTTAAGTTTGAGATAGAAGGGCGAAGTTATTCGCTTGCTCTATTGGTGTTACCGGGGTTAGACATAGATGTTATCTTGGGAATGAATTGGATGAGTCAGAATGGGGTACTCATTGACACATCTGCTCGGGTAGTTATGCTCAGAGATCCTACCGATCAAAAGGGTTTTCTAGTTCAACTTCCCAGAAAAGTTGAATTGTCGGGAAAAATTCATGCTGTGCAAGCAAAGGCGTTGACTGAAATTCCCGTAGTAAATGAGTTTCCGGATGTTTTTCCCGATGATTTGCCGGGACTCCCTCCGGATCGGGATGTGGAATTTAAAATCGAGTTGCTGCCTGGTACAGCACCCATCTCTAGGAGACCCTATAGAATGCCTCCAAATGAGTTAGCTGAGCTTAAGGTACAATTGAATGAACTTCTAAAGAAGGGGTTGATCCGTCCTAGCTCATCTCCGTGGGGTTGCCCTGCTATCTTTGTAAAGAAGAAGGATCAAACCTTGCGGATGTGCGTGGACTATAGACCTCTGAATGCAGTCACTGTCAAGAATAAGTATCCTCTGCCGCGTATCGACATCTTGTTCGATCAATTGTCCAAAGCCAAAGTCTTTTCCAAGATTGATCTAAGGTCTGGGTATCATCAGATTAAAATTCGTCCTGAAGATGTTCCAAAAACAGCCTTCTCGACGAGATACGGCCTTTATGAGTATCTTGTCATGTCCTTCGGTCTGACTAATGCCCCAGCGCACTTCATGTGCTTGATGAATTCGGTGTTTATGCCCGAATTGGACAAGTTTGTGGTGGTGTTCATTGATGACATCTTAGTGTATTCTGAAAATGAGGAAGACCACGCGGAACACTTGCGTATTGTCCTCAGCAGATTGCGTGAGCATAAACTGTATGCAAAGTTCAGTAAATGCGAATTCTGGCTTCGGGAAGTACCTTTTCTTGGGCATGTATTGTCCGATGGAGGTATTATGGTGGATCCCGCCAAGGTAGAAGAAGTATTGAATTGGAAGGCTCCTACTTCGGTTCATGAGGTCCGGAGTTTTCTTGGGTTGGCTGGCTATTATCGTCGCTTCATCCCGGATTTCTCAAAAATAGCCAAACCCATGACTCGGTTGCTGCAAAAAGACACCAGGTTTGTCTGGACTCCTGAGTGTGATGCGGCTTTTCACCAACTGCGAACCCTCCTAACCTCGGCTCCGGTTTTGGCACAACCGGATATCGAGAAACCTTTTGATGTTTACTGTGATGCCTCAGGCATAGGTTTGGGAGGTGTTCTGATGCAGGAAGGCCGAGTAATTGCATATACTTCACGGCAACTTCGGAAACATGAGGTGAATTATCCAACGCATGACTTAGAACTGGCCGCAGTTGTTCATGCTTTGAAGGTGTGGCGGCATTATCTGCTGGGCAATGTCTGCAATATCTATACAGACCACAAAAGCCTCAAATACATCTTCACCCAACCCGAGCTAAATATGCGTCAGAGAAGATGGCTTGAGCTGATTAAAGATTATAATCTCCAAGTGCACTATCACCCAGGCAAGGCAAACGTGGTTGCGGACGCTTTGAGCCGTAAATCTCATTGCTATTCCTTAGTTGAAACTGATTTTCACCAATCCCGCCTGTTACATCCGGCAGTCTTGTACAACATCACTGTCAGTGGTACTCTCAGAAATAAAATCATCGAGCTCCAAAAGACTGATCCGGGTATATTTCACATAAAACGGAAGATGAAAGAGGAAGAAACTAAGCATTTCAGGTTAGATGACGAAGGTGTGCTGTGGTTCAAGGATAGATTAGTGGTACCTAAGGATCGAGAGCTTAGAGATCAGATCCTGTCCGAGGCACATTCTTCCAAGTTGTCCATCCATCCTGGTAGTAATAAGATGTATTATGATTTGAAACCACTTTATTGGTGGACCAAGATGCGGAAAGAGATAGCTGCATATGTTGCTAGATGCGACACCTGTTGCAGAGTGAAAGCTGTGCATATGAAAGCTGGGTTGCTTCAGCCACTTTCCATTCCAGGCTGGAAATGGGAAGAAATAAGTATGGATTTCATTGTCGGACTTCCTCCTACAGTCAAAAATCATAACTCTATCTGGGTAATTGTTGACCGTTTGACCAAATCAGCTCATTTCATCCCCGTGAGAGTGGACTATCGTCCTACTGACTATGCTGAGTTGTACTTCAATCAGATAGTCCGGCTTCATGGGATACCTCGTACAATCGTTTCTGATCGGGGTCCCCAGTTCACTGCTCGCTTTTGGGAGCATTTGCATCACCTTCTGGGAACCAAGTTAGTAAGAAGCTCTGCTTATCACCCCCAGACATCTGGTCAGACGGAACGAGTTAACCAAATCTTGGAAGATCTGTTGCGGGCATGCGTCATTTCATCCAAGGGTTCTTGGGAAAAATGGCTACCTTTAGCTGAATTCTCGTACAATAACAGTTATCAAGAGAGTATCAAGATGGCTCCCTTCGAAGCTTTGTACGGTCGTAAGTGCCGAACCCCACTAAACTGGGTAGAAGCTGGGGAAAGAAGGTATTATGGCATTGATTTTGTCCAGGAAGCCGAGGAACAAGTCCGTACCATCCAGAAACACATGGCCGCAGCCCAAGCTAGACAGAAAAGCTATGCTGATCGTCGCAGAAAACCACTCGAATTTGAAGTTGGGGACTTCGTTTATTTGAAAGTTTCTCCAATGAAGAGTGTCCAACGTTTTGGCGTTAAGCGAAAGCTTGCACCAAGATATGTGGGTCCTTTCCAGATCATAGGCAAGAGTGGAGCTGTTGCGTACAAAATCCAGTTGCCTCCTGAGATGAGAGCCATATTCAATGTTTTCCATGTATCTCAGCTTAAAAAGTGTCTTCGAGTTCCCGAGGAACAAGTTCCGTTAGGAGATATCAGGCTGGAATCCGACTTAACCTATGAAGAAAAACCAGTCCGAGTGATCGATACTCAGGAACGAGTAACTAGAAGTAAAGTGGTTAAGTGGTACAAAGTGATGTGGAGCAATCAGGGTAGTGAGAGTGATGCTACTTGGGAACGGGAAGATTATTTGCGGGATGGTTATAAAGAATTCTATGAAAAATGGTACGCTTTCCAAATCTCGGGACGAGATTTTTATAAGGGGGGAGGGCTGTAACACCTCAAGTGTTTAGTCCTTAATTGCATTGCATTTGCATGAGCATGACATGCATAATCCATGTTTAGTATTTCATGTAATGCAATTCATGTGTTGTTTAAGGCTTGCTTGATTGATTTCATAAAGTATTTGTTAGTTGGTGTAACAAAAAGGTAAAGTCATCAATCATGACCTACAACACCTTAGCTATACTTAGAGTAACATTTGGATCAGGGTTCATGTTGACCAAAATTACAAAATTGCCCTCCATGACAAGTTTGACTCCCATTTGACCATAGAAGGTTCTAGTTTGACCAATTAGAAAGTCTAATTTAGAGACCTTGCATGGAAGAGCACCCTTAAGCAAAGTTGTAAAGAAATTCATGAGGAACAAAAGTCTCAATATGACCATCTCATGAAAATGACCACAACATGCTCAAAAGTGGCCCACAAGTCAGCTGGTAGTGTAATTCCAGGACTTAGAATTTTTCTAAGTCTGGGATTGAACCTTACAGTTTCACTGATGCCTACTTTAGAAGCTTGTAGTTTGCAAACCAAGCCAAACCAGCCTTCACTTATATTGACAAATTTGTAGATCACATGTAGCCCTACAACTTTGTCAATAGCACCCAAACCTGATTCTCAATGATTCAAGAGATATCTTGCCATGAACTTGAGCTGTCAGTCGGTTTCAGTAACTGAAACTCGGTTTCAGTTTCTTTGAGCACTACTTTGAGGCCATGTGGTTTCAAATATAGGCCGAACCAGCCTAAACACCAATTGACAAAGTTGTTGACCTCACAAAGCCCTACAAATTTGATGTTATCATCTGCTCCTAATTCGAACCGGTTTAGGAGATATTCTGTGACAAAATGGCTCTGTCAGTCGGCCATCGGTCGCGTTGAATCGTCGATTCAGTCAGTCGGCTCGTCTGTCTGCCGTGGCCGACCGGAGCCAGGACAGCGGCGACGCGTGGGAGCTCGGTGGCGGCCATGCGTCGGTTGCGGCCCCACCAGTCAGGTCACACGGCCCTCAAAGGCGCCACGAAGCCGCACCGGTCGCTCACTCGCGCCTCGGCTTCTCCTTCGCCTCCCTGAGCCAGAGCGGAGCACCGAGGTGCCATTGCCGCCGCGTCCCTTCCCCTCGCTCGTGCACCGCCGTCGTTGCGTCTTGGCTCGATTCCTCCCGCCAGCGACCTCGCCGCGTCTTCCTCTACCACCTCCACCCGTTTCCGGAAGCCTTTGAGTGAAGGTGAGGCCACATTGCTCGCCTCCGCCGCCGCGACCGCGTTCGGGACCTCGCCGGAGTTCGAGGCCGCCGCGGTCAGAGCAGCCTAGCCCTTCTCATCCCTTCCTTTTCGCTTAATCGGTTGCCCAGTGACCCCGGGAAGCTTGGAGTGGGTTCGGTTGAGGCGGTAGGGGCTCACCGTTGCCGGCGTACCGCCGCGCACCTCCACCGTACCGCCATGACCGACGGCGAGCGCCTTGCCGTTGCTCCGCCACCCCATTCTTGCCATCAATCGACGTAGTTCGATGACGTGGTCATGCCCGTTCATCCCGTTTCGCCGGCCGGCTCACCGACGGCGAGTTCCGGCGACCACCGCCACCTTCTCCGCCTCTCTCTCTCTGATCGGTGGGGCCACCGGGTCAGTCACACGCGCGCGCGGGCGGGAGAGCCGAGCGGGCCAAGCGCGCGCGGGTTTGGAGTGTGGGCCGGATTCATTCCCGGGCCGGCCCAGTTGTCCGAAATAAAAAAATGGATTTTATTATTTTGATACTGATTTTTTGTAATACTTGGAAAATAGGAATCTAGGGTTTTAGTGATCCAAAAATCATGAAATAAATTTTGTTAGAATCTACTGGATGTGTAGTATTTTAGAAAAATATAGATCTGGCTTGAGATGTTTAAATTCTGTAAGATTTTATTAGATCCTTTAAATGTGTTTTGGAATGCATACAAATTTGTTTAATTTATAGCTTGAGCTGTAGAGTTCCATAAATTATGAAATTTGGTGGGTAGGTTACTCTATGCTAGTCCTAGCTATGGTAAAAATTTGGGCATCAGTACTTAAGTAATTTTCAAGTTATAAGGCTATCATTTCATTCTAGGAATTTATTGAAGTAATTTTTATAATTTTTCTACATGTGCAATGTTATTGTAAATTTTTGGAGAATGTCTTGGTACCCTAGAGTGTCTAAGAAAAATATGAAATCTGTTGTTTGATACTTTTCAATGTGATTTATGATTTATGCAAAAATCAGCCTTTTGGGCTTGTGAATTTTGTATAGGGCGTTTCTGTGAATAAAACTTGTTCAAATTTTTACTGTGGTCTATTTAGAGGTCAGAGAGCCCCCTGTAATTTTTGTAGAATTTTAGGAGCAGTTTACATATATGTTTAAAATTCTACCTAAATAATTAAGTAAATTAAGAAATGGGGTTAAATAAATATTCTAGTTGGTTCCACCTTACTTTCTGGTGTTTTTATACCTAATGTGAACTGTTAGTAACATTAGTTTGGTTTTAGGAGACTTTGGTTATATCAACAAATATTTAACCTTTGTAATTTTAGGTTTTCTGGACAGCTGGAAGTATTTCTCAGTTTGACCTTTGATAAAAATTGTTGCTGGGAAACTTGTAAATACCAAAGTCACAGTAAACTTGATGAACTAGCTGGTGTCAAAATTTGGGAACATTTGGCTTAGTAGTTTGAGAGTTACTGTTGTTTTAAGTGGCAGTTCAGAATCTGCTACTCTCTGTTTTGAGAGGACAGATTCTGGAACTTGTGAAGTTTGACGTGGAAAACTTATGAGTTTGGGGTTGAGGTCTGAAAATGAATTGTAGAGTATTTCTTAGGCTTTCCAGATTGTCCTAGATCATATCTTTTGGAATTGTACATCTTTAGTTATGATAAAAACAAGTAGCTGCTGTCCAGTATGCTCTATTGTGATGCCTTGTTGATTGATATGGTGTGATATCCTAAGACAAGTTACTTTTGTAATTGTTAGGAGTTAGGGCTCTAACTGAAGATGAGCAACTTTATCTTAGGCTAAGTAGACTAGGTGAGTACTCCTCTACCGGAGAGGAAATTTGCACCTACTCTTTTGAAGTGATTTGAATAGAGCGCTAAATTGTTGTACTGCATTTCATTCCGAGCATATTGCATCTCTCATTATGCATTCATGAGATTTATTATGCACTCATGCAATAGGTGTACCGGAGGGGGTAACGCTCCTCGAGTTCGAGCAGACGATCCCAGAGGAAGTACTGAGTCAACCGGAGGAGCAGACAGAGCCCATCGGCGAAGGAGACGCCGTTGAAGACCTCCCGGAGTGCCCAGATCACCGGCCTTCCACCTTCCTTAAAGGCAAGCCCCGGTGCATGCTGAACCCATCAATTTATATAGATATCTTGAGTACTTTTAATTGTTTACTGCATTAAGTAGTAGGAGTTGTATGAAAACAACTGTTGCATTATACCTGTCCTTGTCCAGATATTGTGCCCCAATCCTATGTTAGGTGTAGGCACGTGTCAATGCTTAGCCCTGCTTAGTACGGTAGAAGTCGGGTGATTTCCGGTCATCCGCGAGAGATAGGACTGGGTCGCGAGTGGCTTATGGCTATCGTGATGGAACCATGCTTTAAAATGGAATTGAGACCGGGCGGGAGTTCGATGGTACATCCGCAAGACACTTCACGTCTTGGGTGTGGAGCCATGCCCGTCTGAGTCGTTTAAGGACCGATTCGCTGTACGTCCTTGAGTCATGTTGAACGCAGTCTAACACTTAGTTGGCCGGATAAGTCGTTCCGACCGCGAAGTCAAGTAGTATGGTTCAGGCCGGGAATCGAATGGTAGGTTGCTTCTTGGAGGAGAGAAAGGATGTGCTTGGGGACATTGGCGTGAGACCAAGGGGGGGTTAGAGTCCCTAGCACCTGGCAGAGTGTCGCCCTTGGGGTCGCGACATCATTCGGACCCGCGATTCCTGAACTATACGAAAGATGACCTGAGCAGCCCTCGCCAGGCGCGTCTCGGTGAGTGTTAGAAATACCCCTCCAGCTGGATAGGAATTCGATTCGAATCGCCGTCGCTCCCGGTTAGTGAGCACTTGACTTGAGCAGCGGCAACGTAGATCTCATTAATTAAACAGATGGTTAAGTGAATGATACAATGTTGCCACAATTCATACCTGCTATGGAATAATATGAATAATTGTTTGATGATAATCAAGTGCATGTTTAGTACAGGTGCTAAGATAGATGACAGGTAAATGCAAAAAAATAACTGCTAGTACAGGTTATAAAAGTTTCAGCTACTTATGCCTTTATGCAAAATGTGGTGTCAGCTAGCCTCTTGTGTAAGCCTTGCATGATCCTTGGTGTCTACTTTATTTCTGGTTTACGACGGGTAAGTCTAGCTGAGTACATTCCAGTACTCAGGGTTTATTCCCTCCTGTTGCAGATGATATGCTTTACCAAGGCTTCTGCAAGACTTGTCTTCACCCCGCGGGGGATGAGGACTAGATCACATGGGCATGATCATCTTTATGTACTTTCCTCGTTCTCTTGTGGGATGTTGATCTAACCAAACTGGCAGTATTTAAGTATCTTCAGTGTGTGTCAGACTTCCGCTACTTTCAAACTCAGTTTGTAATAATTGCTACTCCGTGGTGTTAAGTTATTTCTGAACTACTTGTGAAATGTAACGTATGATGTGTATGTTGAATGATGCGATCCTGGTTGTAAGCAGTTTGGTTTGAAATCCTTCGTGATTTCGATTGACTACCGGGATTATATGGGCTCAAGTTTGAAAATTTGAGCGCTTCGGTGCTTGTTTTCGTACTTGTGCTCTTATAATTTGGTCGGTTCTGTTACAACTTTCGTCTTATTTGACAAAAAGTTTTCAATTTTAGACTAATTAGGCTTAATAGATTCGTCTCGTAAATTACTCCTAATTTATACCGACATGCATGTAATTAGTCTATACTTAATACTCTATATATTTACCACAATATTGATGTGGTGGAAGTTAAACTGAATGATTCAGAAATCAAACAGGGTCTCACTCTGTGCTAGCTTTGCATGCATGCATGCGTGCCCACCACCTTTAGTCACTTGTGTTACGGCCGCTTTTGCCGCTTTCGCCAACCTTTGTTACGCCCGGTATTATATTTTCATCTATTTGCGCGCCCATTCCTTAGCGGTGTCATGTTAAACCGGTTGCTTTTGATTCTAGTGTAACCCTGAAGCTTCTGGTAGCACATGTGCAGCACAAAGCCCACTTGCTGACCTCCTCCTCCTGGCCCCCTGCCCCTCCGGCCGGGCGACCTCGATATATACCCATGGCGTCCCACTGGCCAAACTCCATGTCCAACCATCCAACAACACACGCCTAGTCCTAGCTAGCTAGTACTGTGATTACTACCGTCACATCACATACACCGTCCACAAGAATCTCTCCTCCAGGCTCCACCAGCTGCAGTTCGTTGCAAGCAAGGCCAACAAACAAGATGAAGAGCAAGGCGTCGACGTTCTTGAAGTTGAAGCAGATGGTTTCGGCCATCGTGGCGGCGGTCAAGTCCAAGTCCACGGCGGTGCGCGTCAAGACCAGCGCGCTCAAGACGCGCCTCCTCATCTTCGGCATCCTCCGCAACAAGAAGCTGCTCATGACGGCCATCAACCACAAGATCCACGCCATCATGGGGCAGCAGGAAGCAGCAGCAGACGGCGGCAACAAGGACGGCGGCGGCCAGCAGCGGGGCGCCGCCGGCGGCGACAGTGACGAGGACGGCGGCGGCGGCGGCAGGAAGGCCATCGTGCTCTACCAGCCCCCCAGCAGCTACAGCTTCTCTTCGGAGCTCGGCGCCCACGAGGTGGAGCCGGGGGCGCAGGAGGAGGACTGCGACGACTACCTGACCCACTCGCTGTTCGCCGAGGAGGAGGACGACGAGGAGGACGAGCTGGTGAACGCGCCGGGGTCGGTCATCGACGTTATGCGCGACGCCAGGGAGCGGGAGGCCGGCGAGGGCGCCGAGTTCAGCCTCGAGGACGAGATCGACCACGTCGCCGACGTCTTCATCCGCCGCATCCACCGCCAGCTCAAGCTGCAGAAGCTCGACTCGTTCAAGCGACTGTGCGAGATGCTCGAGAGGAGCACCTGACGATCGATGATCGCATCGCATGCATCTTGATTGGCATCATCCATCTGTTCCGTACGTGCTGCCAATGAATTAGTAACCAGCTCTATGAATAACTTGGGGATCGATCGAAAATTTGCATGCATGTAAGTCTCTACTACTAAAAAATTTACAACAGAATCGTTCACCGGGCGAGCGAAAACTACCACACGCTCCTTCGCTCGCCCGGCCTTACGAAACCGCAGTCCACGATGTGTTCGGCAAAAAAGGAAGCTGCACAATCTCCTCGCTCGCAATCCTTCCCATCCTTCCGTGAGCCATGAGCCTCCCAGCCTCGCACCGAGGGCCTTCTCCCAGCCCCGCACCGCGCTCCCCACAGCCCCGCACCACGCCGTGCCCTCTCCGCAGCTCCGCACCGCGTCTTTCCCACAACCCTGCACCGTGCCCCTCGCCGCAACCCGCAGCCCCGCACAGCGCCCTCTCCCCACAGCTCTGCGGTGCTCCGGCGTGGATCCAGCGAGGGAGGCATGGATCCGGCCATCTGTTCCTCAAGGAATGTCGAATCCAGTGAGGAAGGACCAGTCGAGAGGAGGCAGCTGCAGCGGCGGTGAGCGCGAGCTTGGGAGTCGGCGGCGGTGCTCGACCGCTCCTCCTCTGCAGGCAGTACTTCATTTACAGGTACATGCCAGGAATTTTAATTAATTAAATCACTGGATCGATCGATTAGCTAGCTAGCTCATGGATCCATCCATCGATTGCATGCGTAGATTAGTGGACAAGGTTACCATATTCCGTAGTATTTCCGTGCGCGACGGCCAGTTTATTCTGGTTGGCCTGCAACTTGGAAGTCGTCAGCGACTCAACGGTGTGTGTGTGAATTCCCGAACTGAAAAACATTGCTGCAGCTTCAGTGCATGATGGCCTGCAAGCCTGCAACTCAATCATTCTACTTTGCTCTTGTGTGAAATTAAAGGCCGGCTGTGTGGTCTCCCGGCTTTCGTCGTTAAGTTGGCCGCACTGATGCCGGCTCCTCAACCTTGGCTGGCCGTGGCCCTCTCCCCATGGATCTCAGGAAGAAGGTGGCTATGGCGGACGTGGCAGCCCTCCCCAACCTCGACCTCGACGACGGACGCGATAGCCCTCCCCAACCCTGCCATTTTCTTCCTTTTCCCAGTGGAGCAGAACCGAGCAGTTGGGCAGATCCAGCGCCGGCCATCTTCTTCGTGCTTCTGCCGACGGATCCTGTGCCGGTGGAGAGCTCGGGCCAGCACGCATCCGGCGGAGGATGGAAAGGGTGCGGGCGCAATCGGCGTAGCCTCAAGACGGTGTCCTCGACTACGCTATCGACGCCTCCAACTTCCTCGCCTGTGTCGCCGCCGCCGCCGATTTGCCATGCCGGAGTTGATTTAATCTGTGAATGAATTCGATTGGTATAGATGCATGCAAGTAGTCTGTTCACGAACAGATTGTGTTTGTCAAGATCAAAGGTGCTGTTAATTTTGCTGTGTAAAGATCAGATAGCTCGAGATTCCCCTTAATTTGATGTCCTCGTAGATGATGTTCATCTTTGTTGGTGAAATTATGCTATTTTCTTTTCATTTTGCTCAAGCAATTGAATGTTTAGATAAATAATAACTTGACTTATGCAGTTAATTTAGTATAACAATTGAGTATGCTTGACATGTGATTTATGCAGTTAATTCATGTTCTACAGATATGATTCTCTTATTGAGATTTGGACTAAAGAAAAATATTGTAGAACATGCCTATTTTGATTGCTGGATGATCGTTTCCAAAGATCCTTGAGGTGCATAAGGACGTGTTCAATGATATGTTAAGGTATTATTACACCTCTAGCTCTCCTGAGTCTTACCATCGACCTTATATATATCTGAGCCATTCCGGAATTACACCCATCCCTTAGTGCCTCCCACACTATGCAGATTTAAATACGACAAAAATGGATATTCTCTTGTTTTTATCTGCTGGTAATTGTAGAAAAACTCAAAATATTTTCCCCCTGTGTTCTTGTTTTCATGGAGCACTCTGAATAGAACAAGGTTTTTTTAGTAACAGAGAGCTGCAAATGTGTGTGTTTCATATCCTTGATGCAATGCAAGAGGGATTTCTTACAATCCAAATCTAAGAGCCAATCTCTATTTTTCTTCTTCCCAAAGCTGCCAATTTGTTTGGTAGGGAGTTGTTGAATATTAATATTGTGGTTGTTGATTGATACAGTTGCATGATTACCACGATATGATTGAGCAACCAATGGACCTCGGTTGTGTCAGGAAGAAGCTTGTCAGGAATGCATATCGCTCTTTCGAGCAATTTGAGGTCAGATTGATAGGCTTTAGTCATATATTTGGAAAGAGAATGAATAATGAATATCGTTTTGCGATTTATTGGTCATTGTGGAGCCTCAGTTTTCAGTTCATTTTACTTTTGTCATGAGCGAATTTGATCTGTAATGATCTCCTAATGCAGTGACCTGTTATAAGTTCGACTTGCATTTCCTGATAATAATGACAAGATGAACCCAAAAAAAAAGACTGAGGATTGATGGACTTATTATCATTATCAAAATAGCATTTTGTTCCCTGTGCTAGACTAACCTGGCTTATAGAAAAATCCTTGTTATGCAATAAAAGGAGATAAATGCATGGTTTCTCTATCCTTACAAAAAAAATTATTCCTAAAGTCTGAGAACTCTTTCTATAGATTCATATTTATAAATTCATGCAATTTTTTAGTTGATAGCCTCCATTCCTATGATAATTGTTTTAATGCTACTGTTTGACCTTGTTTTATGAACAATCCTAATACTCAGTTCAGTGTTCTTAGTAATTGATGCATCAAAACAAGCATTTAGCTATGTTCAACTGACCACCTGCTGCTTATTTATATGTTTTCCATGACCAGAGCATGTTCAGGGTGATTTTGTTATATTTTCAGCATTTCAAAAGCTAAGATTTTTAAGTATTCAGAAAAGATCAAAGCGTTAGCTGCCAGCTTGATGCTTCAGCTTGAGTGGTATGTTTCTATTGTATTGATTCATTTTTTTCATTATCATGCTACATTCATTTTCCTTCTCTTCAGGAAATATAAATCTATGAATTCTACTCTTCAGTAAAAATCTTTTAGTATAAGCTAGATTCTGACCTCTCAGAAGAATTGATATTTACAGCCTAACCTCTCATTATTGGACATTTGCTTTTCCTAGCTAAAAACACGCAATAAAACAATCCCGGGCACTTTCCTATACCATTTAGTTCTGTAATATATACTGCAAAATACTGGAAAGGTGAATCATAAAGAAATCATCAATAATAGTGGGTGATCTAGCAACCCCGAGACAAAAGAAGGTTCATTTCTCTTGATTGGTGATGATTTACTTCAGTTAGCCATTGATAAATACTTGCCTAATTGCTATGCTAACACATGTTTTTGTCCTTTGAACTTTGAGTTTTGAGTTAGCATTTGATCTTTCATTTTCACAAATTTAGTGAAAGGATGTAATTCGAGCTACCACTTTGGTTCACCTTCAAGGCTGCGACGTCAACTCGCGCGTCTACAGCAACAACGCTGAGGACTCTCGTGCCAGGAAACACCCTCCAATCCCAAGGTGAGGCTCCAATCTCCCTCGGATTTGAAATGGAAGGCCTCTGTAAGTTGTGACCGTTGGTTATGCGATGTTTGATTTGGTTGCAATGAATCAAATCAAAGGGTTGTACTAGGTTAAAATGCCATGTAGATAAAAAATATCTGCTACATGTAGATAGCTGTTAATTTGATATCTATTTATAACTTGAACTGGTTTACATAATATTGGTGTATTGGGGTAGCCTACCAAAGCCAATGCATATAACACCACTGACCTGTTGCTGCATGCCTATATGTGTTGCAGACCATGTAAGTTTCAAATTCACACAGGGTTATTCATTTTTCCCTTTTCTTGCTAAATGTTTGATCTAAACACCCTGTTGGGCCATATACTTCATATTTACTGGTGTCAGTAACAGATATTTGTGTTATCTGATATCCTTTTATCTTGATGTGCAGGGAGTGCTACTGTCAGCAATGTAGACATCCGGTCCTTGAGGCAATGGATTGAATTAAAATAAGAAATGAACTGAGACTTCCTCAATGCAATTTAAATAGATTGTGTACATTAAACTACATGTCGATGTTGTTGAAATAGACTTTTCTGAATAATATGATCATTCAGTTATGTTTAAGTTATTTATTCTGAAACGGTACAATGTGCCGGTCATGCTCTCCACCGAACGTGTGGGTTTGGGTTAGGAGCATGAGGCTGCAAGTGTTGGGCTCACCTAAAGCTGTAGGAAAACAGGTTGTTGACCTAGAGGGCGGTGACCTGTTTTCTCCTAGAGCGGCTAGCGGTCACTATGTGGCTGTTCTAACATTTTGATTTTGATAGGTCTTTTTAGCTACTATTGTTCATTGACTAACAAGGTATCCAATGTATGCAATTGAGATAGCTTATATTTTCAAAACTGAACATGCTCGTCCCTTGCTTACAATCTCCATTGATTGCTAACTAACAAGTTTCACAATATAATAAAAAATAATAGTTACAAAGGGATATTTATGATGATCCGTTAGTGTTAGTTGTTGCATGAAAGTGGCACTTTGATATGAAAGTCACTTACTTTGGTGGTAAGAGAGTTGAGACAGAATTGCAAACTCAGCTTTGGACCGGATCCTGACAAGGACTACGAGGTTTAGTTGGGCAACATGGGTTTGCATATTTGAGTATTATATATGAAGTTTCCTTAAAAAACAACGAATTGAGATACATCAATACATGGATATATTGATTTTGATTTGGTGATAATCCTTGGACAATACCAAACATCTCGTGAAATTTACTGTTACTCCCGTTGCAACGCACGGGCACTTACCTAGTAGAAGGAATAAAGGTGGCATGGAGAGGAAGATGCTTTTCTTGATGCAGGGTTTAAGTACAAGGGATGATGGAAATTGTACTTTGACTAATTATATTAATCATCATGTTCTTTTGTTCTTTGGGGCTTCATGTGCTTAAGCTTCCAAAAACTCAATAAAGTGGTAAAAGAAACGGAGTATGTGGACTGGACACCAGATTTATTAAGACTCGTCGTCTGCGTGTCTTGTCACAGCTCACATATGGATTTCTTTCTTTTTTTTTAGATCAAAGGCATTGCCCGGCTTTACTGAAAGCTTAACGAGCCACAGTTTGCGTTACTGGGGTAACCAGCTTACAAAGAAAGAACACGACACTTCGAAGAGTGCCTACCCAGAAAAATTTAACAAAGACCTCTAAGCCAAACTAAAGGAAACTTCCAGAAAGCTAAAAGGTAGAAACAACATGAAAATGCAGCGCAGCGCCGTTTACATAGAAGCCGCAAAGGCTGAAACCGAGTGAATCATCTCATCCGCCAAAGGTTTCTTTTTAGGCTTCAAGAGTGGGCTCCAAGTCTTTACCAGCATGATCATTTTGTGAATCAAGGTCTCTGGAGTGGACAGCATCCTCTTGTTGAACACCACGTCGTTACGAGCCTTCCAAATAGACTACAATGCACCTGCACAAATGAACAGCGTCACCCCTTGCTTCTTTCCCCTACATCTCTCTACAATCTCTCTGAAGAGTGAGTCACAGCTAGTTGGAGATGTTGCCCAGCCCAGGCAATTTCTCAGGAAGGACCAAAGGAAAACAGCTATTGGGCATTGAAATAGAATATGGTCTGAGGTTTCTAGCTTGCCACACATAAAGCACTCCTCTTGTCCTGACCATTTCTTTTTTTTTAACTGCACTGCACATTGAATGCGATCATGTGTCGCCATCCACAAGAATATCTTCACTTTCAAAGGAATACTACATTTCCAGATTATCATCATTCTGCTATCTGTGACACCTCCATTAGTCATGAACCTATAGAGAGATCTTGCTGAAAATTTTCTGGACCTGTCCAGAGTCCAGAACACTACATCCCACCCTTCTGTCAGATCTACTGAGCTCAATAACTCTAACATATGGATTTCTTTCGAAAAGGTCAGCTAAATATCTACGCCTTTCAGGGAACGAACATTCTTATTATAGCATAACAAAAATGAATTTCAATTCTTTTTTCCTTCTTTATGGAAAGATAAGGAATAGATCACACAACAATATATGCACATGGTTGAAATGGAATCTAACATGGAGCAAGCTAGGCCAATTTTAATTATGAACGGTGATCACAGTTCACAGCAACTTGGTTGGTATAGATCGATCGGTTAACTCTACTATGCTCTTTTTCTGAAAGGAAATTAACGATCTAGTCAAGTTTCGTCAAAGACAACGAACACAACACGTGTATATATGACTGTTCCAGTAGGCCTCGAACAAAAGTAATCGTGCACGGAATACATGGTGGACTACTGGTGACTACACATGCATGACAAACAAAAGTGCTCTGTTTGCCACGCTGCTTTGAGTCAAAAGCACACCATAGCTGTACGCCGGCCTGTACGATCGAAGCAGACACAATACACAACATCTCGTTGGACGCCCAACTCTAAACATCTGTTTGTTCACCGTCCCGTGACTTCCCAGTCCGGACATGGATCGTCCTCGTCCACTTATCCACATCGTTCGCGTAACTTTCATTCCGGATCTCGTGGCTTATTTTTATCCACTCATCTGCATCGCTCACGTCGTTGTGCTATGTACCCCCGCTCACGGTCACAGCACGGATTTTGCCCGAGCGCGCGTCCCCGCCTGTACTCGCACCTCCCGTCACGGCTGCATTCTGTAACAGAACCGTCCAATTATACGAGATTAAGTAAGAAAATCATCCAACGGGAGGACAATTTAACAAACTTAAGCCCGTATAACCCGGTAGTCCGTGAAATCTCGACGGATTTCAAACCATTCACATAACAGCCAAGATCGTACTAAGTTTAGCGGTCACCGTTATAAGTTACATAGAAGTTCGCGGCACAAAATACATCGGAGTTTAAACATAGTTATTACAAACTAGGTTCGAATAAAAGTAGCGGAAGCAGTAGTTCAAATCACGTACACACACAGCGTTTTGAGATAAAGTGCCAGCTTGTGATCATCTCCAGCAAAAGCATCAGGCGAGAGATAGTGAATGACCATTGCCTATGGTCCTAAGCTTCGCCCATCGCAGGATAGAGACAGTTGATACAATAACCATAGTACATCTGTCCATCTGTAACAAGTGGGAACAAAGCCTTGAGTACGAGAAGGTACTCAGCTAGACTTACCCGACAGAACCAAAATAAAATGACACCAAGGATCATGATAGGCTTTCTGGTAGGGTAGCTGACTCATTTGCAAGAAAAGCATTTTTAACTTAACAGTTCTTTTACAAAAGTATGTAGTATTTTAATCTTTATTACCCTGTCAACTATGTTTGCACTTATGCTAGAGTAACCATGTAATTAAGCAAGTAAGGATTACCATTGATCATTAACAATAATTACCATGTCATCTTTCACATAACTATCCAAGTGTTCATCAATATTACTACGATGAAGTAGCTCAAGTCAAGTGTTCACTATCCAGTGAACGATGGCGATTCGAATCGATTATTAACCAGCTGGTAATTTATTCCTCACACAAACCTCACTCACCCGCTAAAGTGAGGTATTGGTCACCGAGTCAACCATTCAGGTAAAGTCGCGAGCTTGCTAGGAACCACATGTACCCGGGGGCCGCCCGACTGCTCTTTGGCCTTATCATCGCGCCCCCGTTTCCTGCCACTACTGCTCCGGTACAGTGCGTTGCGGGCAATCCACTCGGCCCGAATAATCTTCCGGCTTCGCAGTCGAAAGGTACTTTATTCGGCCAGCTAAATATGAGGCATGCGTTCAACATGACTCGAGGCCCAACAACGGACGGTCCTTAATCGACACAGACGGAAGACACTACAGTCCGAAACCCTGCAAGCTTCCGTCTGGTCTCATATTCTTTTCGACACTTAGTTATCCTCATATGACATTCTTTCATATAAATCCAGGTAATCCCCTATAGCTCGCGGATGACAGGTAATCACCCGACTTCTACCGGTCTAAGCAAACTAAGCAATTATTGACCGTGGACACCAGGGTAACAAGGATTGGGTAAAGCGAGGTGAAACAAGGTATAATGCAGCAACGTTTGCAAACCGGGAGAGAAATGCTCCGGGGCTTGCCTCTCTCAAACGAGCTCGGACGGTGGTCGGGGCAGTCCGGAAGATCTTCACCGACCTCCTCTTCTGCTTCGGTCAACTCCTGCTCTGGCACCTCGGACTGCTCTTCTGGGTCCTCGGGAACTGCTACCGGGGTCACTTCCTGCGATCCTGTATGATGCAGAAGTATAAGTGCTCATACTTAGGTGCATTGCAGGGATGCCATGAGATGATGATAATGAATGCATGCGATGTAAATGAGCATGTTATATTATTTGGATTACGTGGAACTTACGACTTTTCTACAAGGTAGTCTACGTCATCCAAGAACATATACTTGAAAACTACCACCATGATTCTCTAACATGCAAAGGCACTTCGACACTCAAGATGCTTCAAAGATACACCAAAGTATAGTTTACTAACTAAACTTGCATTAAAGAGTGAATGTAAACCCTAATTAGCCCTATGCTTGAACAGCAACACATAGTTTAGTAGCACAGAAAAATCTTAGAAAATTACAGTGGATTACTACTATCAAAACTAGCCTGCCACAAAATTTTCATTGCATTTGGATTACTAGAACTGTCTATACAAAAATAACAAGCTAAGGCCTAAAAATGAATATTAAAATACTTTGCATTATGAAAAGTATCAAACAACAGATTTAGAAATTTTCCTACTTTCTACACATTAAACCAACACTATAGAAAAATTATTACTTGCATGTTTTATTCAAATTTATTTAATTAACAAAAATAACAAATATTAGTGATAGGAAGCATTTGAACTACACCTACACATTTTTCTACAGAACAGACATGAGATAAAATTTTCCTAGCAAGTACATGGCACAAAAAGATTAACAAACTTGGAATCACATTTTTCTGATTTTTCTAGGATTTATTAAGCATTTATCAAGAAAACAGTCATTTCAATAGTTAATTAAAAACTCTATAGAAAAGTATCTCAAATTTGATATTCAATAATTTTATATTGTAGATCTGATTCCAATGAATCTATAGAAATTTATTTCACAATTTTTGGAGCTAAAATGAGCAAGTTATGAATTTCTAAAGCATTTATATATTTTCTGAAAAATCATTTTCAAAAATCCTTTTAAACATCAGCCGCTGGACTGCTAGGTGCACCCAGTGACTTGTACACGCGCGCGCAAGAAGGGACAGACAGGCGGGCCCGTGGGGCAACTGGACCCCACGCGTCAGCCACACCGAGTCAGGGGGGCGCTGACCGCGCGGATCTCGACGACGGCGAGGTCGCCGGCGACGAGGTCACCACCATCGTGATCACCATGCCGAGGCGGTCACGTTGAGGCAAACGGCATGACCGGAGGGGATCGCAACCGAGCTTGCCCACGGCCATGGCGGCTCGGCGGCGCTGCTCACCGGCGGGAGCGCGTCTCCGGCCATGGGGCGGCACGAAAAACAGCGTCCGAGCACCGGGAGAACGGGGCGAACGGAATGCGCGCCCGAGTAAAGGAAAAGCGGGAGCGGAGGGGAGGTTTCCACGGAGCGGGAATCCTCGGTGAGCTCGGCCGGAACTCCGGCGAGCGATTCGTGCGGATGGAAAGCTTACCACTGGTGATTGAGGCCAGCACGGGCTGCGCCAGAGGGAGAAGAGGCTTGGGGCAAGATGGAGCGGCTTGCGGTGAGCTGGGGCTGCCGGAACACGCGTGTCCGGCGATGGCGCGCGGTGACGGAGGCGGAACCGCGGCTGCTGCGCGCGTGAAGGAGCAAAGGCGAAAAGAGGAGAAGGAGGAGGGCGAGGCGCTGCGGAGGGTTAAAGGGGCGAGTGCGCGCGCTGGTGGGGGCGACCGGGCGCCACCCGGCCGGTGTTGCCGGCATGCGGCCGCCACGCGGCGAGCACGCTCTGCCGCGGCGGACAGCGAGGCGCGGGCGAGCGGGAGGAGGGGGAGGAGGCCGAGCGGGCGTGGGCCGGGCCGCCTGCATTGCGCGGCGCGCGCGCGGGAGTGACGCGGGCCGTTTCCGGTCGCGGGCCGAACCCGGGGCGGCGGCCTGTTAAGCCGGATTTGATCTTTTTTCAAATTTTTCAATTCAAATCAAATTCAAACACAGATTTCAAACCCCATTTTGAACAAGAAGAAGACATTTTCTGGAATTGACCCAAAAATAAAAGTTGCTTAGAATTAAATTCTCTACAACTTTGATTAAGGGGTCAACTAAAAATTCTCAATAGATTTTGAATGGCAGAATAAAAGCTAAAATAGGGAGTATTTTTGAATATTTTTAATTAATATTTTTGAACAAGTTTTTGACAAAACTTTGAGTCATCTAGTTGCTCCAAAAATTAAACTATGGTTCTAAGTGATATAAAATTTATAGTTGCAAAATTTTGGTGTAATGTGATTAGCACATTAATATATTACATCACATATACTGTTTTCAAGCTTTTATTTAACTCAATTTATAATATTAACATGTATGATTATGATGATATGAAATGCCATGCTTATGATTGTCATGCAAATGCATTGCGTAACACCGGAGTGTTACACATTCCATCCACCTATCGCAACCACCGCCAATGTCCGTGCCACCGACAGCGACCTCCGCGCACTCCGTGGCATCAAGCTCCGTGTCGGTGTCGAGCTCCACAACGACGAGCTCCATTTGTCCGAACAGCAAGGTGACATTGCGCTTACGCTAAAATCGTATGTTGCAGGCGTATATTTCAAGTATTTCATATGTCTCAGAGGTATATTACAATTGTTTCATGCAGATGTTGCAAAAGTAGATCAAGATATTGTATATATTGAAATGGTTGTACACATATGTTGCAAAGGCCTGTTTACGATGTTTCATCTGTGTTTTCAGATGTATGTTGCAAGTATGTTTTATCTACATGTTGCATACTTTTCACACATGTGTTGCAAGTGTTTTATCTAGATATTGCGTACGTTTTGCAATGGTTTCGAGTATTTTTCCAGGTGTTTTTTTCAAGTATTTCAGAAGCACGTTTTAAGTGTTTCATTTGCCTTCAGACGTATGTTGCAAGTGTTGCAACTCGATATTTCAAAAGTACATCGGGTGTTGTCTCCCTCGTCGCTTTTCTACTGCCTCACCTCGGTGTCTTCTCCTCCTCCGGACGCAGGCTGGGCATCTACCGCCCCCCTACTCCTCTTCCTGATGCTGGTGACGTTGGAGGTAGCGTGGAAAACCTGCACCGGAAGCGGATGGGGAGGGCGCAGGTAGTCCCTGCGTAGCATGCGCGTGCCGAAAGCGGAGGGGCGCGGGCAGGAAGCGGGATGGGGCTCGGGTGTCCGGACTGGGAGGCGCGGGCTCCTACGTGCGCGCGGACACGCGAGAATGGAGCAACAGGCATCGGCGTCCGGACGCTAGTAAGGCCCTTTTCTGCTGGGAGAATTTTTATAATTTAATTCTTTTTAATAAATATTTTAATATTAACCGCTCCAGAAAATATTTTGCATCAGGTAACCCATTTGGGCGCGACCAAATAACATAATTACGCCACATGTATTGCGCACGGCAAGATACAACATATTTGATGGCGTTTTCGACGTGGAAAAGCTTGTCACGCCACTCTCGCTGGTGTGACAGTATTGTCTTGTCGCACCACTGTGAGTGGCGTGACAAGACTGAACTTTCAAAAAATCATAACTCTTCAATACGATGTCTGATGAAGATGCTTTTTATATAAAAATTGTAGATCTTGACGAGATCTACAACTTTCTAGTTTTGAGTTTTTTCGTTTGACGATGTTAAGATGCTCAAAAAAATTATATAAAGTTTCAGCACCAAAATAATCGTGTATTAGCGCTTGTCGCATTAGAAAAATAATATATTTTTTTGTATGGATTCAAATAAAGATACAATTTATATCAAAATTGTAGCTCTCAATAAGATCTACAACTTTATAATTTTAAGTTTTTACATTTGAGGTTGTTATAAGATGTTCGAGAAAATAATATAAAGTTTTAGCACGAATATGCCTCGTGAATCTGATCTTTACCCGTGCGCGCGGCGGGCTCTGTCTCTGTGGCGCCGCCCTCGGCGTCGATCTTCGACAGCGCCGCGGTAAATTCTTGAGGAAGAGCATCATTCACGTTGTGCTTCCTCTTCGGCCTGTGGTCACGGTGGCCTATCACCGGTCACGGTGGCCTATCACCGGCGACGACGACCGCGACGAGGGGTGGACATGGATGGCTTCGTCGCCCAGGCTGACAACGCCCGGGTCGAGTGTTTCCTCCGGCGGCATGGTGATGGCGCGATCGATCAAAGCGAGGTGTCACGACTTTTTTTGGAAGGAAACAAAAGAAGCTGTTGTGTCCCAATTACACAGTACAAATATATAAACTGCTCCCGTACGACCGTACAAGTAGTGTCCGACCGTATTTCCGTAGGGCACACCAACGAGTCCCGGTCGGAGACAAACACGCGGTCCGGGCTTTTGTGTCAGGTTTATTTCGGCCGCGGACCACAGGTACATGTTTCTTCTCCTGGGCTAAAAAAATAACAGGCCCACTAATAAATTTGCATGCTTTCTATGGCAAGTGGTTTATTTGGTGTTTGACTTTAAACCACCGACACATTTGTTTCATAATAGTTGGTCTAAATCGGAAGGCAAGAAACATAATTACCTATTACTAACTGGGGCTGCTTCTCTTTCGTGGTTGACTCACGAGGAACGATTTTGTTTCTAACAATGGTCACCCAAAAAGATTTTTGTAGGTTCTATTCAGGAGAATGCACTATCTTAGCTGGGCTTAACTACAACGCTCAAATGATTACAAAGATCAGATTCGTGAGACATGTAAATTACTTGAGATAAGTGCCATGTAGTTTTTTGGTGTGTCTAATGGATGGTCTTTTGTGTATCGTCTCAGTTCTAGTTCAAAACCTTGTAGTCTCCTATACCTAGATATGAGATCCCTACTAAAGTATTTCTCTAGCTTCTTGTGCTGCCACGTCATCGAAATCTGTTTCACATCCGAATTCATCTTCCACCAATCAAGCATTCGGACGGCCATGCAGGACGAGTGGGTGACTACTCGTTTCTTCTTCCTCCCATCCAACATGCATCATCGTTTTTAATGGTATTGATAACTGGCAGGCGAGCACTGCTGGATATCAAAAGACGCTTCGGCTTCCCTTCCATTCGTGCCTTGGTTTTCTTCCAATTCCCTAAGCTATACAAGTACTCCCCCTCTGTTCGTTCTTGATCAGCGTAGGGAAGCCACAAAGACCAAGGAGCACCTAGCGATCCCGCCTAAATCAAATGAAGATAATTTTTATATAGATATTGTAGATCTCGACCAGATCTACAATTTTTATAGTTTTGAGTTTTTTTCATTTGAGATCCTTAAGATGCTTAAAAAATTAATTACATATTTAGATCTGAGGGTATTTTTGACTTTTTACGCCCGCAGTTTGACACCGTTAGAGCCAAATCGGACGGAAGTGGCGTGGAGGGCAAAAAAGTTCAGAGCAGTGGCACCTATGAGAACTCAACTTTTTAATGGCTCGTGGGTAATTACCAACTTTTATAATGGCACACAGGTAAAACCCTCTTTCTTTTATCAATGGTCATCTAAAAATATTTTGTAGGTTCTATCTCTTTCTTTTATCAATGGTCATCTAAAAATATTTTGTAGGTTATATTTACAGGTTGCACTGGCTTCGGTTCTAGGCTCAATTACAGTGCTCAGATGATTGCAAAGATCAAATTCATGAGGCATGCAAATTACTTGAAATAAGTGTCAGTCTTTTTCATCTAATGAATGGTCTTTTGTGTACCATTTCTATCCTAGTTCAAAACCTCGTAATAAGTTTAAATTTTGGGTGTGTTTTCTTGTTTTTTGTGTAGACTGATGTTTCTTTTCGAATAAGGCTAAAGCCGAAACTATTTTCCCTTTTCTAACAAAAGAAGCCCTTCACAACAAACTTTGCACTTTATTCAGATCATCCCGCTATTTGTATAGAAAAAAGACCAAATAACTGTGGATGCAAGGGGTTCATCTAACTTCATCCTTATCACCTTATGTTTAATAATTTTATAAATACTAATAAACTTGCCCGTGTATTGCAACGGGATCCAATACGTAATGATTTGTAGCACGGGTCATGAGTTCAAGTCAAAAATTAAATTAATTTAATGGTAAAAATATTTGTTTCTTAAGGAGTTCAAGATTAAAATGGCTGTGATATCTTATTTATTATTTGTTTTTACTCTTATTATATTATTAGAACACGAAAAAACCAGGTGGAGAAAACAATGAAAACAAAATCAAAAAAGTCGAGCCAGTGTAAAAACATCCATGAGAAAAAAAATCTAAGCATACTCGAAGCCAATAAAGTAGAAAACAGTCATGACAAAAATTGGAATATACTCTAGAAAAGAAAAAATCATAACATATTCGGAGCCAAGCGAAAAGCATCCAAATGAACGTAAAGCAGCACGTACTCGGAGCAAGTAAAAACGGACAAACCGAAAAAGTGAAAAAAGAACAGAAAAGAAACAAAATAAAGAAATTCTATCCTTCTTTCGTCTTTATTAGATTTCTATTCTTATATTTTTGTATTTGGATTAAGATTCCTATTCCGGTTACTCGGAGTTGGAGAAATCTAATTAGATTAAGATTCCTAGTTGTCCATATTAGTATATTCTTCATATTTGGATCAATGTTCCTATCCACCCGAAATCGAAGAGATCTAATTGGATTAGGATTTCTAGTTATATAAAGAGAAGGACTATAGACGGTTTTCCACATCCACGAAGTTAGTTAAGGGATGGCCGGACCAAAAAATAGGTGGAGAGAAATTTTACCTCTTTATTATTAGGTATAGATATACTACATGAACGAATCATTTGTTTTCTAGCTTGTAGTTTTTTTTTTTGAAAGAGAAATTCTAGCTTGCAGTTGCACTTGCTCTTTCTTGCACGGGCCACAACGCACGTGCACTCGCGCCCCCGCAAGAACCGGCCCAGAGGAAACATAATCAATTCTCATTTCCCCTAGGCCCAGAGCCAGACGCAGCGGAGATTTGCTGCAAGTCGCCGGCCAGGCCTTAATACGTGTGTAGGGAACCAATTAAAAAAACGAAAGAGCTGCATCTGAACTAATCATACCCAAAGTGCACCAGAGTTGCTCCAGCGGCTCTCCCATGCTACCGGCCAATACTATGACAACAAATTTAGATTTTAGCAACAGCTAATGATCTATATTGATTCAAAGCACCAGTGTCCAATATTTTGGATTGAGAACCCCAAACTATTTCTAACTAACCAAAATTTTCTAATAGTTTATCTGCCTCTTACTGTTTTATCATATGGAATCCTTTATTTTCTTAATTTACGCATGTATCCAATTTACTCTGATCTCCCGATAAAAACGCTAGACGGGAACGAATATGAAATTTCTCTCGATTGCCGAAACTTATGAGGTGAAGAGAATATTTGGCAGCTTTTTATTTTTAAAGAACTCTTATACCAGAATGTTGGAGTACACTTTTTTCCTTTTTGCTAAAATATCAAAATAGAAAGTTGTTTTACAAGCACTTGGAGATTCTCTAAGAAAATAACTACGGTAACTTGAAGCAAAGGAAATTTATATCTATACCTACCTAATATTAAATAGCGAAAAACTCTTCTATTCATTTCTTTTACTTCTCACAATACCTTATGCTCCTATCTGTCCCATATGTGATGGGACTCATGACTCATACTCATACAAGTTAGAACAACACCCATCCAACAATTAATGATACATGCTTCGATTTCAAGACACGCCAAGTGATGTACGAAATCTAGAGGCATTTGAAAACACCAACTATCTCTAGACATCAAATTGTTGACCCATGCTATTTCTGAAAGCCTTTGTAAAATTGGTTCTTCATAGAGCCTGTCTCTAAAAGAAAACATTGGCTTCCCTAAAAATCATTTCTGTAGCAGTGAGTACAATCCTTATGCTAAATTTGCTAACCAACCTCCAAACCTTTGATATGCCACAAGATCCAACATTCCGCAACCAGATCGAAACCCATCTGAATCAATGAATGAACATTGACAAGTTGCAAATTCAGCACCTCCAATCCTTGATCCAAGTTGGACACTTGATTTCCTCTCCATGGACATCAAGGACGAGGTCAACGATCCGGAATTAATATCCCCAGAAGGGAGTACACATGAGCACTGTTGTGAGGATATTAATTCTGGTCTTCTGGATAGTAACCACAAACATAATTGCGACAGATAAAATTGGCTACCACAACAGTGACCTCATTGTGATTATCATCGAAGTCATCATAGGTAATAAGCTCTAGGCCCAACATCAGTAGTATTTCACCGGCAAATATATTTAAACCGAACCTAAACAAACTACACTAAAGATCTGCTTAAACTTTAAAGAGGGATGGAATCTTCTTGCCACCGCTAACCTCACTGGAGAGAAAGGAGAGGTCCCTAGACAGTGGCAACTATGAGCCCTAATAAGAGTAACAATGCTCTTCTAGCCCCGTGCAGGGATGCAAGTTCTAATAATTTTGGATATTGGACCGACCCAGAAACTTGCTCAAATAAACTATAATAACATTTAATTGTAATTACCCACTTGCATCCTTAGTCCTAGGGCTCAACTTACTATATTACTAAAACAACATATGATTAAATATTAATTAATGCTGAATTTGCATTTGTATAAAGTTATAGATTTTTTAGGCTAGATTGTCTAAATTTACTAAAATAAAATATAAAAGAAAAAGACATTGCCAAAGTACATGATCACCTTCCCTTGGAAAAAAAAATAAAAGAACGAGGTGGACGTCTGATTTACAAAGAAAAGAAGAAGGAAATACCCACTTGCATCCTTAGTCCTAGGGCTCAACTTACTAGATTACTAAAACAACATATGATTAAATATTAATTAATGCTGAATTTGCATTAGTATAAAGTTATAGATTTTGAGGCTAGATTGTCTAAATTTACTAAAATAAAATATAAAAGAAAAAGACATTGCCAAAGTGCATGATCACCTTCCCTTGGAAAAAATTAAAAGAACGAGGTGGACGTCTGATACAAATAAAAGAAGGAAATGAGCTGAGTGGATGTGTTGGATCGATCCGTATTGGATTTAGAAGTCGTTTTGGATAAGATTTGGGTCAAACATTAGGAATATAAATCATCAATAACTTTTAAGATGTTGAGTTTGTAAATATAAAAATTATATGAATAGATTTGTCTTGAAAAAATACTTTCATAAAAATATACATATACCACTTTTCCATAAATATTTTTTTTATAAAATAAGAGGTTAAAGTTATATTTTAGAGAATATGTCACTGTCCTAAACAACTTCTGAATCGAATCCGATAAGGAGAAAGTATCTCATTACGTGCACTCGCCAACTCAAACGAGGCTGCCGACCTGCCGGTCTTCCTGCAGGGGTCCTTTAGTCCATCAACGATGGGAACACGGATGCAGCAGGGACGAGAGATATTTTAATCAGATAGGAGAAAGGGGATAAGCATCAATCAGCCGCGATGACGCTGCAGATGGCCCACGTGTCCCCAGCCTGGCCATCTCACCTCAGCCCCAGATTCTTCTTGGCGCACACCACACTGTACACCGGGTTTACTCGAAGGGTGGCAAGGGAGCATTGCTATGCTTTCCCCAGTTCTCTTCCAAATTCTACTATACAAAAAGAAGATTTCCCGTCGCATTAAAATGTCGGCAAATGCATAGAGTACTAAATATTGATGAAATCAAAAACTAATTGCACAGTTTTGTTGTACTTTGCGAGACGAACATTTTAAACCTAGTTAGTCAAAATTTAGATAATTTTTACCAAATACAAACGAAATGCTATAGGAATTCTGATACAGTGTTTTTCTCCCCAATTCCGTCAACTAAACGAGGCCTATATGTCCCTCACAGACTGACAGGCAGGTGTATGGAGTTCATTTATTTTTTTAATAAAAAATTGATCCTATTCGGCAGACTGTTTTTTTTTTTTTTTGCTTATAAGCCGATTGTGACTGATTTGCTGTGAAAGAAAAATACTGTTCCACAGGTGATAAGCCGTGCTGATAAGCTCAGCGGAACAGGAGGATTGAGTTAATTTTGTTTTTATGGTAGCCTCCGTGTAAAAAAATAGGGAGTCTAAACATTTGCAGTGGGTTACGTTAAAACTGCCCTTTTGTAACGGCGAGCATTGGTGCATTTTTTTTAACCCTTTGGGAAAGTTGTAGATGCCACGTCGTCCCATCCCCGGGTCGTATCGTAGTTGGTGCCGCAGCGGTTTTCTTCCGCAGTAGTAGGCGAAACCAGCAGTACACTCTGCCCATCGTGTCCAGCCTTTCATTGACACGTGGACCACCTTCGGCGTCCGGCGCTGACAGGCGGGCCCCGAGGGCCATGGAGCCGGCGGGCGGCGGCACTCGCTCGCCTTCGTGAGTTCGTCCCCCCTTCCGTTGACGCGGACAGAGCACACTCCCACTGCGGCCCAAGCAAAGCAAGGCGGGCGGCGGTATTAGTAGCACCAGCGGCTTGCTCCGCGTCGTCATCGGCAGCGCGCGCTCGCGATTGGCTCCTCGTAGCTATCTGTCTACTACAGAAATAATCACAAGGGCTAGCAAGAGAGGGGCCGGCATAGAGAGTCTTGGAGAAGAAGAGGAGGGTTCAGAGTTGGGAGGAGATGGAGAGCCCGCGGAGCCCCGAGGCCGAGATCGGCCACCGCGTGGAGGACCTCTGGGAGGTGGCGGAGCCGCAGCTCTCGCCGTCGGAGAAGCTCAACTCCTGCTTCGAGGACATCCCCGTCGCGTCCTTCCCGCGCACACACCCGTCGCAAGGTGATGATATCTTGTTTATCAATTCACTTTTGCCTCGCCTGCTCCCTTGCGTACTGTACTGGTCGCTGATTTGTATCCGGTCTTGATGCCGTGTGATGCGTGTTCAACCGAAATAAAAAATAAATCAACCGGCTTGATGCAGCGAAACGCAAACCTCTGTATTCAGCGTCAGATCAGAGTTCGTGTGCTGTTGGATTCAGTCGAACAGCTCTCTTCTTCCGGTGTCAATTGCATTTGTGTCTGTATTGTAGTCCTGTTGGTGTTCGCACAGGAGCCCCGTGCTCATCTTGTCACTGTGGTGCTGATCCGCTCCAAAGCCACTCCGTGCCATGTTGCTGTTCTTGTCATTTCAGGGAGCGGACATGCATTTTTTTTTTCAGTTCTCTCATCTTCTTTTCTTTTTTTCTTTCTTTTTCAAAGGACAATCCAGTGGAAATCTTCTCTTAGCTCAGTGGGCATGTCTTCTCTGGACCAAATGCATGGACCTTGTTGAACTGTTCTTAACACAGTGATAGTGTCACACGGTTTCTCTTGAGATCAGATTACACTTCTATCTTGTTCTTTTCCTTCCTAGGTCCAGTGATGCTGTAGAGCTCTAACACTTCAGACACGTATACGTAGTATGTTGGTTGAGGGGTCGTTTTCATCTCTTGACCGACTAGGCAAGAGCCGTGGAGCACTTTCTTTGTCATCATGATGTGTGTCACTGTGCGGGTTGATGTGGATAACTATCAGCCTGCTCAGAAATGATCCAACTGCCATGATTGCAAGAGGCATCTTCTCGAACAGTGAGGTTCCCAGATTACCATCACCCTGTTCGGCTGCTCTTATCAGCACGGCTTATCAGCCGTGGTGCAGTATTTTTCTCTCACAACAAAACAGCCACCGCCGGTTTATAAGCCGCAGAAACAGCCTGCCGAACAGGGTGCATATTTTGTTTTTCATTTAAGGCCCTGTTCACCGTACATCTCTTGACCATTATCTGGGGAATAGTACGGTGAATTGGCTAAACGTAGAAGATAAATCATCATAATCTATCGCTGGGTCGTCCAAACAGAAGTCTAAGTCGGCAAAATTGAACGGCCTGTACATATGCAATCTGTGTTACTTCGAAAAGTGTGTGAATGTGTGATTGGTTGCCATAGAGCAAAATCTTTCATTTAAAAAATGCATTCTTCCTTGAGCCTGCTGTTATAACTTTCATCTTCTTATGTATGTTTTGAGACATAGTTTTCGATTCTCGAGTCAAAACCATCAAATCTAAAAGATTAGAACTATTGGATTTAAATTTCCATCTTGTGCTAGAAGTGGATATCTAAGTAGGATACTGGAATACCTAAGTATCTTTCCCAGAAGTTCCTCATAACCTGTGTTATTTGCTTACATCGTCAATGGTTTAATGATGCACACGATAATTTCCAGTTCTAAAAGTAAAATGTGATTATTGCCATGCAGTCATTGAGATTCCTTCAGATGCAAGTCTTGCTGAAACTGTAGAAATATTATCCAAAAACAAAATCTTGAGTGCACCCATAAGAAATGTTGAGGCTCCAGAAGATGCTAGTTGGATGGACAAATACATCGGCATTGTGGAATTTGCTGGTATTGCCATGTGGTTGCTCAGTCAGGTTCGTAACATCGATTGTATTGAAGTGCTCCCTCCCTCCCTCCCTCCCTCTCATTTTGTAGGGGGGCCAGACATAAATGGTTAACATGATAGTCAGAACATGTTGTCCAACTGCAGCTTTTCCTAATCAGGATTGTTATGATTTGGTATATTTCTGTTCAGTTTGATACCATCATTTTTAAATAAATGATATGTGCACTAAACTTTAACAAACTGAATTCAATGCTATACTGCATGCAACCTCCTGAATATAGGCACAATGAAAATCCATCGAGTCATTTGATGCAGCTTAACCTTCTATAGTATGTTAAAATACTCCCTCCAGTCAAAACGTGTTAGGACTTTGCAAAGTCTTCGGTGCATATATTTGGCCACTAATTTCTTCTATAATATATTAATAAACATCCTTCAAATTTATGAGATTTTTGCAAGTATTTTTCAGTACAACCAACATGTATCTTACATGTTTTCAAACTAAATAATTTAAATTTTTTTGATGTTTGTAGTTTTTAAGGTTGGACTAAACTTGTCCTAAACAACATGATTTTATGACCGAGTAAATTTTCATGTTTGTTGTAAATCTAGCCCCCTTTTTCTCTTTTCTTATGGGATAATAGTATCAGACCATTAAGAAACAACAAATAAATACCGAATGATAACACAGCTCTGTAGTGTAAAGGATGACAGAATCTTCCTTTTTTATACTATCGACTATACATTTGATATTTTTGGTCTCACTCATCCTTCTGAAATGGATTGCTACTTCTGCCATGGAACAGTCTGATGCTGTGGTTAATGGGACGGTTGGTTCGGGAGCAGGATCACCTGTCTCCAATCTAGTTTCTAGGCTGGGCTCATTCACATTCAGAAGGACATCATCTGGCAGGGTAGAAACTGCTACTGATTCTGAATCAGATGAAGCAGCGTCAGTTGGTGGAAGCTTTTTTGAAACCCTAACTTCCTCTGAATTCTACAAGAATACAAAGGTGAACTTCTTTTGCTCCATATTAAAACAGTCAGGCCCTGTTTACTTCCCATGCAAACCCAAAATATTTCCTCTTCCACCCATCACATCGAATCTTTAAACGCATGCATGGAGCATTAAATGTAGGTAAAAAAACTAACTAATTGCATAGTTTGTCTGTAAAGTTCGAGACGAATCTTTTGAGTCTAATTAATCCATGGTTGAACAAATTTTACCAAATAACAACGAAAAGTGCTACAGTAACTTTTCACCCCATTTTTCTCAACTAAACACAGCCTCATATTGACTTGTAGTGAGGACCAATCCTTGACATAAGTTGTGCCTGTGTAGGTTGGCGATATCTCAGGGAGCTTCCGCTGGGCACCATTTCTTGCACTGCAGACATCTGACACATTCCTTACCATGTTGCTGCTTCTATCCAAGTACAGAATGAAGAGCCTGCCAGTTGTAGAAGTGGGAGGAGATAAGATTGAGAACATTATCACACAATCCTCTGTCGTACACATGCTTGCAGAGTGTGTTGGGCTCTCCTGGTTTGAGAGTTGGGGAACTAAGAAACTCTCTGAACTGGGGCTTCCTATCATGAAACCATCGAAACTTGTCAAGGTACCTCTGAATGACCTCTGCTTGTCTGCATTGGAAATCTAGTTAGAAATTTTCACTTCCAGCCTTTTCCTTTCTAATAAATTCATAAAAGACTGAAGTTCAAGTTATCAATAGCTAAAGAAAGATCAATTTCATCAAAGCCACGCTGATTGACAAAACCTTCATGTAAACAAACACGTCACTGTGGCCTACTCTTTTCCAGGTAAACGAAGATCAGCCAGTTCTGAAAGCTTTCCAACTGATGAGGGAAAAGGGAGTTGGTGGCCTGCCAGTCATGGACACAAGTGGAGCAAAAGCAATTGGTAATATTAGCATCAGAGATGTCCAGTATCTTTTAACTGCCCCCAAGATATACAAAGAGCACAGGTTTGTAATCCTTACATCCTTGTCGATAGGCTTTCTTGTGATTGGCAAACAATACAATAAGATTTCTGCTGCTGTTATTGCACATCATGCCAAATGCACTTTTAAAATGCATTGTACGAACTAGGAAGACCACTGCAACTATTATTGCTATATATGAACCCCTTTGTGCTGTTGAATGTAACACAGGTCAATCACGACAAAGGATTTCCTTAGTGCTGTTCGACACCATCTCCAGGAGCAACGTGAGGCCTCACCATTGCTGCATGATGTAATCACTTGCAAAAGGGATGATACAATTAAGGACATCATACTGAAGCTGGACTCTGAGAAGATCCACAGGATCTACGTTGTAGATGACAAAGGGAACACCGAGGGAGTCATCACGTTAAGGGACATAATCTCCAAGCTGGTGCATGAGCCGCGCCATTACTTTGGGGATTTCTTTGATGGTGTTGTTCCCCTGCCTGCAAACAGCACTGTATGACACAACTTCAGGGTCCAATCACACTGATGTATCTGTGCAAATGTACATTTTGAGCTGTTCTCTTCTGAAGGTCGCTTCTAGTATATTCCTTTTCACAGCCTTCTTAGTTCTCAGGTAAATAGACCATTGCCTACATGGAGAAAAGAACTAATGCTCTAATGGATGGATGGCAATGTTGTACATTGAATGATTTGGGAACTTACCTGAGTTTCTTTTCATGTTCTCATGATGACAATTGTTGCCTGTCTTGCTTCTTGCTAAAGATGTGGTTCACTAGATTCGGCTTTGTCATGCTGCAAAACAAAATTCTGAGGGAGAATATTTATTTTATCTTGTTTTTAACCTTGGAGCCAAACTCTTTTGTTGACATATACCTAGGAACTTCATCATTCAACAGCTGGTAGAGTCTACTACGGCCTTGATTAGTTTCTCCTCAAAAACTTTACACCCTATCACATTGGATGTTTGACACATGCATGAAGTATTAAATATAGACTAAAAAATAACTAATTACACAGATTGCGTGTATTTTGCGAGACTGAATTTTTTGAGCCTAATTAGTTCGTGATTAGACAATGTCGTGCTATAGTAAACATGTGCTAATAACGGATTAATTAGTTTTAATAAATTCGTCTCACAGTTTACAAGCGAGTTCTGTAATTAGTTTCTTTATTAATATCCAAACACCCCTTTCGACATCCCATAAAACATCCGATGTGATACCCTGAAACTTTACGTCCTTAGAACTAAGGGGGTGTTTAGATCCCTTCAAAATTTCAAATTTTTACGCTCTCTCCATCACATCAATCTTAAGACGTATGCATGGAGCACTTAATGTAGGTAAAAAAAATAACTAACTACACAGTTTGGTAGTAAATCACGAGACGAATCTTTTGAACCTAATTAGTCTATTATTAGATACTAATTGCCAAATACAAACGAAAGTGCTACAGTATCAAAATTCTAAATTTTTCCATCTAAACATCCCCTAAACAAGCCTTTTTTCACCTTTGCAGCATAACGAGGTACTACCTACAGATGTAGGCATGTAGCTTCTGAAAAAGTCCAGTTCGGAATCAGTGTACACTGTACAGCTACAGCGTACGGCTGCAGTCAGTTTATCATCTCGTTGTGAATACAACTCTACTCTAGAAATATCCGAATCCGTAATAGAAAAGAGAGCCAATAAGCTGACCCAGTGTCCTTGGTTTAGTGAACTTGACGAGCTTGTGTAATCAGGTCACAAACCGCACACATTCAACTCATAACCAAACAGAGAAGATTAAATTTGCACTGTTGGTGCTCAAACTACCCGCTTCAAACAAGATGTGGAATGCAAGAGAACTCAGTCTCCATTTGTTCTCTCGGAAGCATCATCAGGTTTGTTTGGTTTGCTACCAAAATTTACCTCACTAACGATTTAGCAAGTAGGACCTTTTTTTTTTTTGCCAAACATTTGGTAAGCCAAACGTGTGATGCTGGCAAGTTTTGGAAGCAAATCATCTTTGTGTTTTTGGCAAACTTAGCTTGCCTTGATTTTGGCAACTAAATTTTGGCTCCAATCAGGCACATCGTACTTGATAGGTATGACCAGAAGATAAATTCATTTGTTGATGTGTATTTACATGGAGAAACCAAGTCAGAAACTTGGAAGATGCTAACGATCAAAACAGGGATGTCCTTATTTGAGTTGGTACATGCTCATGATCATCATTATGTGGAAGAGAACAGCTAAAGCAAATAGCTGAACAGAAAAGGCATGTTACATTTCTGATGGGCAGTAACTTGCTGATTTACATTCACTTCGTCTTGCATTATATTCATAAGGAACGACTAGGCTATCCATCTTTTCTTTCTTCTTTCTTGAAACACTGAAACAGGCATGATTCCCTAACAGCATTAGCATTCCCAGTACCTCCAGACTTAGCATTTCAATACTCCTAGAAAACACTGTATAAAAATAAAATACAACAACTGACAGAACAATGTGACCAACATGTATGGAAAGAATGCAAAGAGGGAGCGGAACTTGGGTTCAAGCATAAAAGGATACCATATAAAAAAAGCATAAAAGGATTGCTGCCAGGCATCTAGCAAACTGATGAAGTTTTTCTTATTTAAACATTACTCATCAAACAAATATATATTTGGTCCAATTCTGCAGTCCATATTTCAAGGAATCCATACAAGGCTGGTTTACTTCATCATTATTACAAAGGAAGTTTGCAATCTCAAAATCCCCTTCCTATTTCAGGACTAAACATTCCGAGTCTTTTGCAACATGTGAGTCCAAAACTGAACACTTATAACATGTTCGATAATGTAAAATCAATATATCTTGGACTTGGAGCCTCAGACAATCAAACAAGCAAATATAAGAATATACTGAGAAAAAAAAAGCATGTACATCATTTAGTATTACACATATATTGATTGCAAAACAAAGGGGTCCTATTTTGAATTACATTGCGCCATGGTACCAGCACCAATTCAACACATTCACTACAGCAGTTTGGCGATATGGTGTCCCTTGTACCAAAAGCATACCTGTAGCCAAATCCCATCATAAGAAATTATCATCTTCTCCTGGAATGGTTGGCAGACCCTAGTGACCCTTCAAATAGATCAGATAGGTAATTCTCCAAATCCTCTGGAGTGTACTTTATGTATTTTCCAGAATTCCTTCCACTATCAACTAGACTGCCATATCTTCCAGTAAAAGCACGATAAGCTGGGATCACATTTTCAGATATAGAAATCTTGAGTTCTTCTCGGAGTTGAGGATCTGGCACCTTCCAAAGTGTTTGGCTCCTGTATATCTCCTCAAAGGCCAAGTTGAAATTCTTAAATTTTTCTCTGATCCTAGAGCTCGAATTCCCACTGCTGCCAAAACTTCCGCTCCCACTGCTGCCATGTCCATCATCCTTCAAGTAAGACAAAACTTTGGTCCATGAAACCCTAAGGTAGCTCTTTGAATTTTGTCGAATCTTGCCACGGCGCCTCCGTATCCAGTGATCACCTAAAATCCTCCCAAGCTCTGAATCCTTAACCTTTTGTACAATGTAGAGTGTGTTATTCATGGAAAATATGCACTGCAGCGCTCCATCCTCATAAAGTTTAGATTTTTCATCCAGATTAACCTCCAAGTAAGATATCAGTTTGACTAAACGGCGTCCAAGTGGGGTCAGACTCTTCAGATACTCCTGATCCTCATCGGTGCCATTATGCAAAATGTTATGATCTACATCTCCAGCACCACTGTCATCCAAAAGTGTATCAAGTGTGTCACTGTAAACGACCAACAACCTAAGATAGTTCATCACATAACGCGTCATTGGGTGGATCTCACCAGCCATCATCGGCCGCCGCGATGACTCCTGCTGTAGGACCTTCCCAAACTCAAGCAGGGTACCCTTGACTGCGTCACCAAGCCTTTCAAGAACCCCCTCCAAATCATGGATGACATCATCCCCATAACTCCCAAAGAACAGCTCCTTTAGCTCAGGGATCACCTCAGCAAGCGCCTCATACATGTCAAGAATTCGGGAAAGCTTCTCCGGCGAGCGAGTGCACACAGAGACAGCATCCCCAAAGTTACGGATCTGCATGATGCAACCCTTGGTGGACTCCACAAAGCACTCGTCCCGGAGCTCATCGGACGCAGCAAGCACCAGGTCACAGAGCCGCCGCTCACCAGTCAGCAGGGAGCGAACAACTGTCTTGACCCCATGCACCCACTTCTTCATCTTGTCATTCAGCTGCTTCCACTCGATGCGCTGCACCTCATCGATACTGAGCCGTTCCACACCGAGCACGGTGAGACAGTCATCAAGCAGGTCACGCCGGATGGCGCAGTACACCTGGGCGAGCTCGCTGCCATACCCTGCGCGCACCATCCGGTCAGCAATGGCGCGTATCTCATCGACGGCCTCCGGGCGCACGAGGTCGAACACCTGGTCTTCGAAGGGGTTGTTCCCCGCGATGCTGGCGCTGCGGGCGGTGTCCGGCCCGCCGCCGCCGTCCTGGCTGTGCGGGGTGGCGGGATCGAACTCGGAGGAGGTGTCGAGGTCGTCCATGGAGCCGAGAGAGAGGCGGCGAAGCGAGCAGTAGAGGCCGCTGGCGTCCAGCGGTACCGAGTGGCGGAGCATGAGGTGGCGGAGCTCGTCCTCGAGGCGCGACATGGCGAGCTGCACGGCGACCCCGGCGCGGCCGGAGACGGCGGGGGTGGAGAGGTGGTCGACGGCGACGTCGACGGCGGCGAGGTAGTGCGCGGCGTCGTCTTCGGGGGCCTCGAAGACGAGCGCCTCCGGGGTGGTGTCCCAGAGGTGGATGAGCTGCTCGGCGGCGTCGAAATCCGCGAGCGAGGAGGAGGAGGAGGAGGGTTCCTGCTCACCACCGGGGGGCTCTGGGTCTGGGTCGGAGGTGCCGGCCGGGGACGGGGACGGGGACGGGAAGAGGTCGGAGGTGATGGAGGAGAGGCGGTGGTCGAAGCCGGAGAGGATGCGGATCATGTCGTCAGCGGCGTTCTTGGACGTGGCGAGCGACTTGACGATGTGCTGCGCCGCCGCCAGGACCTTGTCGTCGCCGACGACGGCGGCGGGCACGGGGACGGGGAGCTCGCCGCCCTCCCCCACCTCCCGCCTCTGCTGCGGGGGCGACGAAGGGGAGGACATCGCCGGCGGCGGCGGCGGCAGGCGAGCTAGGGTTTGGGTTGGGGAGTGCCGCCGCGGCTTTGGGCCTGGTGCCGGCGGCGGCTGGTGATGAGTGGAAGGGCACGGTGAAAACGGATTGCTGCTGCTGGTGGTGGAGTAAATGAAGGAGGAGCGAAGCGGGTCGGGCGGATTGAGGCTGAGGAAAAGAGATTGTTGGAAGCAGACGACGGCAGTCGCCAACAATGGCAACAAACGGCTGTTTACTCGATGGGAGATGGGAGATGCCAAATGGTCAATGGATCGATCGAGGGGTTCTTGCTCCAACCCAAACAGCCCATCATCTAGAACATTGACATTTTGCCAAAAAAAAAACTTATCTTACTGTGTTATTTATGCGCAAATTCGTGTAACTTTCAGCAGCTATGTTGGAACGGGGGCCTCACTCCATCCAAATCCAAACCCACGAGGAAATCGAATGGTTTCTTCTGAAAATTCCTGTAAAATCGGACGTGCGCATTGTCTCCATCGCTTGAACTGAACTCACCTGATGACGACGCAAAAGCTCACGGCCATGCCCGGCAAGAAAGTTGAAATCAAGATGATGGATGGATGGATGGGCATAGTTGTAGTTGTAGTTGTACTTTACACGGTGGATGACGCGAGGCAAATCTTTCTTTTCTATCCCGGTGAGGCTATTCAATTCGATCGAATCCAATTTGCCACGTCATGGGCTTGTCTGAGCCCCCAAATGAGATCCTACCATCGCCTGATCGTCGTCAGCGTTACAGCTTTTTCTTCACCCGCTACTTTCAATAATCCGGGCACGAATCACAAGCCCAACACAAACAAGACACGACGATTAAGGACCGAACATCATCGCTTGCCCTGCAACTGCAATGGCTAGGACGATGTGGATCTGGGAATGCCCGATCTCGGCATCTCGTGACCTTTGCACAGAGACAGCAGAGCTCAGGCACACACGAGGATTTATATAGGGGAAAAAAAAGGTTCCAATCTCTCGGTCTTCTCAACGCGCTGGCATATCACACGTTCACAGGCTCGCAGCATTGCGGACTAAATCTGCGTGGCTCTGGCAGGCAGCAGCGAGTATTGTTTATCGGAGCAAGTTCCGGATCTCGCAGGCCATGCCATAATCTTTTTTTTTTTTTTCTAGATCGGGCCATTCACCCGTATTTCATTAAGAAGAAGGAGGAAACCAAATGTTACAGATACATAGGATTCGCAAGTAATCCTTGGATTACCAACGAAATCCCAACACAAACAAACAACAAGAAAACACGAGGGGGACCCTCCACCATAAAACTCCAACCGACTAGGCCTAATACAAGAGATCATCCTTAACACATCGGTAGCCAGTAGTGTAGTGAAAACCGCAGCGATGACGAAGCAGGCATCTTCCTCGACGGCAAAGCATCCGCCAAGGACGCCAAAGAGACAACAGCGGCAAAGCATCCGCTAGAGATCCACAGCGGCAAAGCATCCGCCAAAACACCACGGCGGCAAAGCATCCGCCCGACCGAGAACCACGGCAGCAAAGTGTCTGCCAAAGACGACGACCATCGACGCGGCAAAGTCGCGGATGGGGCCATCACGCTCACAGCAGCAAAGCATCTGCATGAGAGGGGGCCTTAGCGAAAACGGCGGCAAAGCATCCGCCCGAGCGACACGACGGCAAAGCATCCATCAGAGAGAGCATCGGCTGCGGCAACACCAACCAACTAACGGACAGACCGAAGCGAAGAGCGGCATGAGGCACAATTAGGCATAGCACAACAGAAGCAACTCCCGGCAAGGAAGCGGAGAGCCGAGCACGGTAGCAAAGCACTCCAACGACGCCTCCAAGAAGGTTAATGACATCCACGAACGCCATCGTCGTTGACAGGAGCACACGGGGATTTTCATCCCAGGAACCTGCCCCGACGATCCAAACGGTGAGGACAGACTTCGACGACGCCTTCAGGAAGGAAAATGACGCATACTGCGCCACCGCCGCCAGCCCAGCGCAAGAAGCCGGGCAGGGTAGACACCCAAGTACGGTAGTCAACACTGCGGATCGAGGGTTGGGGGGCTCCACCGTGCCTAGCGTCCAGCACACCGGCAAGCAGCAAGCATCCAGCGACTGCCGGGGGGGTGGAGCATAGCCGGACGCTGGGACGGCCATGGCAAAGCACCGGCACCGGCCTCAGCAGGACGCACCCGTCGACGAAGAGGGCCCCCGAGCAGGCGGATCCAGGCCAGCAGACGCCAGATCCGGCCCCAAGGGGCCAGGATCCCGGCCGGCCGGTGAGAGCCGTGGCCACCACGGGCCAACAGCATGCCCGGCCGCCGCCAGCGAGCAGCCCCGGCCGGCAACGGCCCCTGCCGCCACGGCCAGAGCGGCTGGGCGCGCGGACCCGCCAGGCCACCGCCGCCCCTGGTCCCAGGCCGCCGCCAGCGAGCCCAGAGGGGCGCAAGCCACAGGCATTGGGACGGACGGAGCGTGGAGCGGATTGAGGGTGGAGGCGCCAGATCTGGCCCCAAGGAGCCCGAATCCGCCGGCAAGCCGCGTTTCCCCGCCGGAGAAGAGCCTGGTGGCCGGAGTTGAGGGGGAGGGGTGGTGGGGGAGTGAGGGGGAGGGGTGGGAGATGGAGGAGCGAGCGGGCAGCGACCATACCCCGCTTTTAGGGGCAGCCGTGGGCCGCCGTCGCCGCACGCCGAAGGGCGGCGACGGCGGCCGGAGGGGAACGGGGAAGGGTGGCCCTAGGCCGCCGGAGCTATCGCCCCCGAGTCACCCGTTGGGGGCGCTCGGGAGCCAGATGTGAGTCGCTTCTATTGACATCCATGCCATAATCTGGAAAACAAACGTACGGAGCTAATTCCGTTCGAGGGACAAACTAAGGTCCATGTGCACAGTGCACCAGCAGCTCAAGTTGTTTCTAATTGGTACTATTGGTCAAGTAATTTTTTTTAGCTTTAGCTTCATAAACAGCTCTAATGGTGGACCTAAAGCTATATTAGTAAAATGTTTGGCTAATTGACCTAAAGCTATACTAGTAAAACGTTTGGCTAAATAATTTTTCCTGGTACATAAAAAATGTATATAATACCATTCTCTCTTTTTCTATTTTCTTTATTTATTTCCTTCATCCCTCTATTTTTATGTCATCGTCTTCATTCTCTCCTCACCCATCCCATCATTCACCTTCTCCTCCGCCACGCCTTGTCCCACCGTCCTCCGCCATCCCCTCTCCACCCTCCCCACGTTGGCACGCCTCCGCCCCACCCCGCGTCAGTTGTGCTCGCGCCAACACATCCCTAGGGAAAAGTTAACCATGCCGAGGGCTGGAAGAAGGTATCATTTTTCAACTCTCCCTCCTGCTTACAACTGCAAAGAGCGAGAAATTAGGAGCTTCACTAGCATAGGTGTACCTTGTGTTGGCGTTTGGTTGGACAAGCTGTGGAACCTGTGGAGAAGTTGTACCAAATGTTGTACATTTCCTAGTCCCTTACATCGGGCCTCCCTCTGGGGTATCGATGACTTATCGTACACCCATAGTCCATATTGTGGTGAATTCAAGGTTCACCGCTCCTCTACCAAGACTCAACCTTTCAAGGTTGTCTCGCCACTTGAGAGCTTGGCCTTGAGCTAACTTGAACACAATAACTCTTCACACCTCGATTCCACTAGAGATGTTCTTTGCCTCTCCGGCAAGTATAAACTCAGTAGCCCCCGAGAAATCACCTCAGAGCACCACAAAATCTTCTCTTGTGTGCTTCATGGAGTCCCACCAAAGTCCTATAGGTGGCAGCAACCATAGAGAGTAACAAGATGAATAAAAAGGGCCAGACCCAGTGCCAGAGGCTCCCACACGAGTGGGGTCTGGGGAAGGGAATAACCAAAACAAAGTCTTACCCCTGCAAAAATTCTGTAGAGAGATGGCTTCGAACCCAGGACCTGGTGACTCGGCGAGCTAGCACTCACCAACTGCACCAGGCCTACCCTTCAGTAACAAGATGAATACATCTATATAATATTGGTCATAGGTGTTGATAGCCAGAATATGATCGGGAGAGTCGAAGATGGACGGGAAAACCAAACACAATTGAAATGGATCAAAATTAGGCAAAATGTGTAAATTTCTAGAAAGGGGGCCATCTTGAAGTTTTGGCAGTCTAAGGCTATCTCGAAGTTTTCTTGTCAGAAACTCTTTTGATCTTGTGGGAAACATAAATTGCATGAGGAATAGGATTCCTGCTAGGATAAGAACCTTCGCCCTCTCCATTTACATGAGAGGGTCGCAATCGATTGAGAGATTCTTTAATCCAATCGATCAAAAATCAATTTATTATCCTTTTTTTTTATCTTTTCTTCTACCTCAAGCTCTTGCAACCCCCTTGCTGTCCAGCACATCTCTCGATGATATTTGTCGGTGTTTCTAGGCAGTCTTGATAATCCTAGGACACCCTTGCTGTGCTCCTCCCAAATAGGTCTTCCCAGAGGTGTTCACAAGTGTTTCAGGCGAAGAATGAGCGTTGAATCGATCTCGCCAAGCTATTGGTCGACCTCACCGTTTAGACCTCCCTTCACTACATCTCTAGACCGTGTGAGGCCTAGGCAATCAATCCCTTGCTGGTGTGTGACCTAACTTAGTGTCAACACTCTTTTTGTGACTCCATTAGGGACAAAACCAAATCAATCTACTACAATGGCCAATGGTAAGCAAGATGATCCGAAAAATCCCAAGAACATTGTAACACCCTGGTGTTACGAGCATGCTTAGCACCTAGATTAATACCTAAGAGGAATCAAATCAAAACCTAAGTTAAATTATTTAGTGCATACCACTGATAATGAAACTCTGAATAAAATATGCGTATATGTAGAACAGGTATCTTTAATTGTTGGCATGAAAAATAATTTTTATAAACAAAAATAAAATGTAACTTGAGTATTGGGTTTAGGTAAAGTTTATGAGCAAGTTCCGCATATCACAGTGCAACTATCTTGTTTGGGGAATAAATGGTGTTGGCTAGTATTTTGCAAGCTCAAAAATCGAATTCGAAATTCGGTTCTACTCAACTCTAGATCTCGCCAAGTTGGAACCGGCGTGAGACAAGGTCATTTTGGCATTCGAACTCTAACAAAAATGTTTAAACACTAGCTTCACGATTTCGGCATTGTTGGTTGCATCTAAGCGAGCACGCGGGTGTGGTATAGATGGCAGGCATGTTGAGTGTCGTGTTGCCTCGTAAAAATTAGCCCCAACTGCCTAGAACACGCATTGGACCGTGTCTCGGTGATCGGTTCGCGAACTGACGTTCGGCGTGGCAAACCCATGTTGGCATACTCCTAGTTTCCGATCTGGTGACCCTCTAGGCGGGCGTATCGCTTCTCTAGCTAGGCGATAGTATCGATTGTGGGCTCGTGAAATTTGGTGGACGTTGGTCGAGTTTATTTGCAACCCTTGCTCTGCTTTAATATCCTTGCACGTCAACGCTTGCTAGTGCTCGTCCGATGACCGCAAGCACCGTGGCTGGGGCTGCGCCTAGTCGTGTCGTCGGGCGGCGCCACTGCGGCCTTACCGCCCTACCCCTTCGGTCACGCTCAAGTGGAAGCCGAGGCTTCGCTCATCCTCGTGCCCCTCTGCTCGCCCTCTCTCTCAGCCTTCCCCCTTGCCCTCGCTCGCTACTGTCGCCCGCTGTTGGGCATTCTTAACGTCATTACCAAAAGTAGACTTAGTTTTCTAATTCTGATAACGGCGCCAAAAATGCCGAACCTATCCCTCATGCCACTTAAGCCAAGTTGTCATCCCCAGCATGACATGAGAGACGCGGTATTAAAATATGCAACTGCTCTTCTAAATAAATAATAAATAAGATCTGCAAGCGCACAGATTAATACCGATGTAGCATTTTAACCGGGAAGTATTCCAGGTATCGTTATTTATATTTTTACCACTGGGAAGGGATTACTAACATCAATGTTGATTATGGAATGGAATATAGGAATGAGTATCAATCATTGCATGTATAAGTGAGAGCATTCATCTATCTCTTGCATACAGGGGTAAGTGTCACATAAAATATAGATAAAGTATGAATGGTGACAAAGATAATTAATCTGATCAGCTAGCCACATATAATAATGATAAGCACCTCAACAGATATTCTAGCAAGTCATTAGCATGGTATTAGGACGAACTACAAGGATATTTCCTAAGTTATTCTTAACTATAAAGTCTAGCATATCATAGTTAGTGCAAGTACACTTGGCAATCATTGCGAGAAAGGACTACGCCCATGTATAGTGATATTATCAAGGAAGATGAGAAACATAGCAATCACTCCCCCGTAATAATGTTGCTCTGCCTGCCTTACACACGGGAGGGGGACTATATAAGAACCAACGAAGCTGTCACCATCGCGGACCACCCCACGATCCGGCATATAAGGTGCAATCGCAGATAAATATGGTCTAAACACCATGCCTACACAATATTTATCATTTACCCATGGATCCGATGGATAAACGCTATACGATCCTAAACATGTATATAATTCCAATCTAACTAAGCCAAGCGTATAACTACGATAAACTAAGAACAATATAATCGCAAATAATAACAAGTAGAGCATAGTCATAATCAATATATTGAAATAGAACAAAGTTGTATTCATAATATTGAAGAACAAAGATGAACAATGAAGAACAGTAAAGGAATTACCAAGAATCCTCTTGACAGATCCGGAAACCAATCGAAGATTGACTCCTTCTAGTTCTAATCCTATGTAGCTATGCTATACTAGAGATCTAGTTGATGTGGTGGCTCTAGGGCTTGATCAGAGACTCTCCTCCTGAGATTAGGGTTTGAGGAATTGAGAATGAGGGAGTGCCTCCTCCAGGGGCCAGGGGTCCTGCTTATATAGCCCCCTCAAGTGAACGTGGGCCGACAGATCAAACCGACATTAATCGCACAGTTTTCCTTGATCCCTTAGGTCGGTGGAGCATAATCCGCGAGATGGAGCCTGATTGGCTCTCAGGCCAGGGCGGGCGCCCTAGGGAGCAGGGCGGGCGCCCTGCCTCCGGGCCCGTTCGGCCTCCCGTTCGATCTCGTGGCTTCTGGAGTCTTCTAGATGATAGAAAATCGGTGAACACGTTATTATCTCTATGTAAACCCGACGTGTGGGCCTTTCCTCCGTATTTTCTGATAACCCCCTGCAGAAACAGACAAACACCAAAACTTGTGGAATTCTGTCAGATAAAACCCTAAGTCTAGGTGTTGGTTGCATTTGGATCCTTTTCTTTATTTATTTGATAACTATATTTGGTACTTAAGGACCGTCAACAAACTCCCCCAAGCTTACCTCTTGCTCGTCCCTGAGCAAGGATAGACTCATTATGGATCAGAAGTTGCTGCAACGCCTTTGAACGTTGACGGTACATATGCTTTCAAATAAGGTCTCATCCCTGAGTTAGAGTAAACTGTCAAGACTTAAAACTTACTCATTTTACCTTTCACCATGGGGCTTGCAACCGTCACCTGCATCTTGAGTGGTTAAAAGATAGAACGGTCTAGTCAAACGCCATGTCTCTTATTCTTGATCAGCTATAGCTCTGGAGTTTTTGCAAATTTTTCAAATAAAACTCAGAGATTCCTTGTATGACTTTCTCGGGTCTCTCTTTTATGGTATTTCTGGATCCTTACCAAGGCAGTAATGGTATATGCCTTCTCTCTCAAAGTATGTGGTATTTATGGTATAAGGCGTAGTGACATTGCCTTCTCTCTCACCCTACTCTAATAAGGCTTTGATATCTAGAGCTCATAGGTGGGAGATACAGTATACATACTCATAGAACATTTATTGCATAGTCAAACCATGGATCCAGAGAAACAAATCAATAAGTCAAATCAAGATGTGCATGTGTGGTGAATGAGTGGTGTATGGTGATAACAAAAGTCTAATGCTCTTTTTGAACCTTTCTTGCTTTTTAAAACTTTTGAGGGGAATGAGATGCTCTATTTTTTTTTCTTTTCTTTTTCTCTCAGGTGGGTATCTTGTACCCCTAATTCTACTGTCGGACACTTGTCCATTTTTACCTCTCGTCTCACTTTTTCTTTCTTCGAGGTTCCGAGCACTTGCTCCTTTTTATTTCCTCGTTTTTTTAGAGCAATCTCCCTCTTTTGAAAATATAGCAAGTGGTAGTAGAAATGACTTGAGCATTAACTTCACAGGGAATAACAGGAATGGGATAATGTTTTTGGCTATTCTCTCCCGGGTCAGGAGTAGAATAATTTTGGGTGAATCTGGAGATGGAAATGAGTGGATATATGTGGATGCGTACTTCTGGAGTAGAAGCAGCATGTATGAGTGAATGTGCAAGCGAATCTTGATTTTAACCACATGACAAGTTCCTAAGGGTCTACACAGCTTGACCACACTCAATGCCCATAAGGAGTAAGTAGTAAAAGTGCGGCTCTTATTCTAACAAGCATGTATATATGGCTGTGGTAGGAATTTAAACTCTCATCATACAGAAACTCATCATGCAACATTTTAAAGATTTTTAAAGATAAAATTCTCTAAAATTCTAGCATCTCTAGGAACAGATAAACAGCAGCTCAACCTTCCCATATCATATCCGCTAACAACTTAGACTTCAGATCAAGTTCTCTTCCCACTAGTTCAGGTTTAGAGCCAGTTTTAAATTATAACAGTTATGTCTAAACTAGAGAGAAAACAAATTTGAAAATTAGGCAGAGCAACTATTTATCATATCCATGCTAGAGTTTTATTTTCAAGATTCAGTTTAGCATAGCTACTTTATTTATTTATTAAACTAAGCAAATATATATAAACACAAAATATTTATTTGGGTTTTCATGATTATGCATCTTTTTATTTTAATAAAGCATAGGTATAAATGTAGATAAAAATACTTATCGGGATAAATGGGGGTGCTCTCCCCCAAGCTGGATCTTGACGTAATTTCTTCTGATGTAGCTAGCAGGTGCAGAGGTGTATTTGAATGTCGGCAGCACCCTGACAACGATTAGGATGTCCTCCATCTGCTAGTCTTCCTGAATTCTGTGGAGCTCAAATAGACAACAAAGCTTCGTGGAACTTGATTAAGCGTTAGCATAAATATCTAGCCTTTATCATGTTTAAGCTTCCTTGATAAATGTCACTCTCTATTTTTATTTTCATTTTTATAGAACAGAAAAAATATATATTATTATTATTTTATTTTATTTTATTTTAGGATGTCCTCCATCTGCTAGTCTTCCTGAATTCTGTGGAGCTCAAATAGACAACAAAGCTTCGTGGAACTTGATTAAGCGTTAGCATAAATATCTAGCCTTTATCATGTTTAAGCTTCCTTGATAAATGTCACTCTCTATTTTTATTTTTATTTTTATAGAACAGAAAAAATATATATTATTATTATTTTATTTTATTTTATTTTATGCCACCACAGTGAATGTACTTATGGGTTTTATGCCACTCGCATACTCACATGGGGCTTACTGTTTTCAACATTGTTTTTTAGACAGAATGAACATGATTAACTGAGCAATAATTAAAGGGAAAATGATAACTACCAAGTTTACCTCTTGGCACGGCGTTCGGTGTTTTTAAGTCCTCCGAACAGGACTTCTTTTCTTCTTAGTTGTCCTGGGATTTGGGTGGCGTAGACGGTGGTTCCGGCAGCGCCTCCTCTTCTTGTGTAACTGTCTTCACTTTCCATACCCGACTTGGTGCTTCGGTCTCCTGTTGTGTATCCTCGGGCCTTATGACCTCTCCTTCATAGTCTGCCCATACGTCCTTGATGGTTTGCCTCCTTTGGTTACGGTTACGTCGCCTTCTTCTTGTCCTGATCTGCTTAGAATCTTCAACTATATAGTTAGGGTCATTAAAGTAGCGGCGTACCTTCTCAGAGGGGAAATGCATATGGACTTCTCCGGTTCCAATGTAGATGATTGCTTTGACGGTGTCTAGGAACGGTCTTCCTAGGATGATGGGTGGCTCGTACTCGTCGTCTCCCATGTCAATGACCTGAAAGTCTGTATGGACAAAATGATCGTTAATTTTAACAGGGACATCGGTTACTATACCTTCGACCTTTCGGGATGTCTGATCTGCCATCTGGAGCTGAGTGTATGTTGGTTTTAAGGGCATGGTCCCGTACAAGAGCTGATAGGTGACTGTGGCCATTATGTTGACGCTTGATCCAGTGTCGCAGAGCGCCTTCTAAAAGGAGTATCCATTGATTGAGCACTCAATGCTTGGCATACCTGGGTCGTCCTTCTTGATTAGGAACGGCGACTTGGGTCGTCGGTCTTGACCTCCTTAAACTGCAGTGACCATCTTAGCTGATTCGGTCCATCCTTGGTTGTTCTTGTTCTGCTTGTTCCTCCTGTTGGTCCTCTTCCTTGGTTCATGTTGGGGTTGCTCTGGGATTTGTGTAATCTTGTTCTTGAAGGAAAACGTCTCCTTCCTCCCCTTGATGTTGAAGTTGATCTTCGCAGCGCTGGCGTAGATGACAGCTCCCGAGGTGTTCAGGAATGGCCTTCCTAGAATAACTGGTGACCTCTCATCAGACCCGGTCTCTATCACCACGAAGTCAGCTGGAGCATACGAGGTACCAACTCGGACACACATGTTCTTTAATATTCCTTTAGGAAAGCTTAGTGTCCGATCTGCAAGCTGCAAACACATAGTTGTTTCTGATAAAGGATATGTAAAGATTTTTTCATAGAGTACCCTGGGCATAATGTTGACGCTAGAGCCAAAGTCACAGAGTGCTTCTGGGAAGTCCACCATGCCGATGGAGATTGGGATGACGGGGCGTCCTGGATCGCATCTCTTGACTGGCAGAAGGTCATTATGTACTCCGACAGCGGGATTACTCCAATAGTTACCTGCATCAAACATGTCTATAAGATTTGCAGATTCTAATCCTTTCGGTTGTGATGGTATAACGGGGTTAGTAGCAGGAACAGCAGCAGCTATTTGATTTAACTGAGATTCAATCATTTTATTAAAGCTAATTTGGTTTTTGATGGCAGTAGAGAAATTATCCATTCTATTATTTATGTTTTCTAGTATTTTATCATTGGATGCCAATTTCTTAGACAAGTTATCCATTAGCTTTCCTTGATTAGACACTAACTCTCTCAGGGGTAGAAAATTATTATTGTTGTTGTAAGAGTTATTACCTTGATAATTACATGAGTAGTTACCTGAGTAGTTAGGCCTCTGTTGATTCCAACCTTGATTTTGTTGAGGACGGTTGTAGTTGTTGTTGTTGTTGATGTACCTTGCATCCTCAAGCATCTCAGGGCAGTGATTGTCTGAGTGTCCAGTATCTCCACATTCCTCACAAGTCATGTGAGAGTCGTAAACGTTCATGACTTCTCTTTTGTCTCCAGCTTTGTGTTGACGGTCCTTAAGTATCAATTATAACTATCAAATAAATAGAGAAAAGGATCCAAATGAAACCAACACCTAGACTTAGGGTTTTATCTGACAGAATTCCACGAGTTTTGCTGTTTATCTATTTCTGCAGGGGGTTATCAGGAAATACGGAAGAAAGGCCCACATGTCGGATTAATGACAGGATATTAACCGAACACGTAATTATCTTACATCTAGAAGAGTCCAGAAGCCACGAGAACGAACGGGAGGCGTAACGGAGCCGGACACAGGGCGCCCGCCCTGGTCCTTAGGGCGCCCGCCCTGGCCCCGGAGCCAATCAGGCTCCGCCTCGAGGATTATGCTCCACCGACCTAGAGGATCAAGGAAAACCGCACGATCAATGTCGGTTTGATCCGACGGCCCAGATTCATCCGAAAGGGCTATATAAGCAAGGCCCCTGCCCTTGGAGGAGAGGCCCTCGTCTCATACTTCAAACCCTAATTCAGGAGGAGAGCCTCTGATCAAGCCCTAGAGCCACCACATCAACTAGATCTCTAGTTAGCATAGCTACATAGGATTAGAACTAGAAGGAGTCAATCTTCGATTGGTTCCCGGATCTGTCAAGAGGATTCTTGGTAATTCCTCTCTTGTTCTTCAATTGTTCATCTTTGTTCTTCAATATTATGAATATGACTTTGTTCTATTTCAATATATTGGTTATGACTTTGCTCTACTTGATTATATTTGCAATTATATTGTTCTTAGTTTATCATAGTTATATGCTTGGCTTAGTTAGATTGGAATTATATACATGCCTAGGATCGTATAGCGTTTATCCATGTGTACAGTGGGTGAATGATAATTATTGTGTAGACGTGGTGTCTATACCGTATTTATCTGCGATTGCACCCTATATGCCGGATTGTGGGGTAGTTCGCGATAGTGACAGCTTCGTTGATTCTTATATAGTCCCCCTCTCGTGTATAGGGCAGGCAGAGCAACACTATTACAGGGGAGTGATTGCTATGTTCTTCATCTTCCTTGCTAATATTCACTATGCATGGATATAGTCTTTTCTCACCATGATTGCCAAGTATAATTGCACTAACTATGATATGCTAGACTTTATAGTTAATAATAACTTAGGGAATATCTTTGTAGTTCATCCTAATTCCATGCTAATGACTTGCTAGAATATCTGTTGAGGTGCTTATCATTATTATATGTGGCTAGCTGATCAGATTAATTATCTTTGTCACCATTATCACTTTACCTTTACTTAATGTGACATTTATACCTGTATAAAGAGATTGATAAATACTCTCGGTTATACATGCAATGATGTGTACTCAGTTCCATATTCTCATTCCATTATCAACCATGATACTTAGAAATCTCTTCCCAGTGGTAAAAATATAAATAACAATACCTGGAATACTTCCCGGTTAAAATGCTACATCGGTATTAATCTGTGCGCTTGCAGATCCCTTTTATTATTTATCTTGATGAGCAAATGCATATTTCAATACCGCGTCTCTCATGTCATGCTGGGGATGACAACTTGGCTTAAGTGGCATGAGGGATAGGTTTGGCATTTTTGGCGCCGTTATCAGAATTAGAAAACTAAGTCTACTTTTGGTAGTGACGTTAAGAATGCCCAACAAGCATTTTTGGCGCCGTTGCCGGGGAAGGTTGATTACTAAGTAGGAATGAATACGGAACTTTGAGTCATCATTTGCATCACTAATCTGATCGAGCTTATCAATTCTCTTATACAGTTTTACCCCTGTATTTTCCATTTTGATTATTTATTGCAGGGTGATGCATGAATAGAAGACATCTTCCAGACAACTTTGTTGACGATCCCGAAGCCTTATTCAGAAGAACAAGAGCCAAGCTCAAGAAGACATCGTCAACACTTCAGCACAAAGCTTCATCCAAATCCGAAGACCGCCGAAGTTTCATCCGGAATTTGTCGACTGAATTCGAAGCCATGGCGAACAAGTCGATCCGCGAGTTCTCAGCTCCCACTACGGACAACATCCGCACTGGACCTGCTGGGGAGATCGACCGCAACTTCGAGCTCAAGCCTGGGCTCATCAACATGGTGTAAGCTAACCAGTTCTGTGGGAAGCCACACGAAGATGCTAGTGCTCATCTTCAACACTTCCTGGAGATCTGCAGCACTTTCACCATGGCTGATGTCCCCAGAGACGCCATACTACTTCGCCTTTTCCCATTCTTACTGTTGGGGAGAGCGAAGCAGTGGTTCTACGCTACAAAGGAGAAGAACACTACGTGGGCACTCTGCTCCACGAACTTTCTGGCCAAATTCTTTCCCATGGGCAAGACCAATGCTCTCCGTGGGAAGATTACAAGTTTTCAGCAACAACATGATGAATCCGTTCCAGAAGCATGGGAGCGTTTCCAAGACTACATCCTAGAATGTCCCCATCATGGAATGGAAAGCTGGCTACTGATGCAGACATTTTATCATGGGCTCATTAACAGTGCCTGTGAAAACCATGGATGCTGCAGCTGGAGGAGCATTCCTATCACTCACCATACCTCAAGCACAGCTCTTGTGGAGAAGATGGCATCTAACCAAGGTTGGAATGAAGAAAGAACTCAGACACGCAAGAGAGGTGGAGGTATGCACCAGCTCAAGGAGGTAGACATGCTGTCTGCCAAGCTAGACCTACTCATGAAGAAGCTCGATGATCAAGCTGGAGAAAAGAAAGAAGTCATACACGTCTACGACTCCCACATGACTTGTGAGGAGTGTGGAGGTATTGGACACTCGGGCAATCACTGTCCTGAGTTGCTGGAGGACGTGAACTACATCAACAATAACAACAACAACTACTACAACCGTCCTCAGCAGAATCAAGGTTGGAATCAACAGAGGCCTAACTACTCAGGTAATTACCAAGGTAACAATTCTTTCAATAATAATAATAATTATCCACCTTTGAGAGAGTTAGTATCCAACCAAGGAAAGCTAATGGATAACCTGTCTAAGAAATTGGCATCTAATGATAAAATACTAGAAAATATAAATAATAGAATGGATAATTTCTCTATTGCCATCAAGAACCAGATTAGCTTTAATAAAATGATTGAATCTCAGTTGAATCAAATAGCTGCTGCTGTTCCTGCTACTAACCCCGGTATACCATCACAACCGGAAGGACTAGAATCTGCAAATCTTGTAGACATGTTTGATGCAGGAGATTACTAGAGTAACCCTATCGTGGAAGTAAGTACTAACCGTCTGCCGGTCAAGAGAGACGATCCAGGACGCCCCGTCATCCCGATCTCCATCGGCATGCGAGACTTCCCAGAAGCACTCTGTGACTTTGGCTCCAGCGTCAACATCATGCCCAGGGTACTCTATGAAAAACTCTTTTCACAACCATTATTAGAAACAACCATGTGTTTGCAGCTTGCAGATAGGACACTGAGTTTCCCGAGAGGAATATTGAAGAACATCTGTGTCCGAGTGGGTTCCTCGTACGCTCCAGCAGACTTCGTAGTGATAGAGACCGGTTCTGATGAGAGGGCTCCCATCATCCTAGGGAGACCATTCCTGAACACCGCGGGAGCTGTCATCTATGCTAGTGCTGCCAAGATCAGTTTCTACATCAAGGGGAGGAAGGAAACGTTTTCCTTCAAGAACAAGACCGCACAAATCCCAGAGCAACCCCAATATGAACCAAGGAAGAGGACCAACAGGAGGAACAAGAGCAAGAAGCAAGTATGGACCGAGACAGCTAAGATGGTCACTGCCGTGCACAAAGGTCAAGATCGCCAACTCAAGCCACCGTTCTTGCCTAAGAAGGACGACCCAGGTATGCCAAGCATTTATTGCTCCATTAATGGGTCCCACTTCTACAAGACACTTTGCGACACTGGGTCGGGCGTCAACATAATGGCCAAGGTCACCTATGAACTTCTGTTCGGAACCATGCCCTTAAACCCAACATATATTCAGCTCCAGATGGCAGATCAGACATTCCGACAGGTCGAAGGTACAGTAACTGACGTCCCTGTCAAGATAGACGATCACTTTGTCCATACAGACTTTCAGGTTATTGACATGGGAGAAGATGAATACGATCCACCCATCATCCTTGGAAGACCATTCCTTAGTACTGTCAAAGCAATCATTTACATTGGAACTGGAGAAGTCCACATGCACTTCCCCTCTGAGAAGGTACGTCTTTACTTTACTGACCCTAACTATGTATTTGAAGAATCCAAGCAGGTCAGGACAAGAAGAAGGCGGCGTAACCACAATCAGAAGCAACAGGTCATCAAGGACGGATGGGCAGATTATGAAGGAGAAGTGGTAAGATCTGAAGACATACCACTCAACCAACACTGTCCTGAGGAGACCAAATCACCGAGACAGGTATGGAAAGAAAAGACAGTTGTACATGAAGAGGAGGCGTCGCCGGAACCACCGACTACGCCATCCACCAAGTCCCAGGACGACTGAACGAATAAGAGTCCCGTTCGGAGGACTTAAAAAACACCGAACGCCTTGCCAAGAGGTAACTTGGTAGTTATCCTTTCCTTTTTAATTATTTACTTTATCTTAAATAGTTTGCTTAGTTAATCATATTCATACTATCTTAAAAAGAAAATAAAAATGTTAAAAACCCTAAAGCCCCATGTGAGTATGCGAGTGGCATAAAACCCATAAGTACATTCACTGTGGTGGCATAATATATATATATATATATATATATATATATATATATAATAAATACATAAATATTTTCTTCTGCTTTATAAAAAAAAAACAACATAAAAAAATCAAGGAGGCTCAGCATGATAAAGGCTAGATATTTATGCTAACACTTAATCAGTTCCACAAAGCTTTGTTGTCTATTTGAGCTTCACAGAATTCAAGGAGACTAGCAGACGGAGGACATTCTAATCGCTGTCAGGGTGCTGCCGACATTCAAATACACCTCCGCCATCTGCTAGCTACATCAGAAGAGATTATGTCAAGATCCAGCTTGGGGGAGAGCACCCCCATTATCTTGCTAAGTATTTCTATCTTTATCTTTATATTTATATATACTTCTACCCTATAAAAATAAAAATATACATAACTATGAAAAAAAACCAAATAAAGATTTTGTGCTTATATATATACCTATATCTTTTGCTTAGTGTGTTTTAATAAATAAATAAAGTGGCTATGCTAAACTGAATCTAGATAATAATAAAACTCTAGCATGGATATGATGAATAGTTGTTTTGCCTAACTTTCAAATTTGAAGTCCTCTCTCTAAGTTTAGACATAACTGTTATCATTTAAAGCTTGCTCTAAACCTGAACTTGTGGGAAGAGAACTTGATCTAAAGTCTAAGTTGTTAACGGATATGATATGGGAAGGTTGAGCTGCTGTTTATCTATTCCTAGAGATGCTAGAATTCTGGAGAATTTTATCTTTGAAAATCTTAAAATGCTACATGATGAGTTCCTGTATGATGAGAGTTTAAGTTCCTACCACAGCCATACATACATGCTTGCTAGACTTTAAGCCATACCTTTACTTTTTACTGCTTATGAGCATTGAGTGTAGTCAAGCTGTGTAGACCCTTAGGAGCTTGTCATGCGGTTAAAATCAAGATTCACTTGCACGATCACTCATACATGCTGCTTCTACTCCGGAAGTACGCATCCACATATATCCACTCATTCTCATCTCCAGATCCACATAAAATTATTCTACTCCTAATCCGGGAGAGAATAGCCAAAAATATTTTCCCATTCTTGTTATCCCCTGTGAAATAAATGCTCAAGCTATTTTGGTTACTACCACTTGCTATATTGTTCTAAGGAGATGAGTGCTCTATACGAGGAAATAAAAAGGGGCAAGTGCCCGGAACCTCGAAAAGAAAAAGATACGAGGAAATAAAAAGGAGTAAGTGCTCGGAACCTCGATGAAAAAAAAAAGTGTGAGAAGAGAGGTAAAAATGGACAAGTGTCCGACAGTAGAATTAGGGGTACAAGATACCCGCCTGAGAGGAAAATATATATATATATATATATAGAGCACCTCATTCTCCTCAAGAGCTTTAAAAGCAAGAAAGGTACGTATCCCCTCAAAAAGAGCAAAAGTAGAATTAGACTTTCATCATTGTTATCATCACTACCACCATACACCATTTATTCGCCACACATGCACATCTTGATTTGACTTATTGGCTTGTTTCTCTGGATCCATGGTTTGACTATGCAATAAATGTCTTGTAAGTATGTATACTTTATCTCCCACCGATGAGCTCCAGATATCAAAAGCCTTATTAGAATAGGATGAGAGAGAAGGCAATGTCACTCTGCCTTATACCACAAATACTACATACTTTGCTTTGAGAGAAGGCAGACATCATTACTGCTTTGGTGAGGATCCAGAAATACCACAAAAGAGAGACCTGAGAGAGTCATACAAGGAATCTCTGAGTTTTATTTGAAAATCTGCAAAAAACTCCAAGAGCTATAGCTAATCAAGAATAAGAGACATGGCGCTTGACTAGACTGTTCTATCTTTTAACCGCTCAAGACAAAGGTGACGGTTGCAAGCCCCATGGTGAAAGGTATAATGAGTAAGTTTTAAGTCTTGACAGTTTACTTTAACTCAGAGATGCGACTCTATTTGAAAGCATGTGTACCGTCAAAATTCAAAGGCATTTCAGCAACTACTGAGTCTCTCCTTGCTCAGGGACGAGCAAGAGGTAAGCTTGGGGGAGTTTGTTGACGGTCCTTAAGTATCAATTATAACTATCAAATAAATAGAGAAAAGGATCCAAATGAAACCAACACCTAGACTTAGGGTTTTATCTGACAGAATTCCACGAGTTTTGCTGTTTATCTATTTCTGCAGGGGGTTATCAGGAAATACAGAAGAAAGGCCCACATGTCGGATTAATGACGGGATATTAACCGAACACGTAATTATCTTACATCTAGAAGAGTCCAGAAGCCACGAGAACGAACGGGAGGCGTAACGGAGCCGGACACAGGGCGCCCGCCCTGGTCCTTAGGGCGCCCGCCCTGGCCCCGGAGCCAATCAGGCTCCGCCTCGAGGATTATGCTCCACCGACCTAGAGGATCAAGGAAAACCGCACGATCAATGTCGGTTTGATCCGACGGCCCAGATTCATCCGAAAGGGCTATATAAGCAAGGCCCCTGCCCTTGGAGGAGAGGCCCTCGTCTCATACTTCAAACCCTAATTCAGGAGGAGAGCCTCTGATCAAGCCCTAGAGCCACCACATCAACTAGATCTCTAGTTAGCATAGCTACATAGGATTAGAACTAGAAGGAGTCAATCTTCGATTGGTTCCCGGATCTGTCAAGAGGATTCTTGGTAATTCCTCTCTTGTTCTTCAATTGTTCATCTTTGTTCTTCAATATTATGAATATGACTTTGTTCTATTTCAATATATTGGTTATGACTTTGCTCTACTTGATTATATTTGCAATTATATTGTTCTTAGTTTATCATAGTTATATGCTTGGCTTAGTTAGATTGGAATTATATACATGCCTAGGATCGTATAGCGTTTATCCATGTGTACAGTGGGTGAATGATAATTATTGTGTAGACGTGGTGTCTATACCGTATTTATCTGCGATTGCACCCTATATGCCGGATTGTGGGGTAGTTCGCGATAGTGACAGCTTCGTTGATTCTTATATAGTCCCCCTCTCGTGTATAGGGCAGGCAGAGCAACACTATTACAGGGAAGTGATTGCTATGTTCTTCATCTTCCTTGCTAATATTCACTATGCATGGATATAGTCTTTTCTCACCATGATTGTCAAGTATAATTGCACTAACTATGATATGCTAGACTTTATAGTTAATAATAACTTAGGGAATATCTTTGTAGTTCATCCTAATTCCATGCTAATGACTTGCTAAAATATCTGTTGAGGTGCTTATCATTATTATATGTGGCTAGCTGATCAGATTAATTATCTTTGTCACCATTATCACTTTACCTTTACTTAATGTGACATTTATACCTGTATAAAGAGATTGATAAATACTCTCGGTTATACATGCAATGATGTGTACTCAGTTCCATATTCTCATTCCATTATCAACCATGATACTTAGAAATCCCTTCCCAGTGGTAAAAATATAAATAACGATACCTGGAACACTTCCCGGTTAAAATGCTACATCGGTATTAATCTGTGCGCTTGCAGATCCCTTTTATTATTTATCTTGATGAGCAAATGCATATTTCAATACCGCGTCTCTCATGTCATGCTGGGGATGACAACTTGGCTTAAGTGGCATGAGGGATAGGTTTGGCATTTTTGGCGCCGTTATCAGAATTAGAAAACTAAGTCTACTTTTGGTAGTGACGTTAAGAATGCCCAACACTTTGTCATCGAGCTTTTTCATGAGTAGGTCTAACTTTGCAGACAGCATGTCTACCTCCTTGAGCTGGTGCATACCTCCACCCTTCTTGCAAGTTTGAGTCCTCTCTTCGTTCCAACCTTGGTTGGACGCCATCTTCTCCACAAGGGCTGTAGCTTGTGGTATGGTGAGTGATAGAAATGCGTCTCCAGCTGCAGCATCCATGGTCTCACGAGCACTAGTGATGAGCCCATGATAGAAAGTCTGCATAAGTAGCCAGCTTTCCATTCCATGATGGGGACATTCTAGGATGTAATCTTGAAAGCGCTCCCATGCTTCTGGAACGGATTCATCATGTTGTTGCTGAAAACTTGTAATCTTCCCACGGAGAGCATTGGTCTTGCCCATGGGAAAGAACTTAGCCAGAAAGTTCATAGAGCAGAGTGCCCACGTAGTGTTCTTATCCTTCGTCACGTAGAACCACTGCTTCGCTCTCCCCAATAGTGAGAATGGGAAAAGGCGAAGTAGTATGGTGTCTCTGGGAACATCTAATAAAGTGAATGTGCTGCAAATCTCTAGGAAGTATTGGAGATGAGCACTTGCATCTTCGTACGACTTCCCACAAAACGGGTTGGCTTGTACCATGTTGATGAGCCCTGGCTTGAGCTCAAAGTTCTTGTCGATGGCCGCGGCAGGTCTAGTGCGGATGTTGTCCGTAGTGGGAGCTGAGAACTCGCGGATCGTCTTGTTCGCCATGGCTGCGAACTCTGTTGACAAATTCCGGATGAAACTTCGGCGGTCTTCTGAATTGGATGAAGTGTTGCGTCGAAGTGTTGACTTCTTGAGCTTGGCTCTTGCCCCTCTGATTAATGCTTCAGGGTTGTCAACAAAATTTTCTAGAAGATGTCCTCTATTCATACATCACCCTGCAAAACAATAAGAATGGAAAAATACAGGGGTAAATCTGTATGGGAGAATTGATGATCTCAATCACTTACTGATGCGAATGATGACTCAAATTCCGTATTCATTCATTGTTAGTAAATCAACCTTCCCCGGCAACGGCGCCAAAAATGCTTGTTGGGCATTCTTAACGTCATTACCAAAAGTAGACTTAGTTTTCTAATTCTGATAACGGCGCCAAAAATGCCGAACCTATCCCTCATGCCACTTAAGCCAAGTTGTCATCCCCAGCATGACATGAGAGACGCGGTATTGAAATATGCAACTGCTCTTCTAAATAAATAATAAATAAGATCTGCAAGCGCACAGATTAATACTGATGTAGCATTTTAACTGGGAAGTATTCCAGGTATCGTTATTTATATTTTTACCACTGGGAAGGGATTACTAACATCAATGTTGATTATGGAATGGAATATAGGAATGAGTATCAATCATTGCATGTATAAGTGAGAGCATTCATCTATCTCTTGCATACAGGGGTAAGTGTCACATAAAATATAGATAAAGTATGAATGGTGACAAAGATAATTAATCTGATCAGCTAGCCACATATAATAATGATAAGCACCTCAACAGATATTCTAGCAAGTCATTAGCATGGTATTAGGACAAACTACAAGGATATTTCCTAAGTTATTCTTAACTATAAAGTCTAGCATATCATAGTTAGTGCAAGTACACTTGGCAATCATTGCGAGAAAGGACTACGCCCATGCATAGTGATATTATCAAGGAAGATGAGAAACATAGCAATCACTCCCCCGTAATAATGTTGCTCTGCCTGCCTTACACACGGGAGGGGGACTATATAAGAACCAACGAAGCTGTCACCATCGCGGACCACCCCACGATCCGGCATATAAGGTGCAATCGCAGATAAATATGGTCTAAACACCATGCCTACACAATATTTATCATTTACCCATGGATCCGATGGATAAACGCTATACGATCCTAAACATGTATATAATTCCAATCTAACTAAGCCAAGCGTATAACTACGATAAACTAAGAACAATATAATCGCAAATAATAACAAGTAGAGCATAGTCATAATCAATATATTGAAATAGAACAAAGTTGTATTCATAATATTGAAGAACAAAGATGAACAATGAAGAACAGTAAAGGAATTACCAAGAATCCTCTTGACAGATCCGAAAACCAATCGAAGATTGACTCCTTCTAGTTCTAATCCTATGTAGCTATGCTATACTAGAGATCTAGTTTATGTGGTGGCTCTAGGGCTTGATCAGAGACTCTCCTCCTGAGATTAGGGTTTAAGGAATTGAGAATGAGGGAGTGCCTCCTCCAGGGGCTAGGGGTCCTGCTTATATAGCCCCCTCAAGTGAACGTGGGCCGTCGGATCAAACCGACATTAATCGCACAGTTTTCCTTGATCCCTTAGGTCGGTGGAGCATAATCCGCGAGACGGAGCCGATTGGCTCTCAGGCCAGGGCGGGCGCCCTAGGGAGCAGGGCGGGCGCCCTGCCTCCGGGCCCGTTCGGCCTCCCGTTCGATCTCGTGGCTTCTGGAGTCTTCTAGATGATAGAAAATCGGTGAACACGTTATTATCTCTATGTAAACCCGACGTGTGGGCCTTTCCTCCGTATTTTCTGATAACCCCCTGCAGAAACAGACAAACACCAAAACTCGTGGAATTCTGTCAGATAAAACCCTAAGTCTAGGTGTTGGTTGCATTTGGATCCTTTTCTTTATTTATTTGATAACTATATTTGGTACTTAAGGACCGTCAACACCCGCGCGCTGCTCCGCTGAGCCAGGCCCTGGCCGCGCGTGTCTGTGGTCGTGGCATGCAAGCGACGCCGCGGGCCATCGTGCTGCCGCTGCCGACATGCCGTAGCCACCTGGCCCAGCCGGGCTGTTGGCGACGACCCCCACCCCCACGCCCTGCTTGTCCTGCCTTGATGGACGCCATCACGGTGCCGTGTGCCGCTGCCCCGCTCTATCAAGCTTCGCGGCTTAGATAGACACCTCGCCTCGGCCCGACTATACCACCAGGTGCGAGGTCGTCGTGCACTGGGGTCCCCTTCCCTGCTAGCCAACATCACCGCGCTGTCCATCCTCTCCACGTGCACGTGAACCGGTCGCCCCGCCACAGCCCTTTTCAAATAGGAGAAGCACAGCGATTTCCATTTCGATTGCTCGCTCCTATGGGTAGCTGAGGGAGCTAGCTTTGCGTCTTGTCGCGCCTCGGTCGTGCGCGCCATGGCCGCCTTTTGGGCGTTTGGGCTGTCGCCGGTCATCTAGCCGCCGGAGCAGAGTGTGTTTTGGGGGTAAGCCTCTCCCTTGCTTTTATTTTGATTAGTTTCTAATCGAAGCCCGCCTTGACCTCACTTGCTCCATGCGCGCGTGGGTTTGGTCGACGGCCCCTCCGGTGGCGGCGTGACACCGCCATGTCAGCCTCGGAGCACCGCCGCCCCGACGGCGTGCACGTGGCCGGGCCACCTCGGCATCCCTTAGTCGCAACCATCGCCCCTGCGTGCACCATGGTGAGCCTCCGATGCTTCTCCACCTCTTGCACTCGCCCGTGAGCGTGTAGGTTCAGGGGAATGGCCACGCCATCGCCACAACGGGGCCGCTCGCCGCTGCAACCCTCGGTGCGGTATCTCCGAGCTCCTCACCGCCACCTATTCATGCGCTTTTGGTCACGGGTGGAGGTCGGCTCCTTGCCCTCGGCGGGGCGGGCTTAGGGTGCTCGGCGCCGCCGCCCAGGCCATTGGCCGCCGTGCTGGTGGGCTCGGGGAGGGTCAGGGACCTCCCCGTTGTAAAGTTGAGAATATCCAGGGATCTTAGTGCGAAGCTTGTGTCTGTTAGAATAGCGTTTACTGTGCCACTCGATTAACCAAAAGCGCGAGTACCTTTTTGCAAAATCGCAGGCGCGTGCGGGCTCCCCGCCCTGGGCTGTCTGCGGGGCCGACTGGGCGCGCGGTAACGCCTCCGCTTGGGCCGCCGGGCAGGTTTGGTTGCCGCCGGCCCCTTTTCGTTTTTTCCAGCGTATCAAATAGTTTTCTGTTTATATTAATGCCATGAACTTGTAAATTCAAAATGAGATGGTGTAGAAGTCCTTAAATTGTGAAACCAAATTTGTTAGCTTCCTAAAATCAAGATCTAACTGTTAATATGCTTTTATCCACATAGTTGTATAATATTTTTAGGAGTTCGCTAATTATTCTAAAATGTTTAATATTGCTAAGAATAAACTTGTGAGAATTTTTGTAAGAAAATGGTAAAAGTGTTGACTCTAAAAATGTTACTGTAAACTCCTAATATCATTATCTACTCTTTGTAATTTTTATAGCTCCAAAATAATTAGTTTGCTAGGGTAGCTAATGAGCCCTAGTTTAGATATCTATTGAATCGATAAAATGGATTAAGCAATGTATTGGGTCTGAGTAACTAAAACACATGTTAGGAAATGACGCTATACTCGTCGACGGGATTACTAGGCTAGTACGTTAGCCATTAGAGCTAGCTCGTTAGCTTGAGAGGACCACTTTGTACCTTAAGCGTTGCATTTTTCGTTGACTATTTACGTTTCCGTGCAGCCTCGTATATCGTATAGGAACATCGATGTTGAATCGTGGAGTCTGAAAGGTCCTAGATGGCTAAAGGGGGGTGAATAGCCTATAAAAAATCCTACACGAACCACTAAGCAAACTTGTTAGAATAACAAATGGCGTAAAACGAGTTTTGCTTAGCCTACGGTTGTGATCCAAGCCTCCTATCCACAAGTAGTAGATTATGATATCTACTTCACACAAGAGCTAAGTCACTAATTTTACACAAGTGAGCAAGCTAACAACACTACTAGCAAAGCTACCACTAGAGCTACACAAGATAACCTAGTAAAGTAAATGCAAGAGAGCGGATTGTGATTCTTATACCGACGGTGGAGTGAAGATGTTGCCAATCTCCAAGATGATATACAATCAATCAATATTGACAACAACACAACATGAAGACCAAACATCGGGAGACAAGAGACACAATATTTTTGTTCACCCGGTGTTCACTTGTGCACCGACAAGTTACGTCACTGGTTGTATCAACCAACACTTAGATGGTTTCTCGGTGTGACCCTCAAGTCACTTGCCCCTCAATGCACGCCCCGCAAGGCACCGCAAGACACCACTCTCAAGTGAGGTAACTCAATGACACGCACAATGTATTAAAGTTGCTTTTGGTACTCCGCCGAGGAAAGCACAAGAACCTCTTACAATCAACCGGAGGTGGCCAGGAACAATCTCCTTCTCTTGCCAACGCCTCCAACAATCTCCAAGCCGGCTAGGAGCGTTACTCTCCAAGAGTAACAAGAAATCCATCGGCTAAACCACCCACAAGTGCCACTAGATGCCCTCAATCTATGCAATGCACTTTGGGATCACTCAACCTCACTTTTGATTTGCAATCAAGCAAGAGAGATGAGTGGGAGGGAGAAGCTTTAGCTCAAAGGATGCACAAGAGTGTTAGAAATGTCAAGCTAGCTCCCCAAGGGCCGGCCAACAAGTATTTATAGCCCCCATCCTCGAAACTAGCCGTTAGCTTCTCCACACAACAGAAATGGGGGCGACAGACGCGTCTGTCGACACCCGACAGACGCTCACCCTGGCGTCTGACGCCTCCTCGTCGTGCCACGTGTCCCGCTCAACCAAAAAACAACGGTCGAATTCTCCAGCGTCAGACGTGTCCGACGCAACATGGGTGCGCATCTGTCGCACCAACAGACGTGGTCTAGAACGCCCTGCGCCACGCTCGCCGCGATAGACGCGTCTGTCGGATGATCGACAGACGCGGTGCAGCGTCTGATGCACGCGCGCTTGTGCAACAGACGTGTCTGACGCCGATCGATAGACGCACCCGTACGCCCGATAGACGTGGTCCAGTGAGCTTGTTTCGCGTGACACTCGACAGACGCATCCGGTCCACAACCGACAGATGCGTCTGACTCGTGAAGTCGCGCCGCGCTCAACTCGTTTGAGCGACAGACGCTGGAACAGTGTTCTTGGCCGCGTCTGTCGCTCATGCAACACCGCGTCTGACGACTCGCCCACACCAGGGCCAAACCCCGCGCTAGGGTATTGTCGGTACCAATAGTATAGGGGTACCCCACATTTGACGATCATAAAAACTAAAACGATTAAAGACGCAATAAAGCACAGCCTACTACGTGCGACAGGTCCGCCTCGTACGAGGCCGGCTCGACGAAGCGCCTCGACCGCGCCCCGTCTCCGACTCGTACGAACCCCCCTCGACGGGAGGCCTCGACCGCGTTCCAACCCGCACGGGGCTCGACCGCCCCGGGCGTTCCGACTCGCGTGAGCCCGGGTCGAGGCGCTCGACCCCCTCAGTCCCCACCTACCACGGGACGAAAAGTCAAAGCATTTAATGCAATTACCTACTACCAACTACCGGCATGGCCGCACGTACAGTCGACGTGGGAACAATACCAGCGTCAGTTCTCACTGTTCAACCGCCCATTCCGTGATGGGAGGTGAAAAACGTCACTATGCCCGCCATGCCTTATCCTGTGTGTCACTATTAACCCTCGAGGGAGGATACGACAAGGCCCGTACACCAGGATTCCAGGGATTCGGACTTATCCGTTCGGCCTCGACCCTACTTCGACCCGACCTCGACCACCGACACGGCGCAACAGGGAAGAAAGGACGGTATGGCGCAACGCTCCGGGTCACTTCGACTCCTATGACATCTCGTTCCAGAGGATGGCCTCCCATTCCTGAGGCACGTCGCTACAGTCGACTCAACAGGATCGACAAAACATCTTCTCAAGGCTCCCATCGTCCTGGCTTCACCCCGTCCTATAAAAGGGTAGGCCAGGGCCCTAGAGAAGACGACGGACAACCAGTCACACACGACATAGCGATCAACACCTCAAGCAATCATCTTGTACTCTTTTTCTCCTTTGGGACTTGGGCTCGTCGCCCTCTCTCGCAAGCTTGTAGCCCCTACACAAGCACCTCGGTGCAAGGAAATACAAACCTCTCTCACCCCCGCTGGACGTAGGGCCTTCTTTTGCCCGAACCAGGATAAACCCCCGTGTGTTTTTCCTTGCATCACCATCCAGGGAAGGGACACGCAGCATTTTACTGGTTGGGTTAGGACCCCCCGGGATCCGAACACCGACAGTTGGCGCGCCAGGTAGGGGGACCGCTGCGTGCTAACATCGCTTTCCCACCTTTTCCCTGGATGGCTGACCCCGAACGCCCTATCCCGTTGGCCACGGTGATCTGGTTCGGGAGTTTGGAGTTCATGTCGCTCGGCTATGGCTACGATATGGTCCTGCTCCCGCCAAGACACCCTACCGACGAGGATTACGAGCTTTCCCAGCCTGGGGGAGCAGTCCGCCGGTACCGTCGCTCCAGGCTGGCGCGAGCCGCTCGGCGGCGGCGAGCCCGGCGCAACCATCGTCTCCACCTGACGGAGGGCAATGGGATTCCCCGGTTTGGCGCTTCCCAGCCAGACCCCGGCCCGGATTTTCTCGTGGAAAGTCTGGGCACCATGGGCCTGGCCGAGGACAGCATGCCAGCGGAGAACCCCGCCGCTCCTCCGCCCGGTGCAACGTCGCTGCCCCATGCCTCTCTCCCGGCAAGGGCGGCAATGTCACCTTCGCCGTTTCCGGTTGGGCTAGTTCCGGCTGCCCAGGCGTACGCTTCCTCCGTAAGCACTCATATGAGTGCTTATGAGGAACTCCCTGGGCACCACCTACGCTTCGCCTTTGACCTCGTCGCGTCCACGCCGGCTTCTGATTATCTGGACTCTACTGAGACGCCAGAAACAGAACCCCGTGTGGCCGCCTCCCCACGCCGCAACCCCGGAAGCGGCTCGCAACGACCGTGCATTCCCCCGTCATACTATTATTTCGGCGCCCCTGACTCCGACTCGGCTGACGATACCTACGATCCGACCCGCGAGTGTTTCAACGTCGATGTTGAAAGCGCGTCGGATTCGCAGGAGCAACAGCCGGTCGGAGGAGGGCGCACGCCTCCTCACGACGGGCACCCTGCCGGGCAAGGCGAGGCTCAGCTCCCTGCGGATCAGGGGGCGCAGCTCGACCAAGTCCGCGAGCTGCGGGAAAGGCTCGACGAAGAACGAGAAAATCTGCGTCTACTCCAACAAACTCTTGAGCATGAGCGCACGGAGCGCGTACTTGGCGGGAGAGCTCGCGAAAGAGCTCGCGACGTCAACCGTCGCATCGACGAGGACCGGATAACCGATCCCCCGGTCTTCGCTCGAGCCAGCCAGAATGTCGTCGCCGCCGCCATGCTCCTCCGCAACATGCCCGAGCCATCGAACCCCGAAGCGCGCCGGGCTCGAGATGAGATCCGAGAACTCCTCGAGACTGCTGCCCTGCAGCAGGCAGAGAGCTCTGCCTCGAGGCGACGCGAGCCCGCCTCGGAGCGGCTCGCGGAGCCCTCTCGGAAGGAGAGGGAGGCCTCGGTTCATCCCGAACCTGCCCGACGGATCCGGATGGCACCCGCCCTCGAGCCCGTCGCTCATGACCAAGAACCTCGAGACACCCGTGGCAACGTCGTCGAGCGCCGCACGCGCAAGCACGGTGACGGCGTGGCTCGAGGCTACCACGTGCACAGGGGCGGGCGCTACGACAGCTCGGAGGATCGCAGCCCTTCACCCGAGCCTCCGGGCCCTCGGGTCTTCAGCAAGGCGATCCGCGAAACGGTACTGCCAGCACGGTTCCGCCCTCCCACAACTCTTGCCAAGTACAACGGCGAGACCAAACCCGAACTTTGGCTTGCCGACTTCCGCTTGGCATGTCAGTTGGGCGGGGCCACCGACGACCGAGTCATCATCCGCCAACTCCCCCTGTTCCTCTCCGACACCGCTCGAGCCTGGCTCGAGGACCTGCCGCCCCAACAGATCCACGACTGGGGCGACCTCGTAAGGGTGTTCGAGGGGAACTTCAAGGGAACTTACATGCGCCCCGGCAACTCGTGGGACCTCCGGAGTTGCAAGCAGAAGCCAGGTGAATCCCTCCGGGATTACATTCGGCGTTTCTCCAGGCAACGCACCGAGCTACCCAATGTCACCGACTCTGATGTAATTATGGCCTTCCTCTCGGGCACCACTTGCAAGGAGTTGGTCCGAGAGTTGGGGCGCCACACCCCGCTCACTGCCAACGGGCTGATGGACATCGTCACCAACTTCGCCGCCGGCGAGGAGGCAGTTGGTGCCATCTTTGGCGGCGAGCAGGGCACTGGCAAGCAGAAGACCGACGATCCTGCAAGCTCCGCCCGAGACTCCAAAAGGAACAACCGCAAGAAGAAGAAGGGCCAGCAGGGCAAGCTCGAGGCCCCGGCCGACGAGCTTGTCGCCGCTACCGAACGCAAGAAGCCTCGAAGCCCCCCCGGCGGGGGCGTCTTCGACAAAATGCTCAAGGAACCGTGCCCTTACCACAAGGGGCCCACTAACCATAACCTCGAGGATTGTCATATGCTCCGCAGGTACTTCGAGGGCGCTGGCAACAAGGCCGCCGACAAGAAGGAAGACCCAAAGGGTGATGGCAAGGAGGAGGGATTCCCCGAGATCCACGACTGCTTCATGATCTACGGAGGACCCTCAACCCGCCTCTCAGCGCGCCAGCGCAAGCGAGAGCGGCGTGAGGTCTTCTCCGTGCAGACGGCGGTCCCTCGCTTCCTTGATTGGTCCGCGGTGGCCATCACTTTCGACCGTGATGATCATCCGGACTACATCCCCAATCCGGGGGTCTACCCACTTGTCGTTGATCCCGTCATCGCCAACACGCGCCTCACTAAGGTACTCATGGACGGCGGAAGCAGCCTCAACATCATCTACTCCCAAACCCTCGACCTCCTGGGGGTCGAGAGGGCGCGCCTGCAACCTAGCGTCGGGGGCTTCCACGGTGTCGTGCCGGGGAAGCGGGCGGAACCCCTCGGACGGGTCGATCTGCCCGTTTGTTTCGGCACACCGGTCAACTTCAGGAAGGAGACCCTCACCTTCGAAGTGGTCGGATTCCGTGGGACCTACCACGCCATCCTCGGACGCCCGTGCTACGCCAAGTTCATGGCCGTGCCAAACTATACTTACCTCAAGCTCAAGATGCCCGGCCCAAACGGCGTCATCACAGTAGGGCCCTCATACGAACATGCCTACGAGTGCGACGTCGAGTGCGTCGAGCACGGCGAGGCGGTTTTGGAGTCGGCAACCTTGGCCGCAGACCTCGACGGTCTCGCCAACGAGATTCCCGATCCGAAACGCCACGCCGGCAGCTTCGAGCCCGCGGAGGACGTCAAGCTCGTGCCCCTCGACCCCGCTGATCCCAATGGGAGGGCGCTGAACGTCAGCGCCACCCTCGACCCGAAATAGGAAGCCGTGCTCGTCGACTTTCTCCGCGCAAATATCGACATTTTTGCGTGGAGTCCCTCGGATATGCCGGGCATACCCAGGGAAGTCGCCGAGCACGCCTTGGAGATCCGGGCCGGGTCCAAACCGGTGAAGCAACGCCTGCGCCGCTTCGACGAGGAGAAGCGCAGGGTCATCGGCGAAGAGATCCACAAGCTACTGGAGGCCGGGTTCATCAAGGAGGTTCACCATCCCGAATGGCTAGCTAATCCTGTATTAGTTAAGAAAAAGAGTGGGAAGTGGAGGATGTGTGTAGACTATACTAGTTTAAATAAAGCATGTCCGAAAGTTCCCTTTCCTTTGCCACGCATTGATCAAATCGTTGATTCAACTGCGGGATGTGAAACTCTTTCGTTCTTAGACGCCTACTCCGGTTACCATCAGATAAAAATGAAGGAGTCCGATCAGCTCGCGACTTCATTCACCACCCCTTTCGGCATGTATTGCTACGTTACGATGCCCTTCGGTCTCCGGAACGCAGGGGCAACGTACCAGCGATGCATGCAGCACGTTTTCGGAGAACACATCGGACCAACCGTCGAGGCATACGTCGATGACATCGTAGTCAAGACCAAACGAGCCGACAATCTAGTAAACGACCTCGACGTTGCCTTCAAATGCCTTCGAGCAAAGAATATCAAGCTCAATCCAGAAAAGTGCGTTTTTGGCGTCCCCCGAGGGATGCTTCTGGGGTTCATCGTATCCAAGCGGGGCATCGAGGCCAATCCAGAAAAAATCTCTGCCATAACCAAGATGGCCCCCATCCGAGATCTGAAAGGCGTACAGAGGGTCACGGGCTGCTTAGCGGCGCTCAGCCGTTTCATTTCGCGCCTTGGCGAAAAAGCGCTCCCTCTGTACCGCCACTTGAAGAAATCGGAGCATTTTTCCTGGACCCTCGAGGCTGAGGAAGCCCTCACCAAACTCAAGGTCGCACTCACTAACTCGCCAATCCTCGTCCCGCCGACCCCAGGAGAGCCGCTCCTACTTTATGTCGCCGCGACATCACAAGTAGTCAGCGCAGTACTGGTCGTCGAACGGGCCGAGGAAGCTCATGCCCTGCCCGTCCAAAGGCCGGTCTATTTCATTAGTGAGGTACTCTCAGAAACCAAGGTCCGTTACCCCCAAATCCAGAAACTACTTTATGCTGTCATCTTGACACGGCGTAAGCTTCGACACTACTTTGAGGGCCACCCAGTTACTGTGGTTTCTTCTTTCCCCCTGGGAGAGATAGCCCAGAACCGGGAAGCCACGGGTAGGATTGCCAAGTGGGCGGTCGAGCTCATGGGCGAGACCCTGTCCTATGCGCCGCGCAAAGCCATAAAATCACAAGTGTTGGCAGACTTCTTGGCCGAATGGACCGACACCCAGCTCCCCCCCACACAGCTCCAGGCCGAGCTCTGGACCATGTACTTCGATGGGTCTCTGATGAAAACAGGAGCAGGCGCGGGCTTGCTCTTCATCTCACCCCTCGGAGTTCACATGCGCTACGTCATCCGGCTCCATTTCCCTGCATCCAACAACGTCGCCGAATACGAGGCACTCGTCACGGGGCTAAGAATCGCCGTCGAGCTCGGGGTCCGACACCTCGATGTTCGAGGCGACTCCCAGCTAGTGATCGATCAAGTCATGAAGAGCTCGAGCTGCCGCGACCCCAAGATGGAAGCCTACTGCCAAGAGGTGCGACGCCTCGAGGACAAATTTCATGGCCTCGAGCTCAACCACATAGCACGCAAGAATAATGAGGCCGCCGATGAGCTCGCAAAAATCGCGTCAAGTCGAGCTACGGTCCCACCCGACGTTTTCGCAAAAGATCTCCAACGGCCATCTGTCGACCTTGGATCGGACGGAGGGGTCGACGGGTCATCACTTGACCCCCCACCAGGGGCAGAGGCCCCCTCGACCGGGGCCGAGGCCATGCAGGTGGAGGGATCGACCCCACCGTCTGATGTCGAGCTTGATTGGCGCGCACCGTACCTCGACTATCTTATCCAAGGGGACCTCCCCTCGGGTAAGACCGAGGCTCGACGGATCGCTCGACGGGCCAAAACCTTTGTGATCATTGGAGACGGTAGGGAGCTGTACCGCCGCAGCCCTACGGGCATCCTCCAACGTTGCATCACAAACAAGGAAGGCAGGGACCTGCTCAACGACCTGCACTCGGGGGCTTGCGGTCACCACGCTGCGCCTCGAACCCTCGTCGGGAACGCCTTTAGACAAGGGTTCTATTGGCCGACCGCGGTCTCCGACGCCGTCAAGCTAGTACGCTCCTGTGAAGGTTGTCAGTACTATGCAAGGCAGACCCGCCTCCCGGCACATGCTCTACAAACCATTCCCATCACATGGCCATTTGCCGTTTGGGGACTCGACCTCGTCGGACCGCTCAAAAGAACTACTGGTGGCTTCACCCATTTGCTTGTCGCAATCGACAAGTTTTCCAAGTGGATCGAGGCTCGTCCCATCACCAGTATCAGGTCCGAACAAGCCGTGATTTTCTTCGCCGACATCATCCATCGATTTGGGGTTCCGAACTGCATTATCACTGACAACGGCACCCAGTTCACTGGTAAAAAGTTTCTGGATTTCTGTGACCACCATCACATTCGCGTGCTCTGGTCGGCCGTAGCTCATCCAAAAACGAACGGCCAAGTAGAGCGTGCCAACGGCATGCTCCTACAAGGCCTGAAACCCAGAATTTTTGACAAGCTAAACAAGCACGGCAAAAGATGGGCCGCCGAGCTACCCTCGGTCCTGTGGAGCCTGAGAACAACGCCGAGTCGAGCCACGGGGTTCACTCCGTTCTTCTTAGTCTACGGGTCCGAGGCTATGCTTCCGACAGATATAGAGTACGGATCCCCAAGGTTAAAAGCCTACAACGAAGGAAATAACAACGCCACACGAGAGGACGCCCTCGACCAGCTCGAGGAAGCCCGAGATGTGGCCTTGTTGCATTCTGCCAGGTACCAGCAGAGTCTCCGACGCTACCACGACAGGCACATACGCAGGCGTGACCTTAACGTCGGCGATTTGGTGCTACGACGGAACCAGAACACCAAGGGACGCCACAAACTCACGCCACCATGGGAAGGACCGTACATCATCGCAGAAGTACTAAAGCCGGGCACCTACAAGCTATCCAACGAGAAGGGCGAAATCTTCACCAACGCTTGGAACATTGAACAGCTACGTCGCTTTTTTCCTTAGAAAGCCTCGAGGCCTTGTATTTCCTTTTTCATCAATAAAGACCACAGCGATGTTCAAACTTTCGTTTCACAAGTGAGGAAGGATCGACTCTGCACTCCCAGAATCGACCCTCCCTCGGGGGCTACAAGGGGGGGACCCCCCAGTCCCTGAAAAAACTTGTACTCTCTTTCAAAAAATTTAAGAACCGCTTTTTCGATCGACTTCGCCGCAAGAACACCCTAAGGTTCGAAAGGGCCCTCGAGTCAGGAGTATCACCTCAACCTCTGAGGTTACGGTACCTCCACTCACCCCTCATGCCTTCTAGGGGCGCAACCGCACGCTAAGTAGGTCTTATGACGGTTCTTAACTTTGAAAGAGAGTAGCACACTCCCCGCCGCTTAGGTCAGCTTCTCACACGATCTACAAGGCCGCAAGAGCACCCTGAAGCTCGAGGGTAGTCGAGCCGCGAGATCGCTTACGCCCCCGAGGCTACGGTACCTCCACTCGCTCCCCGCGCCAAAGGGCGTGACTGCGCGTTAAGTAAATCGTATGAGAACACAACCAAGGCCGAAAGGGAAAAAAGGCTCGAATAAAACTAGATTCGTCACAAACTAGTTTAAGTTTTGAGTTCTTAAGGCCCCCAGGGCCACCACGATCAAAATTCAAAATAACTAACTTGTTACACGGGCCTCCGTGCCCAGATTTGGCTCACAGGCCTTCGTCATCAGCAGGCGGCACCACCTCGGGCTCGAAGAGCGAGGCCAGGCGACTCCCAGGCCCCTCCGCGGCTTCGATCAGATCCAAGCAGGCATCTGCGTTCTCCGCGTCCGTCCGCTCCGGGTCTGTGATGAAGCCGTCGGCGACGAGCTCCATGTCGAACACAAAACCAGAGCGAACGACGGCCAGTGCCCTCTTTACGCCGTGGTGGAGGCTGTCCCGTATCTTCTCCCGGGCAAAATGACCTAGCGCGGCCATCCGACGGATGAAGCAGTTCCCTGGGGCGTCCTCTCCGGTGTCGGCGTCGGGTCCGACCCCCAGACCGTCGCACACGGTGGTGATCGCGCCCTCGAGCAACTGGGTCCTCCGGGTCTCGGCTTCCAGGAGGCTCTGCAGGGAGTTCGCGGTCGAATGGGCCTCCTGGTTCTCGCGCTCCAGCTCTGGAAAACGATAAGCTAACATTAGCACCCAATACGACGCACCGACGGCATAACTACAACAGATTATACTTACCCTCGACGTGAGTCTTCAAACCCACGACCTCGTCGCCGAGCCCCCCGCACGTCCGTTCGAGCCCCTGGAGGGCGCTGTCCTTCTCACGAACGGCCGCCTTCAGGGCCTCGATCTCCTGGAGGGCGGCCCGGAGCGCCGCGTCCTTCTCCTGGACGGCCCCATTCAGCACCGAGACCTCGCCCTTCAGCGCACCAAGCTGGGCTGTCACCTGCCCGATCTGGACGTTGAGGGCGTCCCGCTGACGGCCAGCCTGGGAGACGTCCTCCTCGAGCTCCTTGACCCGCGCAGACAGGGGCTCGAGGTCTCGGCGGGCCTGGGCAGCCTCTTCCCGAGCCTTGTCTGCCTCGGTGCGCATCGAGGCCTCGGCCGCCCACGCCTGCATCGCCTCTTCCTTCACCGTCGAGAAGGCGGTGCGCAGTTCCGCCAACTCAGCGGACCGATCGGCGAGCCTCTTCTGAGTCTCCTCGACCAGGGCCCGCTGCCGAGACAGGGACGCCCACACACCACTCTCACTCCGGACGAAGAGTGACTTTCGGCGGGAGGCCTCTTTGAGTTCCTAATTCAAAAGAAACCAAAAAAGATAATGAAACCAAGGAAAAAAGACACTGAGAGCCACGAAAGAAGCTAACAGATTAATCGTACCTCGGTGGCATCCCGTATTACCCCGCGAGACGGCGTCGGTCGCCACGTGGAGTAGCCGATCGAGATGCTGGCGGACGCCCTCGAGGTACTGCCAGCGGTGGACCTCGTCCCTGTCGTTCAGGACAAGGATGGGCTCGCCGTCGAGGTTTGCGGCATCCTTGAACGCAA